>JAIXND010000765.1:70664058-70686669 GCA_023646645.1 Varanus salvator macromaculatus
ATGACAGTGCGGGCGGCGGAGGCTTTAGAAGGATTGTGCTTCTAAAGTGTCATCTGTGCCTGCTGCGGCAGTGGCGTGGGGGGGTGGCGGATCGGCGCAGGATGGCAGTGCTCGAGCGGCGATGGTGCAGAGCGACGGTGCACGGCGGCGTGGGACGGCACAGTGGTGCACGGCGGCGGCGTGGGGCGGCCGCGCATGGTGGTGCGCGGCGGCGGTGGCATGGGACGGCGCGGTGCGTGGTGGCGCAGAGCAATGGCGCGGGGCGGTGGGGCGACGGCGGCACGGAGCTTCCCGGTGGGGGTGATCAGTTCCCGGAGTGCAAGGTGGAGCAGGGCACGCCGAGCACATGCCGGCCTGGTGGTGCCGGCGGGCGGGCAGCATCCCGGGTGTCAGGCACATTCGCTTTATAAGACACACAGACATTTCCCCTTACTTTTGAGGGGGGGGGAAGTGCATCTTATAGAGCGAAAAATACGGTATTCAGTTTAGTCAAGCACATTTTTCTTCTCATGTTTGAGGAGGAGGATAAGCAAAGTGGGTAGGTAAGATACTAGTTACATGCAGCTCTTGCCACCCACTAAAATTTCCTGTTGATATGCTGCTAACATTTCTCATGGCAGTTTGGCCTTTTTAACCCTTTGTAGTAATTTGCTATAAAAAATTAAGTGCAAATTGCCAAGTTTCTTTGCTGGCACCAAGGAAGGTGATTGAGTCCCATGGATGAAAATGTTGCTTATAAGGTGTGATCCAACAAACCATATAATTCAACATTTTTATACAGAACTTGGACTTATGTTGCTTGAGCAGCAGCCACTCATGCCACAGTCTTTAAAGGTTGTGGGTGTTAGAAAAGCAGTTTGTGTTATATGTCATGGATGGGGAACCTGCTGTTCAAAGGGAAAAGATAATATTGCTAGAGATAGTCAAAGGCAGAATGGTTAGACCAGATACAAGACAGATCAATTCTATAAGGAAGCCCCAGCCCTAAGTTTGCAAGAGCTAAGCAGGGCTGCCAAGGGCAAAATATTTTGGAGGGCATTCACTCATAGGGTCACCATAAGTCAGAGATGACTTGACAGCATATAACAAATACCAGAGCCTCTCAGCAGGAATCTTTTGACTTTTTGTTTCTTTTGAAGAGCAGTCACTTGCTATGCAATATCCCAAACTGCTTTGAAAATCTCTTGAGTATCGAAGTGGTTTATCATGTCCCTCTGGTCATTCTAGACTAGTTGAATAGTGTATATCTAAACTGACCATTCAGACCCTAGCCAGGATATTTTATTGAAATGTTTTGAAGTAAAACATTCACTTGAATTTTCTAGGATGATTTGGAAACTATTAAGGCCTTTAAATTTACAAAGAGGTAGATATATAAAAACCTCTGGAGATTTTAAAACCTAATGCTTTTATTTTGCTTGCCTCAATTTTTCTTAAGTGTCATTTTGTTTTAGTAATTTACTGAAGGCATAAAATTAAAAACCCTGTTGCTTCTAAGATACTGCTGTCCATATATCAGAATTTGATCATCTACTGTTGATTTGATTTACCCACTAATATTAGCAATCACATTTTTCTGAGCCACTTTTAAGAAAACTTCTAAGATACTTCCTGCATTGTACATACTAAAGTAAAATTTTTGATCCATTCTATTCAGTGGATGCTCTTTTAACCTTTTCTCTTCAGAAAATATTGTGATAGCAGACAGTCCAATCATATCTCTGTGTTATTTTATGCTCTTTGCCTTTTCACTGACTTGTGGGATGCATGATACCGTTCACTTATCACTTAACTGGTATAATAAGAATAAAAGCTCTATTGGATAGTGTTTATCTTTGTTCTATTACTGCTTAAAACTAAAATAACCTATTAGCAAAACTCAGCAAGACAGACAGTGTATTCTCTTGTCATTACTGCAGTTCATGAGGAACAGTCCCTTCCAGGTGCAGAAGAAAATCCCTATCAATCATCATGTTAGAATTATGCTAGATCAGTGTTTTTCTGGAAAGGTCTTGCTTTGAGCAGGTCTGTCAATTATGTTATTGCACATTAAACCCCTGGTAACATTTTCAGGGGAGTATGGCCCACTTGATCCAGATGGTGGTAGTGTGAGAAGAGCTAAGCAAATGGAAATGATGGCATGCAAAAATACAGAGCTCAGGTGTTTGTGGTATGCCTTTGGTGGCAGCATCCCAAGAGCCTAGTGATAAAAGACCAGGCATTCTAGCTTTTAGGCATATCAGCCTGACTTGCACCAAAGAATCAGTTGCCTAATGCTTTTAGTGAATGGATGGTCCTCACTTGCACAAGACTGTTGTTCATTGTGTAGGTAGGGAGGAAGTTATCTGCTGACCATTTGTCCTAAAGCCAAAAGTACCTTTAATCAACTGGAAGTTGTACTAAAGGAATTTCCTCTTGCTTTTAGAACCAGATAGAACTGTTTGGAGGTAGAACTGTTCAAATCTGACCCATTACCTGTACAGGTTGCTACAAGAATATTTTTTCTAGAGATAAATGAGTCCACACTATAGAAACTCAGCAAGTAATAGGTTTGTTGTATTGAATATCAGATCATGTGAATTATCTGCAAAAGCATAAATTTTAATGATTGTAAGCTGTCTGGAGATGCCATGCATAAGGGATGGCATACAAAAGTTTTAAATAAATAAATAGGTTGCATCCAGACATGGACTATACTTAGAATGGACCCATATCTAGGCCCTGTTTATCTCAATGAGTCTGCTATAAGTATGATTATGTCTAGAGCCTGCCCTTCATGCCATTTATAAAGTTATTCAAGGTGAAACACTCTGGAAGAACTTTCTTATAATCTTGCAGTGTTTGTTATTCCTTGACAACTACGTTCATTGTGACTTTTTAAAAAGTCTTCATATGGTGACCTTAGCAGGATATTTTTGCATATTAAGTTGGGTTTTGGCCTTTCTCACAAACCTGAGTAGCAAAGATAATATGGTATAAAAATTGTACAGTTAGACTTTGGATTGTTTTTCCAAGTTACACATAATAACTAGGCTGAAGAAAGGTCAAGTCCATGGCTCCTTAGAGGGAGATAACTTCCTGCATTGCAAAAGATAGCATTTTAATCAAGGGTCTTTTTTTTTTCTTTTTTGTTGAGCATAGGCCTTTGTTATCTAAATGTATGAATAGCTTATTGGTCTGCTTTGTGGATTGTAGGCAATGAACTCTTTAAGCAACAGGGACATGTGACGTCTTCCAGCACTTTCATCAAGAGCTGTCAGACTTAATTACTTTAGGGTTATTTATATTAAGTAGCAGCTTTGGGAGCATGTGCTGGAAAGTGTTCTTTGTAGTGCTATCACTCTTGCAGAATTGTTTACACCAGAAAGATGCATACCAGATATTTTTTAATGTATGAACTTTAACCTTGCTCTAAATTTATGCTGAGAAGGGGGAATAAAATGACTTCTAGACAAATACGCAGCTTGTTTATATGTAAACACGCAGCTTGTAATTCTGTTCATTCAATGTTAAAAATTGACATTTACATAAGACCTAGTTAAAATAAGACTATTTAATGGTGTATATTTTGAAAATAAATGACTAAGCAATTTTAAGAGATTACAAGGCAATCTAGGGATGCAGGTGGCACAGTGGTTTAAACTGCTATGCTGCTGGGCTTGTTGATCGAAAGGTTTCCGGTTTGAATCTGCACAATGGGGTGAGTTCCCGTTGCTCCGTCCCAGCTCCTGCTAACCTTGCAGTTCGAAAGCATGCAAATGCCAGTAGATAAAAAGGTACCACTCCGGTGGACAGGTAACAGCATTCCGTGCACTTCGGTGTTTAGTCATGCCGGCCACATGACCACGGAGACTGTCTACGGACAAACGCTGGCTCCCTCGGCCAGGAAACGGAGATGAGCACCGCCCCCTAGAGTCAGGCATGACTGGACTTCACATCAAGGGGAAACCTTTACCTTTTTTACCTTTTACAAGGCAATCTAGATCAAAGTTTTGTTTCGAAAAATAACTCATCTAGTCTTTTAGATTAGCACGTCAAAATATTATGTCTTTAATAAATATGTGAAATTCAATATCCAAGCCCTTTGGGCAGTTTAAAATGCTAAAAATTACTAAAAGGAAACACAGGAAGGCCCTTATATCTACAGGGGTAGTTTCCATGCCCTCCTCCCAGCAGATGCCTGAAACCACAGATAATAGTGAATACTATATGTGCTATATCTTGTATATATATATATTTCTTCTTTCACAATTCCACGTGAAGATCCGTTCTTACCATACATTCTAGCAACTTCAGCATATGATCTCTTTCCCTTTTAAATCAAGAATTTTCACTCAAAGAAAACACTTCATGATTTCTTTTCAGCACTTTATGACTTCTCTTTCAGACTGAGGTCAGCCTAGGTTAAGTGAAAACACAGTAACTGAACCAACAGATATGGGGGTCCTGCTGAACTTAGTATAGTTGTGCTTGCTGAACAAATGTGCCAGATAATTCATGTAAGCAAGCCAAGCTATCTACAAAAACCTCCCTGGTTTATATCACTCCACACTGATGTCTTGCCCAAAACTGCAAACTATATTTGCTGAGACTGTTGGATACAAGCCCTATATTTTAGGCTGATTTATCTCCTTTATGAGGACATATAAACTTTAAAAGCTAGATTGTATATAGTGACAGAACAAGAAGATATGATATGCTGCAATATATGTGATACATACAACCTGCTGAAATGTGTAATGAATAAGATTTTGCACAATATTTCAGGCATTGTAATTGTTGAAATAGTTGCAGTAGTTAAAATAATTTTCCTTTCTTCCAAGTTAAGGCTTTACTTTCATTCAAGACACTCTAACTTTTCTCCAACTTTTCATGGGCACTTTTGGGAAACTGCAGTGGGTACCACCACAAAGAATTGCCTTAGATCCATCATGCCTATGGATCCCCCCTGCAGAAGAAAGCAGGATGCGCTCCAATGGAGCAAAGCTCAGGGAGCCAAGGTTCCATTTAGATGCCAGGAAGCATTTCCTGACAGTTGGGACCCCGAGGGTGTGGAATGGGCTTCCACAAGAGGTCATTGAGGCCCCATCAGTGCGGGTGTTCAAGGATAGGCTGGATGTGCACATGGTGGGCATGTCATGAGCAGAGCCGGCTGGTGCCGGAGGTCAGACTAGATGGCCCAGGAGACCCCTTCTGACTCGCTCTGTTTCTATGTTTCTATGATCTTTGCCTGTGTCTTATTCAACAACAAAAGCAACAAAAATATTTTTTGTGTTGGACACCATGGTGCCTCTGTAATAAATGATTGTCTAATTCAAATAATTGCTGGCAGTGCAATACAGCAAATGCTTATTTTAAACACATGCTTTTGCAATGTCTTGAAGATGTTCCAGTTTAGGAAAAGGTTATTACAGAGATAAATTTCATAATGGAACAGCACACTCTTTAAAATTATTTACCTCCATCATAGTACTTGACAAACAGTCACTTCCTATAATATAGTAGAGTGAAGACTTTATATTTTTTCAGTATATGGGTTGGTGACATATAGACATCAATATCAAATGGATACTGATTTGGATATTTGTCCTCTTGTTGAAGCATATTTATAATTGTTAGAAAGTTGTGTGCATTTCCTACAAATCCATCCATATATATGGAGGAGGAGGAGGAGGAGGAGGGTGCCTGGAGGTTGGAGAGTCCTTTGGGGGCACCAGTGCATCTTCCAACTAGCACCACATGGGGAACTCCCACTTTAAGGTAGAAATTTACCATGATACAGTAGTGTTTTGAATTTTGGCAATATGTGATTCCTACAACCAGAGGAATTTACATCTTTTTTTAAACTAAAGCTTTTAAAATGGGGCAACATTTATGTACATAGTGTTGTTTTTTTATGGCATGAGCTTTGGTTATTACAGTCATCTTCATCAGCTGCACAGTCATCTTATGGCAGCAGTCTCCAGTCTTTCTGGGTTGGTAGTGCACCTGGAATTTTGTCATGGGGACTATCAGAAAATGGTGTCCATTTATGACATAACTGCTCTGTTGTGATCAATAGCAAAATACTTCTTTGTAAAAAGGTTAAGAGGCTAAAAGACCAGTAACTTATCTAAGGATTTGAATATAAGATAATGTGGAGTCAAACTCACATTAATTAGATGCCCTAGTGTCATGCCGAACCTGGAGGAGGAATCTTCAGGAGAAGAGAGCCACCACAACAGGCTCCACCACAGCAGGGGTTGAGGCTATAGCTGACTGCCTTCTAGTAGAGGAACAGCCAGGGCCCTTTTGGGCAGTCCCTGAAATTCCTCAAGGGCAGGACCTGGAGTCGGGGAAGGAATTCACGCTATAGAAAGGAAGAGTTGTCATGGATGCAGCAGAAGTTCAAACAGCAGTCTGAGTGTGGAGCCTCTCATAAAACAACAAGCTGACCTAATTAGCCAGCTGCACTGATTTACAGCTGGCTATAAATTAGATCAGCCAGAGCTTGAATTGTTACCGGCGTCTTTGGCTTCGTTAAGATAAATCGGATACCTAGACTTTTGGCTTGCTTCCTGGACATTCTTTTGGATACCCCTGCCTGATTTAAACACTGGACACACAAACAAGCCTTGACCTTCGAACTGAATTGACGACTCACAGGGCCTCAACATTTGTGGGTAAACTGTTGAAGCAAAATCCTGAACAAGGGGATTAGGGCTTAAAATATAAACTTTTGAACCTGAAGTTCCATCTTGTTTAGGATCATTCTAAACAAGCCCATACCTCACTCCATACAACCAGCATGTGTTTCTCTCTTCCAGGTTTACCCCCACCTCCATGTTCTCATGTGTGCATACATACAAAACGCCCCATCTAGGTTGCCCTGCAGGCATCCCTCTGATTGTTCTCTGCAATCTTCTTTCCCTAGCTCCAGCCTCTCCATTTCATCACCCCAGTATATCTTTTCACATCAGCTCTATGCCGATCTTCCCCTTTCCCCAGTTGATCTGATGCTCTCTCTCAGCTTTCCTAGTTTCCTAGTTCCAAGTGGCGACAGCCTCTGTCCCTTCCTCTTTATAAGCATTTTAGGTAGGCGGGAGAACTGCAAAGTGAAGCATCAGTGTCCAGTTGCCTCACCATCTTTGTTTTCTCAGAATAGGCTAAATTCAGTGTTATATGTATCTTGCAGCATGCTATCAGTCCCCCTTCCCAATCCCTCACAGCAGGTTTGGAGAGGAATGAAAAGCTGCAGTGCGATGGCTAATTCATTGTTTCTAGGAAATAATGATAGCAAATGAGTGGAGGCCAACTCCTCAGTTTGAAAAATCCCCAGACACTCAGAAAAACAGTTTCAAAATTCAGTAACACAAAGGTATCAATAGGGTACTTTGCAGGCTAATGTGGATACCCCCAGGTATCATATTATTTATCATCACATTATAGGATTGGTAGCCTTGTTTGTAGACCAAGGATACTTCAGTGACCTGGTTTACATGTAACAATAACCCAGAGTCTGCTTGAGTATGGACTATTTTTGAATCATTTATTTTTGTTGAATCATTGGTTAGAAGTATGTGAAAATCCTACATTTAGTTTGTAATGGATTGTTTGTTGTTAACAAGCGATAGTTAAACCCTAGTGCAGTGTTCACACATAATGACAGACCATGCTTCAATGATAATTTACAATTCAATGACAACTTAAACTTTAGGTTGTTGTTATGTATGAATAAACCAAATGTTTCTGTATGATAATCTGTGTAAGTCATGTCTTTCCCTCTGATGCAGATAGGAGCTTCATAGCTGAATAGTGATGGTAGTGTTTTTCAAAGTGACAAAAGATTAATGACCCTTGATCACACATGCAATTCTTCCAAGTTTATTTGCCGAAACCAAAGTACCTCCATCACTATGGAAATGAAAGGATGCTACTTTGTTCTCAATTTCTCTCACTTCCTCCTGCCTCGGCTCTGCTGGTGGGACAGTCAGATCACTGCCAGGCCATTTGCCATGGGTGCGTGACTTCCCTTGACATGTCAGAGGAGTCCTGTCTGGCTGGTATGCAGGAGGCATTGATGAGGGATTCTTGATTGTAAATATTTTCAAAGCTCAGTATGTTGTTAAGAGACAGGACCCCACACCCTCAAGAGTGGCAGGATCTTGGTGAAATAATAAGGACCACCCAAAATTTGTAGAATGCTGACACTTACGCTCTTTGGATCCTGTCTATAGTTGATAGCCTAAGTACAGCCGAGGTTTGGTAATTGCAGCTGTAGGAATATGCATTAGAATTCTCCCAAGCTGGCACAAATTTTCATCTAGAATTACATGTAGTTGTAGAAAAATTACATGTAGAAAGTTTGTAAGCCATCCCAAGACACCGAGGCATGTGGTGATGGCATATAAAAGTTTTAAATAAATAAATATGCAGAATGTGAGTAATAGTTCAAACTGTGGAAAAGGATAGAGATGAAATATGTTATCAAGTAAGTTGTCAACAACTAAATTGAAGACCAATGTTAGAGTATGGTTAGAAAATTCTATTCCTGTTAGAGACTTGTCAGATGCTAGTGCCTTAATGTTAGCAGGCCAGAATCTCAATGCTGCGTTCTGAAAAATAAACAAAATTGTGTGCGTGTGTTTTAAACACAATTTTGAAACTGAGAATCACTTTGTATATGAATGGAGGTCAAATCTCTTTGGCCAGTTGATTGACTGAAGGTTGCATTGTTCAAGTAGTGAGATGAACATCAAGGCTAACATTGATTGCATGGTACGTTTCAAAGAAATAATTTGTGCACATTTAACAGAGGTTTGGTTTTTAGGAGTCTTCACTTCTGATGTGATGGTCTGCTTTTTAAACACTAGTGCCTAATCCAATCGGCAGTGAGGCCACCACAGGAAACCTCTAACTATACACCATTTTCTGCATGCCATTTTGTTGCAAATTGTGGCTATAGAGACAAAATTGCTTTCTAAAAATTAAAGTGGATTGAAAAATTCGAATCTGAACAACTGCTGGATGGCACGATATGGAGACTTGACTGATAGTGAAAGATATCAGTGTCTACTGAGGGAGAGTAGAAATGGGGAAGGATCGAGATGCCCCTGACATGCTGTGTCACGCCTTGCCTTTGAAGATCAAACTTGTGTATAATATGATAGTTTTGGTACTTCATGCCTAAATTCTCTTATGGATTTAGCCCGTGTGCGTGTGTCACACATAAGAATAATAAGTCATTTAGCGTTTAACCTGAATTAGAGAAGGAAAAGAGAAGTAATGGGTTGCACTTTTTGTAAATTTAAAGAGGTTGTTTAATTTAACAGGGTGTTTAATTTTCTGCTCTGGTTATTTTATTGCTGGGTTTATGCTATGTACTTAATATGTTCTTTCATAGGGTTTTAAACTATTTGATTAAGGGTATTTTATGATTTTACATTTTGTAAACTGCCAAGAGTACTACATTGGATAGGTAGTATATAGTTGTTGAAAATAAACTGCTGTTTCTTGTCAAAAACCTTCTTTAGGCAATAAGCATGAAGAATTTTTAATGAGAGGAAATGTTGCATTCTTTCCAATTAGTGTAATATTCTCTACAGCTATTAATACATCCTCAAAATCTTCAGAATGTTGGGTGACCCATCTAGGAGTGTTGGGGCCTGCAGAGAGAAAGAGAGAGGGTCAAATCCCATTGTACAAATAGATGTCTACTCATCTTTCTTATGAGGAATAGCTGCAAAAACTGGAAATGTTCAGCTTAGAAAAAAAAAGCAAGGGGAAACATATAGAAGTGTTTATGCACAGAATGAAGAAAATGGAGAGGGAGACAGACAAGAGAAAGTATTTCTTCACACAACATATATCATATTTTTCGCTCTATAAGACGCGCCTGACCATAAGACGCACCTAGTTTTTAGAGGAGGAAAACAAGAAAAAAAATATTCTGAATCAAATAGGCACATAATCACAGGCACATTCCCCATCACTTCCCCATGGGCTGCACATCTGACAGACTTACTGCACACACATATTCGTTCTATAAGACACACAGACATTTCCCCTTACTTTTGAGGGGGAAAAAAGTGAGTCTTATAGAGCAAAAAATATGATAGTTAAATTATGAAATGCACTGCCATGGGAAATAGTGATGGCCACAAATCTAGGTTTACAAAGAATTGGATGGGTTCATGGAAATAGAACTAGAATTACTATGCCTACTAGCGTTACTGGCTATGTGCTGTCTCCTTCAGCAGAGGTGGCATGCCTGCATATACCATTTGATGAGGAGCTTGGGCAGCCAAAGATCTTGCATGCAGCCTGCTTGCATGATCCTGTGAGCAATTGGTTGTCACCATGTGTATGGCATGCTGGACTGGTGGACCTTATGCTGGACTCAGCATGGCTTTTCTGTGTTTTTACCTATATTATTATTGTTGTTGTTGTTGTTGTTAATTGTGAGTTTCTACACAATAAAAGCAATTAGAAAACATAAAAAGAAAAACAAGAAATAATATAGTTTCTTACATGGAATTTGAATAGATCAATTTGAATAGATGCATATGAATGTTTGTTTATATTTAAAGATGGAAGAGAGCTACTGCTATTAATTAAAATGTACACGAAAGTTTCAGTAAAGGTAGATTAAATAATTATGCATTTATCCATTCATATGTGGCAGCTAAATGCTGCCTGTTTATATATTGAAAGTGTTGCCAAATCCTCAATCTATTGAATTATCAGAAGTGACTTTTTATCCTTCCAGTGTTCTAACAGCAGTCTTTTTACTGTCAAAGGGGTACAGAAAATCTGTCTGTGTTAACTCCCAAGAAATGGGTAGATAGTTAAGCAGAACATGTGCATTAGTTTTCTATGCAAAGTATCCATATTATGATCTTCTCAAGAGAAGCAACTGCTGAGCATTGCCAAAACATTGTTTAAAGAAACAGTAGTTGTTTTACACCTCCAAGTTTTCGTTGTTTTAGATCACCCTACATTAAAAAGAGGTTGTGACATTAGGATTCACCCATTGTGTCTATTCTCTCCGAATGTTGTATTGTTGAAGAAGTGGCCTGAACTGCCTTGGGTTGCAGTGTTAGGGTTTATCTTTTTATAAAAGGTCTTTGATGCCTTTCCATAGTAACAAACAGTCACCTGACGTCCACCATACATTCAAAACAGTAGCACTGTAAATAAAACTGGCTGATATATAATCAATAAATGCCATTTCAAATAAAGAAATATAACTCATCTACAGATGCTATATAATAAAGAGGCCAATCTGATATACCAGAGCAAGGAATTCCCCAAATTGGGTGCTACATTGGAGAAGACCGTGCTCTACACCCTGGTATATTTATTTATTTATTAAATAAATAAAGAAAGAAAGAAAGAAAGGTAGAACCCTGTTTTACTGTTGTTGTTCAACTTTCACATACCTAGTGCTGGGTGTTCCTAGCAGGGCATAAGGAGCATCAAAGACAATTTCTGCCTCTCCCCTTTCCTTTATGGAAGTTTTCCTCTAAAAGGGGCTTCTGCAGGGTGGAGCTGGAGCTAGAGAAGTTACAGCATTTATTGCATCCTTACATCCCTGCCCGCTGGAACATAAGGTCATCCAAGGTCACTCTGCAGTGTAAATTTTGCACCAATGGGAAGTTGAGTTTGCAAGTGGAAATTAGTTGACCTAGTCACTTGAGTTTCAATTAGGATCTTGATTTAATGATTCAAAAATGCAGATATATGTTTAAAAAACTGAATATCAATTATTTGGAAACTTAATCTGTATAGTTTTATAAGTTCTAAAGCTGATGTCCTGGCTTCTGAGGGGTTGGAAAATGGTGGAAAGTTGAGAGCAGCAGAGGGATGGTGCAAAAAGACATGACACAAGACATGCTGTGCCACACATTTAATTTAAAATTGCTCAGATGTTCTCTACTTTTTGGCATGTGGTTTGAAAAATTTCTCACAGTCTTAGTTATACATCATAGTCATTTTCAGTGTAAATTACTGAATAAGAAATACATAAGGATAAGAAGAAGCAAAACAGTTCTAGTACTATGTTTAAAAGATTCATTAAACTTGTTTTAGGCTGGGCCATGCAAGTTGCTGCCTTCATTTTCATTCAGAGGAAATGGGAAGAAGACAAAAATCATTTTGAAAATATGCTGGATTACTTCTGTGACATTCGTGAGCCACTGCAGCTTCTCATCTTTCCTGAAGGAACTGATCTCACAGGTACCTTAAATGATTTGTGCCCTCTACTATCTTATTGTAGAAAAAAATGTAGCAGGGTTTTAAAAATTGTACAATGTTAAAAGTAAGTTCTCTCAGTCATACATTGCAAGTCTCAAGTTTTATTATATGAATAACATTTTATCTTTAAAAGCTCCTCGGAAGCCGCAGTGGATGAGACTTCTGTTGTCTTTTTCAAGTTATTTTTTGTTTCAGTAAATCAAATTTTAGAAAGATGAATTGGCTACAAAGAACATTTAATTTTTAGAAATATTTTCTGCACCAAATAAGCCATTCTTGGGATGACATTTGCCCATGGGGAGTGGCTTTTATAGCAAATTTGGTCATAGTTTCTGTTCCTTGTGGTTTGTATAAGCATGTGGTTTGAAAGTATGCTCTGGAATATATTTGAAGTAGTACATTAAGTTCTAAAGTGTTTCAGTCACAGTCCAGACACTAGAACATTAGATCTAAAATTTTAGGTAAGAATAAAAATGTTATTTTTTTTCCATAAACAGCTCTATGAACTACTGTACGTTTCAGTTTTAGACTGGGCACTGAACATATATATGGTGATATATAGAAAATTTAATATTGTGGGGCTCACATTTGGCCCAGCAAGGATAATAGCAAAAATTACTTCCACTGCATTCTGGACTCTGAAGGTGCAGAAGGGGGAAGAGACAAGTATAACAGAAGCAGGGTGATATAATTGGAGGCACAAAAGCTATAGACAGGGCCATGCCTAACTCTCCTCACAGACTTTAGCACAACAGGAGGTAGCAGTCAAAACCAACCAGAAATGAGCATTTCCGCTTGTTTCCAGAAGTGCTTGTTGTTAGAGCTGTGGTTCCCACTTGTGCAACAAAATGAGTGAAAATGCAGTGGCAGCACTGGATACTATCCAGTGATATATCAGGGATCAGCATATGAAGAAAGCAGATATGATAGACAATGGAAAGGCTAGTCTAGGATAATTTTGGAAGGCCTACTGCATATGCAAGTAGAGTTCTGGACAGACGGACAAGGGAAGGCTGAAGAAAAGAATATAACAGTGAAAGGTTTTGATGGCGAAAAAGGCTGGAGTAATGGCATTGCTAACTGTTAGAATGAATATCAGCACTGAGCTGAAAGCATGAAAAGTTCCTGGTTGATTGGGGTGGTGGTGATAATGGATATGGAGTGAATAAAGCTTGAAAATGAAAGATACGTGTATTCCAGTTTATATTGAGGTTGAGATGGCAGTCTAGGAATCACTTTTTCACCTGCAGTGTTTCTCTGCATTTCTGATTTTAGCATAGCAACAGTTTATATACCCAGCAGGGCCTCTGATATCCTAGAATTTATCAAGATGTACAATGGTACCAGAACTCTGCTGGCCAGGTTGCTAGGTAGTTGAAGACTATTTTTGCCCCCATCTTATAATGTGAGAGCCATGACGTTCAATTATTCTTAAGAGTGTGTTGCCAGGCAAAGCAATGCTGTGTAACGGAAGGTAACAAGTGGCTCTTTTACTTCTACATGCTCATTCACAAGTAGAATAAATAATTAACCAAATTTAAGTGTTGCCTCCTGCATATGACAGCTGGACTTGCATTCAGAAATAAATTGAAATGCTGAAATTTGTTTCTTCAAAACTGATGAAATAGAAGGGAAAGTACACATCCTTATGATAAAGACGATCAAATTCTGGTATGATTTTCCCTAGTAATGTCAAGAATTTATGTTGCTTCCTAACACTACTTCTGTTTTTTTTTATACAGCATGAATCCAGTTTGAAATGTTTATAGTAAAAAAAAAAAGTTTTTTGTTTTGAAAAACAGTGTTCTTATTTTCCCACTTTTTATTATTTCATGCTTTATCATTGCTCGTTACCTTTTCAGGTTATCTAAACATGGCTATTTTTAATGCAGAAATTAAAAGACTTACGAGATTTGACTCTAACTTCAATTTGGTGATTAAAAAGACAGACCTATCCTGCTCAGACTGATTTGCCTCAGTAGTGTTAAGATTGCTATACCACATAAATTATAGGCATGAGCTTACACCTGCTAAACTGAAGAAAAATCATTGTTGTGGGTTTTGTGCTATCTTTTTTAGAAAGTCTACTTTTTAAGAAAGTCAACTGCTTGTAATGTTTTTATTTCCTAGTAGAATTTGGATGACATCTGTATTAGTAGCTGCCCCTCCTGATTGTATGAGGCCTGCTACATTTCAAATGAATGGATGCCGTTCAAGATTTTTAAATAAACACGCACACTGAAACACACACACAGGAGGAAAAGGAGGAAAATACAGTATCTCTGTTTGTTTCCCTCAAAATGAAAGGCAGAGCAGAGATTGTCTTGTTATCCTAAATAAGAAACCTACAGAATTTCAGAAGGTTAGGTATAATAGCTTTTGTGCAAAGAGAATCCTCAGATTGGAGTGGTTGCCCTCCTTCTGTGGTTTTTGGGGAAGTTTGTATGAAAATACCACTCATCATAGAGATGTATTGAAGAGAGGAACCTGGGAAGTTCTTCGTCGTGGCCTCTGTGCATCACACACATGGGTTCTGTGCCTGCGCAGTGCCTTTGGCCGGACGATTAATAGCTAACGGTTTCTTTTGGCGGCAAACTCCACTCTCCCTCTCCCCTGGGACTATATAAAGGAATGGAGTGTCCGCCATTTTCCAGTCTTTGCGACCACCATTCGTTGTGCCTCATGCCGCTTCGCTCTCGCTTAGATCGTTACTTACCTCTCTTCCTTGCTCGAAAACCTCCCTGTTTTTCTCCAAGTTAGCCATCCTTGTTAGTATTCCTGTTAAGTATATTCACTTCGTTCGCTCTTTCGTGCACTTCTCTTCTGTTCCTAAAAAAAAAAAAATTATTATAAAAATATTACTTTCCCGCTTCACTATCTTCTTTTTTCCTTTTTCTGTGATGGCGCAACGGGCGGCGTTCCGCAAGTGCAGGGAATGCGGCTCCAAAATGCCTGCGGCTGACCCGCACGATCTGTGTCTCCTGTGCCTAGGGGAGGGGCACAGGACCGATAAATGCCGCCATTGTTTGGCCTTCTCAAAACAGGTGAGGAAGAACCAGGAGAACCGCCTCCGCAAGCTATTGTGGGATCAGGCGCTCCTCCAGTCGGACCAGATTGTGGCTAAGACCACAGCCTTAGCTCTGCCCGAAGGCTGCCCAGCCTCAGCCGATTTGCCACAGCGTCCGGCTTCCTCTTCGGCTGCTCCACCCTCACGCCCTTCGGCTGAAGGCGTTCTGAGTATGGCCGACCAATCTGCTCTGAAGAAGCAGAAGGAGAAAAGAAAGCACAGTGATCCAGAGAAACACACTGTGCATAAGAAGGTCAGGAAAGATAAGGCTAGTAAGCCTTCTAAAAAACTGAGGGATCCCGAACGCCCCAAACATCGGCACTCGGGTTCGACGGCCTCCTCGGTACCGATGCCGGTCTCGGACCCAACACACTCGACTCCGGCCATCCAGGCAGCGATGAGGGTCACTCCGCCAGCCTCTCCACACCCTCTAGAGCCTAGGGTGCAGGAGGACCCGCATCACGGCTCCATCTCTGATGGCGAGATAAGGGATTCTCCCCCTAGGGTTCGATCTCCGACACCGATGCCGTCTGCTCCTCTTGAGGCCGAACCCATCCTCTCGCCACCCAGAAGCCGAGGGAGCCGCTCCTCCGAGATACGGTCTTACGACTGGTACCAGTCACAGTATTCCTCTGTACCGAGGTGGGAGGAACACCATTCTACGGCCTATTACCTGGCTCCCAGAGGTCGGTCCTCACCACCAGCTCCTAGGGATCACTTCCAACCGGCGCCTAGAGACGCTCCGATACCTCCATCCAGAGCGAGCAGCAGATCAGAGTCTCCAGCGGAGTCCTCCTCTAGTGCTCCTCCGCCATACTGGATGGAATCTAACGAATCAGACGTTGACTCGGCCTCACCAAATGCAGCAGTTACCTCACAAGGCCCTGGGTCACCCGAGGAACCATACATCTCTTTCTCGAAGCTCATGGCTAGGCTGGTGAAATCCCTGGAAATTGAAGCCCACCAACAACCGGGACCGAGTACCGACCGCTTTTATGATGTGGTCAGGGAGAACAATCCACATCGATCACCCTACCGCTGATCACAACATTGCGGCAAGCCATGATTCAACCATGGGACCTCCCGGCCCACCCACAACCGACATTGCGTAGATATGAATCCATGTATCGGGTCCAAGAGGAGGACATCCCATTCCTCCTCCGGCACCCCAAACCAAATTCAGTTGTTGTTGAATCCTCCCAGGGCCAGGAGGCACGCGGACATACATCACCCCGCGATAAGGAGGGCAGGAAGTTGGACTCCCTAGTGCGCTGGGTCTATGCAGCATCCGGCCTCGGATTGTGAATATCCAATTACGAGGCGACCCTGGCGCGCTATCAATATTTCTTGATGCAGCGCCTCGACAGCATCATTTCCACCTTTCCAGGAAACCAGGCCGATCTGGCAAAGACCTTTGTGAGGGAAGCGATGCAGGTGGCGGTGCAACAATTATCGACGGCCCGCCACCACGTTGATACCGATTCGAGGTCCCTCGTAGGCGCCATCTCTCTCTGTAGACATGCCTGGCTGAGGAATTGCAATTTCCCGGAAGAGATGAAGCGCCGAATAGAGGATATGCCTTTCGATAGGTCCGGCTTGTTCAATCTTAAGACGGACAGCAAATTAAAAAAGATACATGAATCCAGGATGACGGCCCGTCGGATGGAGCTGCAATCCCAGCCTCAGCGTAAGTGGTCATGGCCCCGCCCTCAGTTCCGCCAGCAGTACCAGTCTCGACAACAACAACAGCCAAATCAACGTCAGCAGCGCCGCAGGCAACCATCTCAGCACTTCCAACAGACCCGTCGCCGTTTCGACGTCGATCAGCGCCAGCATTGACGGGGCGAGCGAACCCTTCTCCTCCCACCCACACCCTTCCCCCTCTCTTTTGGGGACCAACTGAAGAGTCGGCTCCCCATTTGGGAGACCATTACATCTGATGGTTGGGTGTTATCCATCATTCGGCATGGATATAGAATCGAATTCGATGTTGTTCCATCACCGAGTCCTATCCGCTTTACTGCAGCCTCTTCGGTACTACTAGACGAAGTCAACCAGCTGCTTGCTAAAGGAGCGATCACTCAGCTACCACTCTCGGATGGACTCCATGGATTCTATTCCAGATATTTTACCGTCCTGAAACGGGATGGAGGTCTCCAACCAATTTTGGACTTGAGAGCTCTAAATACGTTCATTATACCTAAAAAATTTTGGATGACCACGTTGCAAAATATCCTTCCGCTGCTAGGGAGAGGAGATTGGTTCGCCTCGCTTGACTTGAAGGACGCCTACTTCCACATCGCTATTCATCCACGGCATAGGCGATTCCTTCGCTTTGCGGTAGATTCCAATATCTACGAATTCAAGGTGTTACCGTTTGGACTGGCCACTGCACCATGCGTTTTTACGAAGTGTATGGCCCCCGTCTGTGCACACCTTCGACTGCGTGGAATCCGAATTTACCCATACCTTGATGATTGGTTGTTGGTTTCTGAGACTAGAGAAGGACTTGCCTCAGCGGTTCAGTCTTCTTGTACTCTCTTACAAGATCTGGGACTTTGTATTAATCGACGGAAGTCTTCCCTTCTTCCTACACAGGTGATCAACTTTATCGGAGCCAGACTGGATTTGACAGTGGCAAGAGCCTTCCTTCCACAAGACAGACAAGATGCCATTGCACGTCACATCGCTCAAATTCGACGACAAAGGACCGTCGCTGCGCAATCCATTCAGAGACTATTGGGACACATGTCAGCTGCGATCGCTGTAGTTCCGCACGCCAAGCTTCGCCTGCGACCACTACAACTATTCTTCAACGGGGTCTTCCAACCGCAAAGGGACCCACCTACCAGACGGCTACAAATTCCGTCCTCCGTCCTGCAGTCTCTTTCATGGTGGACAGATCCAGTCAATCTAGACACCGGCGTCCCATTTTGACCTCGGTACCCTACAATAACTGTCGGTACCAACGCGTCTCTTTTGGGATGGGGAGCCGTATGCTCCAACCTCTGCACTCAAGGGACTTGGAATCCTACAGATGCCAACAATCACATCAATTTCCTGGAACTGCTTGCTATTTTCAAAGCCCTACAGTCGTTCGAAGACGTACTTCGGCACCAAGTAGTCCAAATCTCGTCAGACAACATGACTGCGGTGTTTTATTTGAACAAGCAAGGGGGCACTCTATCCCGGAAGCTGGCCCACTTGGCGATGCAGATCTGGGACTGGTGCATCCCGCGGAACATCACGCTACTAGCAGTCCACCTAGCAGGCACGGACAATACAGAGGCAGATCTCCTAAGCAGACACATGTCGCGCTCACACGAATGGGAGCTGGACCCTCGAATCCGAGACGAGCTATTTCGCCTTTGGGGCATACCGGACATGGCCCTCTTTGCCACTCGTCACAACAGGGTGTGCGAGACCTACTGCTCCAGAGCGGGGATAGGACAGGGGTCGTCCGGGGACACTTTTATGATCCCCTGGAATGACAGGACTTTTTATGCCTTCCTACCTATTCCCCTCATCATGCGGGTGCTGGCAAAGATTGTCCATGAAAGGACTACGGGGTTCCTAATAACCCCTTGGTGGCCCCGTCAACCGTGGTTCTCAACTCTCCTTCACATATCGCGAGACAAATTCATCCAACTACCACATCTCCCCTACCGGATTACTCAGAAAGAGGGCACGATCCGACACCCCGATCTCCTGTCGCTGAAGCTCACTGCCTGGCGAATCCGGTGACCAGGTCCGACGTATCGGTGTCGACACACCCTCCGTCCGTCGATACCGCACCTTCACTCTCCATATCTCCGCAGTTGCAGTATATTCTCGATTCTGTGTTGAGACCATCCACAAGGAAGTCATACGCTGCGAAATGGCTCAGATTCTCTGTTTTCGCTGACTCCCACTCGTTCCCGGCCGCTTCGGCTTCGATACCACAGATTCTCCAATTTCTTTTCGAATTGCACCGGTCTGGACTGAAGCCTTCATCTATTAAAGTATAGACGGCGGCGATCTCTCATTATCGTGGGACTATTCAGGGCTTCTCCATTTTCTCCCAACCCTTGATCAAGAGATTTTTGAGAGGACTCTATAATTTACACCCAACAGTCTGACCATTTATGCCCACCTGGAGCCTCTCGGTGGTTTTGCAGGCACTAACCCGACCACGTTTCGAACCCATGGCGACAATTGATATGCACCTTGCTTCCTGGAAGACTGCTTTCTTAGTAGCAGTTACGTCAGCCCGTAGATCTTCAGAACTTTGTGCCCTTCGGGTGGATCCTCCATTTATGAACTTCCATAAAGAGAAGGTAGTTTTACGCCTAGACCCTACTTTCCTTCCTAAGGTTGCTACCTCCTTCCATATGCAACAGGAAATAGTTCTACCAGCTTTCTTTCCTGTACCCTTGAATTCAATAGAGAGGTCCCTGCATATGCTGGATGTCCGTCGCTGTCTAGCATTTTACAGATCCAGAACAGAGTCTGTTCGACAATCTAATAGACTGTTTGTTAAATATTCTGAAAATGGCAAGGGCTGCCCAGTCACCTCCCAACGGCTTGCGAAATGGATAGTTAATACTATTGTCCTGGCCTATCAACTAGCGAAATTGGACTTAACCGTCTACTCCAACGGGCCATTCTACCAGGGCTGTTGCTGCCTCATCAGCCTTTGCGTCCGGGGTCCCGATGGAAGATGTCTGCAGAGCTGCCACCTGGGCCACGCCATGTACTTTCACTAAACACTACAGGCTGGATGTTCGTGCCAGGCAGGATTGCTCCTTTGGCAGAGCTGTCCTTTCTTCTGTTCTCCGCTGATGACACCTCCCTCCTCCTATTCGGGTAAGCTTGTTATTCTACCCATGTGTGTGATGCACAGAGGCCACGACGAAGAAGAGCAGGTTGCTTACCTGTAACTGATGTTCTTCGAGTGGCCATCTGTGCAGTCACACAACCCACCCACCAACCCCACACGGTGTCATGGGTGGCTCTGATCTGATTCTCTCCAGTTCGATACCACCTCCTTCCCTTTTTCTTCCAAAAAAAAAATGATGATGATAATAAATAAAAGGGGGATGAACTAAAAATTTTTACCTAATACAAAACGAACGTCCGGTCTTCAAGACTGGAAAATGGCGGACACTCCACTCCTTTATATAGTCCCAGGGGGGAGGGGGAGTGGAGTTTGCCGCCAAAAGAAACCGTTAGCTATTAATCGTCTGGCCAAAGGCACTGCGCGGGCGCAGAACCCATGTGTGTGACTGCACAGATGGCCACTCGAAGAACATCAGTTACAGGTAAGCAGCCTGCTCTTTTAGAAGAATAGGTGTGTGGACTAGAGAGTTTTTGTGACTGAAAAACAGTTTAAGCCTTTCCCCTCCCATATTGAAGCCTGGTAGCGCTGGACTAGTTTTCTCAGAGTTCCATCCTTGCCCTCCCCAAAAGCACAATGATTTGTAGAAAACTCAACCTATGAGAAGGTGGACTTGTTAGTTATGCCCCTTCCTCTGTAGGGAGGATATTAATTGTGGTGAAACAGTTCCTCCCTTTCTAAAGAAAATTCTGAAGGAAGACTACTGAAGCATCCAGCTTTGGTTTTGGTGATATTGGAAGAAAGTCAATTTCATCTCAGGAAGCCCAAAAAACAGTCCAAAGGGATTTGATTTGGCTTTGGCTTAGACTGAACCTGATGCACGTATGTAAGAAACATTCCCTGGGAAGGATAGGACAATATAAAATGTCCAAGGGGTACTGAATTTTGTTTGGAGATTTATTTGGGAGGGGAGTGGTGAGAGTTACAGCAATAACACTTTACAAATTAAAAAGGTGAAGACCTGCTGCAGATACCAGGTTTCAAAATATTGCATCTGGCTTTCACTGTTCCTCCTTATAACTATTGCCTCTGTATGTCAAGTTTGCCAGATATTCTAAATGCTTCCCATCCATAACCTAGATATTGTCCAAATATAGTACCTGTAGAATTTTTCTTGCCTTGTTTGTTCTAGTGTCTTAGCCCAACCTGATGTTCAGTGAGCAGTTGCATTGTAATTTGCTTCTGTGTCTAAATGACTGTGCCTTGGGGTAATAGCAGCAGTTCACCAAGAACTGCTAGATCTCTGTCCAGTATTTTCCTCTGTTTGCTTGCCTTCAACAAATTGCTGGAATAATGTTCTATATATAAATAGAATATTTACATAAAGTTCCTGATACGTCATTCTGCAAAAGACCTTGGATTTTCCTCAGGTAGTGTTGCTAGCACAACTCACAAAATCACTGAGACTAGCTTTGGTCCAAAGCTGTGGAGCTCACACGCAACACCTTTGCCAATTATAATCTGTACAATAAGAATGAGATTGGGGACTAAAGATTTTACATGTTTATGTAAGGAATCAAAACAAGTATTATTTCATGGCATTATTAATCTAAAGGAAAGTATGCTCTTATAATCTCCTTGATCCCTTGCTACAATGATGTGCCCTGTGATGCTAAACTCTTCTAAAGCTTAGCCACTACATTGATTTTAATCAGTGTTTTTTGTGCCTTTTATCTTCATAGACGACACCAAAGCCCGCAGTAATAAATTTGCTGAAAAGA
This sequence comes from Varanus salvator macromaculatus, assembly GCA_023646645.1. NCBI lineage: Eukaryota > Metazoa > Chordata > Lepidosauria > Squamata > Varanidae > Varanus > Varanus salvator. Next base: position 70,685,957 of record JAIXND010000765.1, read on the forward strand.
ATGGACTTCACAAATATGAATATGTCTTGCACCCCAGAACTACAGGCTTCACATTTATAGTGGAACGTTTAAGAGATGGTAATGAGATGTTTTTTCTTCTTTTTAACTCAAAATAACTTAGATAAAGAAACGCTATTTGTTCATTTTCAATTCTTTATATCCTGCTTTTCAAGTAAAATTCTTTCTAGGCAGCTTGCAGGTAAGTCAAAAACACACTAATACAAGCCACTCTAAATTCAACCACTTTAAACCAACTCATAAAGATTCATCCCACAGAACAGTTGAGGGTGGAAAACCCTGTTGGGGAAGGGATGGACCATCTGGCTGGAGCCTGAAGCAATATTTTTGTGATGGCCTCCCTCTTTCTCCTGGAATCCTTTGAACAGGGTCAATTGGTGGCTAATGGTAGCATGTGAGAAGGGGACAATCCCAATGGAACAGGTTCTGTGATCATCTTTGCTCACCTGTCTGGCTCTCTCTCAATTACTTTCAAGAAGTTCCTCCCAAAAAAGCTCTTTTAAAATGAACTTTTGTAAGTGAAAAGAAAAATTGTTGCATACTCTTAAGAAGTGAGGACACTGTTTATTGTGATTTGATAACATGTAATGAAGAAGGAATTAGATCTGATAGACAGAGTGCCTGAAGAACTATGGACGGAGGTTCGCAACATTGTACAAGAGGCAGCAACTAAAACCATCCCAAAGAAAAAGAAA
>JAIXND010000765.1:70687069-70711633 GCA_023646645.1 Varanus salvator macromaculatus
GGTACATGTTACTAATAACATCAAGATGAACAATGAAGACTTGTTAAACTTTTGCACACAAGAAGCCAGCTAAGGAAACTATTTTACCAGTAGATGACAATGGAGTTAAAGAAGGACCAGAGGAGGATAAGGTGATCATGGAGAAGCTGAATAAGGTCTTTTCATTCCTCTACACTGAAGAGGATACAGAAAAGATACCTGTGCCTGCGCTGCTGTTTTCAGGAAGGGTGTGTGTGGAACTGAGGCAAATAGTAGTGACTAAAGATGACCTTTTCAATCCTATTAACAGATAGGAAGTTAATAAAACACTGGGTTCAGTTAGTATCCATCACAGAGTTCTTGAACAACTCAGATATGAACTTGCTGATCTGGTAACAAATTTGTGACATGTTCCTAAGATCATTCTTTGTTCAAGAGTTCAAGAAGAATGGTGAATGTAACTCCAGTTTTGTAACTGGCCTATAATTATCCAATCTGGATAATTATAGGTCAGTTAGTTTAAAATCCGTTCTGAAGAAATACCATTGAAATAATGATTCAAGGTAAAATTGATATGCATTGAGAAGAAGCCCTGTCAAAAAAGAATCAGATGGTTTCTGCAAAGGTAAATCCTGTCTCACTAACATTTTAGAGTTCTGTGGACGGTGGTATTTTTGGTAGACATTGTTTATTTGGCCTTCCAAAAGGCTTTTGACAAATTCAAAGTGGCAATCCAAATTATTTAAGGTGGTTTTTAAAAAAAGGGAACTGCGAAGATTTCTAGAAGGTTCTCATCAAATTGGGGAAATGAACATCAAAATAGCAAATGTGGTTCAGTGGAAGCAAGTGTAAAGTGATACATGTTGGGTCAAAAATTCACAACCTCAGATACAGGCTAATATGATCCAAGCTAACAGTAACTAACAGAGAAAGAGATTTTGGGGGTGTGCTGGTCAGCTTGATTAAAATGCCATTGTCCAGGAATTGTGAAAAAAGGCAAATTCCATGTCAGGCATAGTTAGGAAAGGAGTTGAAACTGCCGGTATCATGTTCCCTATATACAAATCTGAGGGGCACCAAACTTTGAATGTTGTCTATATTCACCACACCTAAAATGGATATCATACAGTTGGAATAAATGTAATAAAAGGGAGCTAAAATGATAAAGGAGCTGAAGCAACTCACCTTAAAGGAATGTTTATACCATCTGGGATATTTTAATTTAGGTAAAAAGGCAAGTGAGGAGGGAAGACCTATAGAGGCATACAAAATTATTCATAATGTGGAGAGAGTAGATAGGGGGACATTTTTCTCAGTCTCTAATAATGCTAGAACCTGGGGTCATTCCATAAAGCTGACTGGTGGGAAATTCATGACAATGTACTTCTTGACTTAGCACATATTTAAACTCTGAAATTTGCTGCCACAAAATGTAGTTGTGGCCACTAATTTGAATGGCATGAAAGGGGATTAGAGAAATTCATGAAGGATGGGACTGTTGATTACTAGCTATATGCTGCCTGCAATGTCAGTAGCAATATACCTACATGCCCCAGTTACTGGGGAGCATGGGTGAGGGGTTGCTCTAGCACCTTGCTTGTAAGTTTCCCATGGGAAGCTGATTGGCCACTATGTGAACAGAATGCTGAACTTGGTGGACCTATAATATGATCCACTGCGGCTCTTCTTATGTTTATATGAAATTGCACCAATCAGATGCTGAAATGACCATCCATTCCCTGATCCAAAGGGAAGGGGAAATATAGATACCATTATGTCTTCTTTTTTATTCTATGTCATCTAGTGTGAAATTTATTTTTATTTTATTTTATTTAAATATTTATATGCCGCCCCTTGCAACAGCCTCGGGGCTAGTATCTCTCCATGATGAGATAATACATTGGTCATTAATTGTGTTATTTTTTGTGTTATTTTTTGAAGTGATCCTAGTCTATGTAATACATCAAAAGGGTTTTTTTTAATTAATGGCAGTAACTCTGTGAGCAGAACCTGACAGAGACCATAAGTAGGGTACCGTTAGAACATTGGAAGGAGCAAATGAGCATCAAGTTGAAACGAGTTGATCTAAAATACAGACATGGCCTAAGAATGTGGCTTTGTCTGACTACTACTTGGCAGTACATGTATTCAGGTCAGTTTGTTCAGCCAATTTTAAAATCCAGGATGATGATTTTTGTTGAGAGGTTCAGTGTGTGCATAATAAAGGAGTCTTCTGAATGTTCTACCATGAACCGAGATTCCTCTTTACAGCATCATAGCAAGTAAATGTTGGGACCATTTGTAGTGTTTTCATGAAAGATACCTTTGCTTATGTGGACTTCTTGAATGAACTCATCACTGAGCCATTACATTCTGACAAGCAGCACCAATAAAAGTGCATTTTGAAGTTAATCATAAAGTAGTAATTGAATTGGTAATTACAGCCTTCAAAGAAATTTGTATTGTGTGTGCATGTGCTGTTCCAGGGTAATTAATTCCTTCACATCCTCAATTAAAATGATGTAAGAAATCCATTTGCTGCCCCAGTAAGTATCAACTAAGGTTCATGCCAGCCTGAAAGATGACAGGATTAAGAACATAGGGAAAGTTAATTTTCAGGTTATTGTAAATCCTTCAATATCATACCTACATTTTGCAAACTTTTTATCTTCTTGTGCATAGATGACAACTTTAAATGCCTTGTGCTTTTCTGTGAATAAATTTTGACTCATGGCAGTTTTCCATTCCTCAGGCTGAAATACATTCCCTTCAGGCATAAGTACATTATTTTGCTCCGAAAATAGGTCAGTAGCGAAGGGGGAAAATGTCATGAGAAGTTTAATTGCTCTTTTAACTTTGCAAAAATTAATTTCATTTGTCAAGAACTCTGATTAATCTGTATTGCAAGCTGTCATATGAATGAATTACCTGTTATAATATAAATGCCACTGTTATATGAACCGTAAAAATACTAAGAGAGAATTTGAAGTAATAACCTTCAGAAGAGAGTTATACTCACCTTTTTCTATTGAGCAGTAGCGAGGAGCTCACTGAGGTAAGATATTGGACCTTACTTCCTAGTTCCCCCCTTTTTTGCTGAGGTTTACTTCAGCTTTATTCATATTAATATATTTTCCTTAGCTTAACAATGCTTTTTAATAAATGCTTCACCATTAATCAGCAAGAGATCAACTTTCACTGCTGTGATTTTGGTTTCTTACCGCTATTAATGGACTTCACAAGTCTAAGCATTGTTCTTCCCACCATGAGGACTATATCTTCCTGTATTCTTCCCATCCAGGCCCCTGTACAGGAATTGTGTGATTAAGCCTTTGCATTCCTTTGAACATTTCTTCTAGCACAATGTTTCATATGCATCTTTTTTTTCCTGTCAGCTTTCTTCACTGTCCAGCTTTCACACCCATACATAGTGATGTGAATGATCTTGGCCTTGGTCTCCGCTGAAACATCCTTATTCTTGATTATCTATTCTAGTTCCTTCATTGCTGCCCTTCCAAGTCTGTTATCCTCTCATATTTTGGCTGCAGTCTCCGTTTGGACTGATGACTGAGCCAGCATATGTTAAATCTTTCACAATTTTCATTTCTTCATTGTTGACCTTAAACTTGTGTAATTCTCCTGTAGTCATGATTTTAATTTTCTTAATGTTCAGCTTCAGTCCTGCTTTTGCATTTTCTTCTTTAACTTTCCTCCAGAGTCATTTTAGTTCATTGCTCTTTTTCAGCCAGTAATATGAACTTATCTCTATAGCATAAATTCTCTTCCAGAAATGTTCACTCTGTCTTCCTCTGATCCTAATCCATCTTTCCTTTTGATACACTCTGTGTGCAGATTGAGCAGATTGGGAGATAAAATATACCTTTGTCTAATTTCTTTGCCTACAGGAAACCATTCACCAAATTCTGATCTAATATTGGCTTCTTGTCCATTCACAATGCTGGTTGCACATTAGGACAATCAAATGCTGAGGCACACCCATTTCTTTCAGAGCTCTCCATAGTTTTTCATGATCCACACAGTCAAAGTCTTTGCTAATCATCTTCGAAAATCCTTTGGTGCATTCCAGTAACCAACATATATTGGTATCAACTGCCTGTCCATTTTAAGAACCCAGCTTGAACATCAGGCATTTCTTGCTCCATTTAGGGTAAAATTCTTCATGTTAACACCTTTAGCATCACTTTGCTTGCATGGGGAACTAGTGCATTGGTCCTGTAGTTGCTGCAATCTTTTGCATAACCTTCCTTGGAAAATGGAATGTATACTGAATGTTTCCAGGACATAAGCCATTGTTTTGCTTTCCAAATTTGCAGGCATATACTTGTCATGATTTTGTCTGATTCAGTTTATGCAACTTGAAATAGTTCTAGTGGCACCTTTCCTGTTCCAGATGTTTTATTCCTTCCAAATAGCTTTCACTTCATTTTCTAATATTGCAGGCTTTTCCTCATAGGATTCCTCTTTAAAGAAATCTGTCATCCTTTTATCTCTTCTGTATAATTCTTCTGTAACCTGTTTGCAACTCTTGGTCTTGCTGTAGAAATTGCTGTGGAGTTCATGGTCACTACAGCAATCCTTCCCCAGGTTTGTTTTGGCAGTGAAAATACAGCATCTCTATCTCTTGCTTCATTTACATAATATATTCAATTTCTGCACTGGCTATCTGATGATAACCATGTTTACACTCGATCGGTTGTTTGCTTGAAGTAGATATTTGCAAAAAGTAGGTGGGTAGCTTTACAGGATTATGTGAGGCCTTATCCTGCTTTGCTTCTGAACCCTAAACCAAATTTCCCTACAACACTGGATTCTGATTTGTTTTCTGTGTTTGTGTTTTAGTCACCTATGATTATCAACATGTCTTGTTTTGGTATGTTATCGATTACCTCTTGGATGTCTGCATAGAAGTTTTCAATTTCTTCTTTCTCGGGATCTGTGGTTGTAGTCCAGACTGGAATGATGGTTATGTTGATAGGTTTTCTGAGAATTCCAAATGACAATATTCAGTTGAATGTGCATTATAGCTGCTTATTGCTTGTGATCCACTTTGCCTCCGTAAGAGAGCCAATCTGTTTCTTCTGTGCTTGTCTTTTCTGGAGTGAAAAAGTGTCTGTCTGACTGAAATTGTCCACTTTGGTTCTCTCACACCAGGTTCTGCAATGTTTAACCATTATATTTCTTGCTTTACACTGCCCAGTGTGCTTTGATTCATACCTCTCATGTTTCATGTTCCAGTTGTATGTGTTGTAAAGCAGTCAAGTCTCCTTTCACCTCTGTGCTCTTCAGCCACTAGACTTCCTTTTGGCTTTGAGCTAGTTAGCAACAGTGCTATTCATACTTGTCCTTTCCCAGTAGCTGGATGAGTGCCTTCTGACCTAGGGTTCTCGCCTTCTGGCAGTATCTCTTGTTCCATTTTGGATTGCTTCATCTTAGGGATTTCAAGGTAAGAATTATTCAGAAATGGTTTACCATTGCCTCCTTCTGTGTGGTACTAACCAGAGTTAGAATGAACTGCACCTCTGTTGTTTGTGAAAGATCTTTTGTCAGTGTCACCTACAACTGCTGCTGCTGCCCAGTACCTGCCCTTCAGAATTTTCTTCACCATCACCCTATCAGCATTAGAGATATCCATTCTATTCTGCTGATTTGATGGTTACTCCTGAAGAGAGTGGATGCCTCTTAGTCTGGGGTCTGCTTTTGTCATGATCTGGGCAGCTCCAGAACTCCATCTTTTGAGCAAGCACCAGAATAATGACTCTGCTAGTTGCAGGATTAGTCCCAGACAGTGCTGCAGCTCTCAGAGCTTTGATGAGGAACATCTGGATATCCTGTAAGAGAGCAGGCTCTTCCCTCCAGAGGCCTCCTCAGCAACACAGATCCTCCTGAGTGCTGTAACTTGTTCCTTGCCTGATCCTGTTTTTGCCTCGCCTTGCCTTGCCTCACCTTGTCCTGCCTTGCTCCCTTGCCTTGCCTGCCGAACCTTGTTGTTTCTGAACCCCACCTGGCTATCCTGTCCCTGCTCCTTGCTTTTTTAGACTTTGCTGTTGGACATTGGATGGAGCTAGATGTTGCTTTGCCTTGAGTCCAGCTGCCTGGGTCCCAATGCATCTGCCTTTTGTCTTGCTTCCTATGCCCTAACAGCTTTAACCACTCTGCCTTGGATGACCCTGCTAAGAGACCAGCCTAGTCTGCCTTCTTGGTGGCCTTGTTCTTGACTTCTCTGACATTCTCCAATGTTCTCACCTCATTAAGATAGAGAGAGGGTCTGAGATATAGATACATATATACCCATATACTTTGGTTCTTTGGTAGCTGCCCAAGAATTTTTAAAAATATAATTGTTAGGTCTCCCTTTATTACTGAGGTGCAGAACTCAGGCCTGTGACAAAATTCAGCCTGGCTGGAATCCCAGTCCGATCTCAGATGCCCAAGCACTCTTCCCCTGACCCCTTCCTATGACTTCTGGTGTTTTGATACTTGGATACTTTCCAAAGAGTCAGCTTTAACCAAATTACTGCATGCTGGTCTTTGGGGTATTTTGACTCTGCCTCATTTGCCTTTAGCCCCACCCACCCCTGGAATTCCACCCTGGAGAGCTTCTGCAGAATTGAAACAACCCTCTTTATTGGAGGGGTTCAACAGTGTGCCTCAGGCAGCGCACAACAAAACTGAAGATGAATCTAGGAATAAATTTATGTGTAGCCTATAATAGCTAACCATATATGAACAGAAATTGAGGGTGGCTCTTTTGTGTGCCCATCACTCCCAGTGTGCTACTGCTGTCTCCAAGCAAGGGACAAAAAGGCATGAAGAGTACTTTGTGTCAAAGTTAGAAGCCTAGCGTCCTATTCCCATTTATGCTATGATGCAAGTCATAGGGAACATAGTACAGTTGTCTGGAAAATACCCTCAACATATTAATGTTCCTATTCTTTAATCATGCATTAACTCATGAATTGAATAGTTAAAGGCAATGCAGGTTATAGTCCTAGATCTGAATCCATTTTTGGCCCATTTCTCAGAGTATTTAGTAGCCTTCTACTTTTCATATACTCATTTGAACATATAGACTCTCCTATTAGCAATGTGCTGGAATTGGTGGCTTGGCATACAAGTGCAGTGAAGTAATAGTTTATATTCCATTATGTTATTTAAAGGAAATTAAGAGCTTGGTATTTGCCTCCTTAATCGCCACTGCAGAAATGAGTCTTAAGAAACTTTTACATGAGGGTAGGGCAGTGGCTTAGTGAAACAGCTAACAGTGAAATATTCTGAATAGAAGGACCTTTAGCCATTCATCTGAGGTTCCATTGGATCCATGCAAGTGATTCTAAAAAATTCAGTGTGCTAGTTCATGCAGCCACTTAAAACATTGTCATTATTGCATCTTCAAAAGCTGTATTACCTAGAGCTACTTGTAACTGTTCTACTTAACTTGCAGTATTTGCTTGGGACTGTCATTTTCATAGCCTGATTTATGACTTGCACAGGTGAACATCAAGCATTTATTTTCTGTTCAAGGAAGCCTTGGGGTCAGGCTGTTAACATGCAGCAGCATCTCCTGTGAGATGTTGAACATCCGTATCACTGTCCTCCAACACCAGTTTAATAATTTGCATGCTTGTGTGCACAAATGAATGGAGTGGAATCAGTAGCAGTTCATTCAAGAGAATAATTTGAAATTGTGAGCACAAGTACAAAGCTTAAATAGCCATTGAATATTTATGATGATGGGTGGGCATCCTCTATGAAGGGCACTCAAAGTTGCTGAAATGGAGAATCTTCAGAGAAGTTAAATGAGAAATGCATTTTTCCCAAATACTTTCTGTATGAAACTAAATTTGAGCCCTACAAATAATCAAGGGAGAGCCCTTGATCTACCTCCCTGAGCATTCCATAACACTCTCTGTATTCTACAAGTGGAAAGAGAAAGAGACCAAGAACCTACCCTGTTTTCCTCTACCAAACTGTTAAAATCTGTGCAACAGTGGGCAGGAATTATTGGTGGCTGTTCTTAATGTTGAACTGTTTCTCTGGTGCAGCATTAATGGTGGCTGCTCCCTTCTTCCCAGATTTAAAAGAATGACTTCTGCAAGGGATAGTTTAAACCAGGCCTATAGAGAGTCTATAACCATTATGGAAACTAGACACAGGGCACACATAGAAATCAAAAGTTACAGATTACCCTATCTTCTCTCTTCTGATTCTAGGAAAGAGGAGAGACAAAACTCTCAAATATAGCAGTCAGCACTGTTTTCTTTGCCAGCCAGGGAGTATGCAGTGGGACTCATGCCCACCTGCCTCAAGCCATAAAGATAAGGCAAGTCCATCTAGCTCAATCCCTATTCCTTATGCAGTATGCAGTACTATTCACACATACAAACACAAGCAAGGAGCCTTTTCTGAACAGAGTGCCTTGCTTTAGTCTCATCCTTCTGGAGTGGGTTCTGCCCAGGAGGCTGCCTACCAGGCTGTTTAGTTTTCCCTGACTGAATGTGAGAAACTTCCCAGAGGAGACAGCACACCAGGCTTTTTCTTGTGGAGGCAGTGTTTACCTGCTCCAGTCAAGTGTCTATTTGCAAGCCTGACTTAGAGAAAAGTCATTGAAAAGCAATGCCACTGCAGATCTGCAAGGATTTAGAAGTTCTTATGAGGAAACCTGGGAAAGCATTTCTCAAGTTGGGGGAGTTGATGTGCTGAGGCAGTCAATAGTTTATGTAAGGCTTCTTCTCCAAATGTAACAGGTTTTTTAGGGAAGCTTTGCAATCTTGTCCAAGTGTAGAACAATACGAAAATAGATGGTTCAGCTTGATAATGTTATCCATAGAGGTGGTTTCAGTTGCTGAAAGTTCTCTGCCTGGATTACTGCAGAAGTACAATGTGTAAATGTTGGACTCTATTTGGGCTTTGCCTCAGAAGTGTTCTGTGCATGGCTTGCTAGGGTAATGATTTACAAAAGTCCCGGATCCAAAGGAACAGCTTGTCAGAGCTATCTTCTGAAGTTACAAATTAGGAACATCTAATCCTGTATAGTCCAGATAGTTGGACCTGAATGGTCTCTTCTGTTGTGTTCAATCACTAAAAGAAATAGTGTTCCCATCTCAGATGAAAATGCATTCAGATCTTTTTCCTTGAATACAACAACACTGGCCCCTAGAGGCTAATCAGACTAATTCTCTTCCATCTTGCTAATGAATTTTCAAATTGTGGCCCTTTATAGTGGCAGCATAGTTGTTGATTAACCTAACTCCGAAATGTAAAATTTAAATATTTTCATCTGTACCCTAAATCTCTCTATATATTTTTGGTTCACTATATTAAAACTTCATTTACTATACCAGCTTTCAACAGTTTGACTTGAGCAATCAGTATGTGCTTGTATGGGAGCGCATTTTCTTCTCCCTTCCTTTTACCCTCAAAGTATATGTAGTTTGTGCTGTTTTTGAGGTGATTCACGTTTTTCAGTTTGACAGTCAATTGCTGGATTTTACGGAAGAGCTCTTGAGCGTTTTGCTGTATTTATATTAGCAGCATGTTGCCATGGGCACCAAAGTTGAAAAGTCAAAACATATGGGACAGAGATGCTTGGGAAAATGTTCTAGTGCAGTCAGAACTCTTTTTTAAAAATGAAGCCGCATTTCATTTATTTTCCTGCTACAAAACTGCTATATTAGAAGCAGTGTTCTCTTTTTCCAAACTTATTTTTACCAGTCTTGTTCTGGCTGAATAATAGTACTAAGTTCTGTATCTCTTATTATGCAGTTAGCATGATTGATTCTGACATTGATATACTTTTTAAATTTTTTGGCTTGAAAAGCTAATAAACTAGCTTTTCATTAGATCAGGTTAGAGCCCCTTGACATTTGCCTGCAGGTGAGACGACCACATACTGTGTGCATTGCTGGATGAAGGACCATAGTACTTAGTTCGACAGTGTAATAGGACAAAGTAATGGCATGTTTATAGTGCCAACCACATGTTGAGCAGGTACATGTATGGAGATCTGTATCCAACAGAGTGCACAAAAGGATACACATATTGACTGTGTCCAGCCCTATATCCAGCTACTCTCTTTATCTCCCAATACTTCCTTTGTTTCTTTAAGTTTGCAGTGAGTGTGTTGGCATTCCCATGATTCCATCACAGAACAGTAAGGGCTACAAGTGGTGTGCCTGTTTTGCATGGTTAAAGTCCCAGGATCAGCTTTGTGTCCCTTCAGCTAAGGGGTCACAAAGGTCTCAGCCTGGGACCTTAGAAAACCATTGCTGGTCAGTAGAGCCAGTTGTGCCATAGATGCACCAAGGCATCATGTAAGACAATTTCATATGCTCAACAGACCTCATGTAAGGAAAAATTATGTAACACAGCACACTCAACATCATCACTACAGTGTAGATCCAACTTTAATCAAACTCATAATGGAGTTTAAAATGGTTTGGTCTCACATTTAGTCTTGCCTGCAATTGTACTGAGACTATTATTGTTGTCCACAAGCCAGTAGAGCTTAGAAAAATATCTATGGGCCAGGTCAGAATACTTATACCCTGCCCTGTAGCCAAAGTATATTGTGTATGCACTGCTAGAATATAGTTTATGGTGTTCAATTTGTCAATCTAATAGTTTAATATAGTCTATCCAATTACAATGCATAATCTAAGCATATTTAGGTAGGGTTTTTAATTCTATGGGGCCTTCTAGCCAACTGTAGTCCTTCTTTCTGGTGTGTTTCCAGTCCTCTAGTGCAATTAAGCCCTGACTAATTTCAACAACAGATGGAAGAATGCTTGTATCACTGTATCGTCGTTACTATTTTTCTCCCTTGATTGCGAGAAGAGAAGTGCAGATAGTGGTAGCTTTTATAGTTGGCGCAGTGTCATCTGCTATGCATCTGAATGGACAGTCTGTGTGTGAGATTCTGAAAACTTTATGCGCTGCTGCTACTGAACAGTGGAACCACACTACAGATTGCAAGCAAATGAATGTATTGGTCACCTCAGGGTCCATTCAGAGCAAGAAACTTGCTAAAGGCAATTGTGAGGAGAAAGGTAGTCATGGAGGGGGGGCAGCATAGCCCTAACCCATCCTCCTCCCCCTTTTCAGGAAACCTTTACATAGGAATCCACTTAAAGGGGTCTTAGCTGTGGGAAGATGTGGAAAATACATAGGTAGTAAATGGGAGTTCAGCTAAACCAGTAGTACACAAGAAAACAAGCTAGAAGAAAGAAAAGGTGCTGCAAAGCTCAGAAAAAAGGTATGGTTGGCAGAATGGATTAAAAAATAAAATAAAAACACCAAATTTAGTCTGTAACATTCCTTTTGTGATTGACACATTAGTGGCCCTTCTTGAATCACAAAAAATATAAAAATCCTTTTGCACCTCATTGTTAAATCTGCAGTGCTACAAAATGAGCATACTTTTATACCAGTAAAAATTCAGCTCCACACAATCATATAAGCATCCACAGCAGCTTCAAAGTATTGACATTTGCCATTTTAAGAGAAAGGCTTTGGTTAGGGTTGCTAAATAAAGTAACTTAGAGTTTAAATGACATCCTGGAAAAACCCTCAAAGGCATCCTTAAAGTGTTCTTGAAATGTTGTCCTGGCCTATGCATTCTGCTTGCCAGAAACAAAAATCTGTACCACTGTGAAATTATATAATAGTAGTGCTCTATCAATATTTTTGAATAAACAATCTAAAAATAGAGATGCTTAGTAGGCACTGTAGACCAATTTGCAGTATCCCTTGACTACTGGGTATGCTTGTTTGAGCTGATGGAGGTTGTAGTCTTAAATGTCTGGAGGGCACCAGGTTATGGAAGACTTCAAAAAGAGATGGCTCTTCTAGTAAGCTTTTTCAAGTTTTCATGGAGGAGTGATCACCACAAGAAGCAGAAAATTCCAGGACATGCCATCTTGCAGGAATACAGCATATTAAAAGACATTGGACAACTTGACTCCCTTATAATCAATGAGTAAAGGGCCTTGCCCCATGGATCTTGGCTGCCAGAGACAAGGATTCCATCTTCTCTATCTAATGGTTAATTCTCTCCATTAATTATCATTGTAGGTATACTGTATTCAGAGAATCTCAAGTTCTGTAGTTCACCAGCCCTACCCAAAACCGCTAGCTTCTGCAGACCACATTGCTTTGGTCTGCTTTCAGCATAGCTGACAAAATAGAATGTATTTTCTGGAACCAACCAAATGTATCCACATAATTATAAGAAGCTGAGTTCGTGTTAACAGTCCTACTCCATTTTGTTTAACTTTCCAAAAAAGCAGATCATTATGGAAAATGGGGAGTGCCAAAGCATCTCACATCTTTGTCAGCATTTTAAATCTCTTGTAATTTAAAATTCTTTTTAACTAGCACTTCAAAAAATATAAACCAAAAAGAAGCATCTTATATTTAGCTAAAACCAGCCAGTTAAGTATAGTTTTCTGATTCAGAACATATTTTAGAGTAAGAGTGCTAAAAATAGCCTGTTGTGAATTACAACAATTTGCAAAAGCTGGTTTATCCACAGAGTTTAGCAAAAAAAGAAGACTATGAGTGTGCAGGGGAGAGGCATTAACAGCCACAGAGTCCTTAGCCTCTAAGTATGATTAAAAGCTAAAAAGCAACCAATTATTTTTGTAATCACCAAGTATAGTCTTAGTTTTGAGCAACATTCATTGTAATGCTAATGAAAAACTTTAATGTGCTTGAAGGATATCCTGCCTTCTGTTGCATTATTAATACAGCCAAACCACTGGAAAACTAAGTGCAAATGCCAATCCACTTAGTGCTATCATTCAGCTAAACAGAACTTTCCATTTTAAACTATAGCATGTGTAGAATGGCAATGAAATATACATGTACTTTGCAATAAGTTGTGCCAGTCTCTGAGGAGACAGAGTGCAATCAACATGTCCTTCACATTTAAGATTCTCTCACTTTCGTATTTTCATTTTTTTTTAAAAGGGGGAATTATTGATGAAAGCATCAGTGTTCACACTTTTCAGTGTTTGCAGTTGAATGGTCCATATTTTTACTCTTGATTGTTGGATAAAATTGTTATCATTATATTGCTACTATTTAATACTGATGTTTAGATTGCTATCAATTTGAAAGTGAAACACAGCCGCCTAAAAATAATGTAGTGACTTCTTTATACTTGGAAGATTTCCTAAGTACACAGAAGTCTAATGGTATTGAATTAAAAGAAAAAGAAAACTCATATGCAAGTAGTTGGACCAAACCTATGGAATATTGAGAGAATTTACTATTAAAAATTGAAGGTGCCCATTTGGTGGGCAGTTGACTACAGGTTGGCCTGTTTGAATCATTAACAGCTTATTATTGTGGTTGGTGGGGTGAGTGCCATATTTATAAAAATGCTTCCTTTTCCTGAATTATACATGGATGTTTCAGGAAGAAGAGACAAAAAGACATCTTTTCCATTTCATGTTTTCCAGCACCCTGGCATCCATCCCCAAAGTTGATCCCTTAGTGTTACATAGCATTGCAAGGGAAGGCTGCAAGCAAGGGAAGGCTGCAGGAAAGCTTTTTCCCATTTCTTTGGCCCCCACCCAACCTGTGATTGCAGATTAGTTTTGCAACATTTCTGTTCTGGACTGGGGAGCTGAACATGAACATGTTTGTTAGGGACTGTAGGATGCATTGTAACATTTTCTTGGAGAACCTCACTAGTTTCAGTTATCAGAGTTCCATTACAATCATGTGATCCAGAAACAGGATCCAAGATGGTGCTTTGCAGATGAAGGGACAGGAGTCACCAGCGGTAAGATAGTGTGTCTCTCTCCCTCCTGAGTAGTATTCCTGGGTGTGCTTACTTTTTTCTTCCACATGAATGAGTGGTTGTCCATTATCACTTCTGTAAGACTTGCCTTCCACTCCTGACAAATAACTGGCAGGATTCCACAGAGAGTGGAGAAATGTACAAGTTATTTCTGTGTATAGAACCCAAAGAGAAGTTCTGCACCCACCAGGGCTGCTTGTGCCATATCCTGTCTTAACAATGGACACTTTTTTGCTATGTATGTTTTTAGAAACATCTTGACAGGAGAGGGCAGGATAAAGATTTCTGTGAATGCAGCTTTGTTACAGGATATGGAAAGAATAAAGCATTATTTTCAAAAGTCAGTAATAGTGTAGGTCAGTTGGTCTTCATGACAGTGCAGTGGTAATATGCATGTGTCAAACAGACAATACCTACTTTTATTTTTTGGAAAAAGCAATGCCAAAGCTTGGGTCTATCTGGAAACTACCTCCTGATGCAGATATCCTCCCATTAATCTCTGGCATGTGGGAACTTACTCTTTCCTTATTCAGTAGGAAATGCATGCTGAACCTCTTTAAGCATATTTTCATCTTTTATATTTCAAAGTTTAAGTCTTGGCATTGAAAATAAATACTGGAACAGAGTTCTAGCATTATAAAATCCTGGCAGTGCCAAAAGTGCACTACAAGGCACAGAATAAAAATGCTAGAACAGAACTTACCAGCTGTTCTGGAATTTCAAGAATCCAAGCTTGCCTTCTTTTGGAGCCTCTGAAAACCACAGTTGGACAGGTACAAAAATGAACAAATGTATCTTTCTGTTAAGCACAGATAGTGGAAGAGACATCCAGAAATTTAGCAATGCTATTCAGGTTTGTTTTCAGAAACTCTCAAAAACTATGCTGATGTCATTTATCAAGAAGCCAATATGTTGTATTGCATGGTTGACGTCTGCAAATAGTTTGAGAAGCATAAGCATGTGGTTTTGAGTTCAGCTTTTCTCCTTATGAAGTATATCAGGATAGCTTGAGAAGCCCTTTCCAGCCCCAGTCTTTTGTCATCACTTTCATTAATTGCTTAAAACTAAACGTATGGATAGTTATCAATTACCCAGCAAGTAACAAGCTTCTAAGTGTACATAGCACCCTTAGCTAGCTGTATAAGTAAGAAATTTTTGACATATGGAAGCATTCAAACATGCTGTCTCTCACTTGCATTCTGATTATATTTGCCATACCCTACTGGAATTTGAAAAGGAGCAAATACATGTTGACTCCTCCCTAAAATGATATGCAAGAGAGCTCTCATTAAAACAAGCAACAGCTCTTTCTGGATACCCAGTGTGTATTAATGAGGATCCTCTCTCAGGGAACATTCAGCCCTCCTGGGTCCTGGGTGTTGAGAAAGACATATTCCATCTGCTTCAAGATTGTATTTTCCCACTGCTTTGCTTTCCCCTTCAAGCATTCCACACATTTATACAATGAGGGAGTCTTAGCTAGAGGGAGGCTGTAACATACTGACAAAACCGTCTAACTGCTCCCTATTCCTTGGCATCTTCTCCTTGGAGAAATAATATGGATGTTGTAATGTAGGAGGTACCACATGGGAAAGTGTCTGGAGCAGAGACTCCACTGGCCTGTCTAGCACACAGGCTGGTTGTTCCTCACTGTTCTTCTAGAACACAAGAGGCTAAAAATACAATCATATGAAAAAGTACAAGAGTGTTACTGGAGCTAATTTTTTATGCTTTGAAATCTGTTGCAACCTTCAACAACAAGAAGTCTGTGCAGTTATTTCTGTAACAATGAAATGTACCTTTTTATTTACTTGAGAATTTGAGGCATGTTGCTTAGAGAAAGTATATAGAATCAAGAGTGGGTAGTGGCAGAACGGTGTCTAATCCATTGAATGGAAACTTTGCTGTCATGCACGATCATCTTCAGTTTCAGTGTTTGAGCACGGTAAGAGTTCCAGGAACTAATTATTCAGCACTGCCTGGTGACATGGAAATATATTAAATATACATAGATGGCTACCCATGAATGTGTTCTTTGTGCTAAAGAAGCAGAATACTTTATTTTTGTGAGAAGTATACAGGTTTTGTACTGGCAAAGTAATACATAAAAGCAAGTAACAAAAGAGCCTAATACTTCCATGATGCAAAACAAAGCACCCAGTATGTCCGAAGATGAGGCTTCTGCTACTTTAATTTGACTTTATACAAATGTATTTCAAACTTGAATTTTACCATATGTATATTAAGATGAGATGTAAGTGAAATAGCTAGATATTAACCCTTGGTAATCTGATTCATCAACCTACAAGGTATCCTAAGGGGTTGGCTCCCCTGATGACTTGCTCCCCTGATGTCTCTTCTGGTAGCTGCTTAATTCATATTTCTGCTTCTCTTGTTGTTAACCTTTTCATGCACAGGGTAATTTCAGATGTTGCAGAAGCTGCCAGAAAGCACTTCCAGTTAGCAGTATAAATCCTGGTAATCTGAGAGAAATTAATCACCTGTAAGAATCTCCATTCCAAAAGTCATCAGCATACGTGCATCTGTGATCCAATGAACTTAGGCACTTAGCCACTACAGCCTATAACCAGCTACTGCAATGTGCTTTGCATGGGGCTGTCTTTGGTGTATTTCAGGATCTATAATGTCCAGAATACAACAGTGCAAATATTACTTATTTATTTCAAATATTAGCATGCCAGCAATTGTGTCACAGCACCTCTGGGCGGCTCGCAACACAATTAACAGGGACTTGTGATAAGGACCATTTATCATTTATGGTCAAGCAACTTTACTGGTTACCATGTGGTTTTCAGGCCCAATTCAGAAGTGCTGGTATTAACCTATAAAGCTTTCATTGGCCTTGGTCTTAGGGAACCTGAAGGTTTATCTGTCTATCCCCTTAGGAATCTGCCTTGATGCTTAAGTGTTTTGCTCTAGATTTCCCCTCTTCTGAAGTGAGACTGGTTGTTAGAGGGATAGGACATTTTTAGTGATTATACTGTGGAGTTTGAAAGGCAATCACTCCTTTTAAAGATGAGCTCAGGTTTTTAGGAAAGTGTTTTACTAAATATTTGTTTGTGATGTACTGTTGTCTGGATATCTTGCTACCTGTATAGTCTCTGTGTGGTGGATTAGATTGACAGTAACTGATTTTGTTCTCAGGTAATTCTTTTGTATTATTAACTGTGTCAAATTGTCACATTAGGTTTTACTGTTAGTTATCTGGAAAGCCTGTGTAAGACAGCAAAGTAGCACAACATTTTAGAAATAAAACCTCAGCATTCTAGAATGCTGATTTAGTCAAACGAATGTAGTAACAGAAAGAGAAGGACAAACTCTCAGAACCACTGGCTATTATCTTCGATAGATCTTGGAAAACCGGAGAAGTGCCAGACAACTGGAGAAGGGCTAATGTTGTCCCTATCTTCAAAAAAGGGGGAAAAAGATAAACCTGGGAACTGCAGACCAGTTAGCAACATCAATCCCTGGAAAAAATCTGGAGAAAATTATTTTAAAACCAGTCTGCAAACACCTTGAAGAAAATGCAATGATTATTAAAAGCCAGCACGGATTTATCAAAAATAAATACTGTCAGACTAATTTTATCTCATCTTTTGACTGGGTTACTTCCCAAACAGACAGAGGGAGCACTGTGGATATAATCTTGCTCGACTTTAACAAAGCTTTTGACATAGTATCCCACAACATTTTTATAAGCAAATTAACAAAAAGTGGACCAAATAGAAAAACTGTAGATCCAAATTGGCTGCTAAATTAGACACAACAAATGCCTGTCAATGTCACCTTCTCAGACTGGAGGGAGGTAACTGGTAGGATGCTGCAGAGTTGAGTCCTAGGGCCAGTGCTCAGCAACATTTTTATTAAGAATTTAGATGAAGTACAAGGAAATATAATAAATTTTCAGACAACACAAAACTGGGTAGAATAGCAAACACCCTAGAAGACAGAATGAAGATTCAAGGTGATCTTGATAAACGTGAACCCTGGGCTGAAAGCAACAGAATGAAGTTCAGTAGGGACAAGTGCCAAGTTCTCCAGCTAGGAAAAAGAAACCAAATGCATTACTACAAGATGGGAAATATGTGGTTCATCAGAACTGAAAAAGACCTTGGAGTTTTTGTAGACAACAAGCTAAGTATGAGCCAATAATGCAGTACAGCCACAAAAAGGGCAAATGCTATTTTGGGATGCATTAGTAGAAGTATTACTCCCAAAACATGAGAAGTAGTAGTTCCCCTATACTCCTCATTAGTCAGACCTTACCTGGAATACTGTGTGCAGTCCTGGGCACCAAGATTTAAGAAAGATGCAGAAAAATTAGAAAGGGTCCGGAGGAGGGCAACAAAAATTATCTGAGGTTTGGGAACACTGCCCTATGAACAGAGACTGGGAGAACTGAACATGTTCAGTGTTGAGAAGAGAAGACCAAGGGCGGACATAATAATCACTCTATAAGTACTTCAAAGACTGTCACATAGAGAAAGATCAAGATCTCTTCTCACTGATACCGGAATGTAGGACACAGAATAATCAACTCAAGTTGTGACAACCCAGATTCAGGTCAGATATTAGGAAAAGCTTCCTCACTGTCAGATCAATTTCAACAGTGCAACCAATTGCCTAGAGAGGTTGTGAGTTTTCCCACACTAGACAGAGTCAAGACGGAACTGAACAGCCATCTGAGTGACATGGTGTAAATTGGTGTCCCACAACAGTAGGAGGTTGGACCTGATGACTTCCTTGGCCCCTTCCACTCTACTATTCTACGATTCTATGAAACTTCTGTACCTCTTCAGAAGATACACAGCCCTTACTTGTTGGAGTGGGTCTAAGACCCATGCACCTCTAGACCCTTGCCTCACAATACAGAAAATATATGAATCAGGTGAGACTGCATCTTTTTGAACCCAGGTTTTCCATCACCCCTACTGAAAGCAGGGCCAATAGGGCATATGGTACAACTACGTTGAAGCTAGTAAGTCTGGGTCTTGTCATAACTAGATAGCAGCGCCTAAATCTGGCTCCACCCTCTTTCCCTCACTACTAATCATTTTGTTGTTTCTTGGCTTTCTTGTAGTCTTTCTGCCATTTTAATTTCTCTTAAGCCTTAGTTACGAATGCTAGCAGTAAGAGCTTTAAGTTAACGTGCTGGTATTTTGGCCCTATCCCTTTTGCCATCAGCCTGACCCACCTCTAGAATGTGGCCCCTGAAGGCCTCTCTGGAATAAAATGTGGCTTTCAGGCCAAAAGAAGTTCAGCAGCTTTAACGTAAATAACTAGTGATTTCAGATTGTAAGGGAAAGTTCTTCTCCATATGAGACTTCCTTCTTGGTTGTGCCATCTTGACTGTGGAATATCCTCCCCAAGGAGATTACCTGAAGCCAACATGCAGTTGCTCAGCATTAACTAAAAGCTTTAATTTTTATTTAGTTGATTTTGTGTGTTCTGTCTTGCTCATAATGGATCATTGAGTCAGGAAGATGGTACATTCAGGTGTGGTATCTCTGCTTCAGGTACTGTCTTCTGCATCTAGTGAAAGGTGGGTACGAAGTGCACCCACCCAAGTGCAATCCAAGACCTGTTCCTGATCTTGCAGCACATGAAGGTTGTGTGTGTGAGCACTGGCTTTATAGGTCTTCGAATTGGCCATATAGGTCATAGAAGGTCCCTAATTTGGGAAACAGAATTGCAGAATGGTAGCATTGTAAAAACAAAGACATTGAAACACTCTCTACAGATTCATTATCTGGTTTAACTGCAGTTAACCACATTGTTGGCATTCTGCACAGTCACTGGTATGCAGAGAAAGCTTGCCAGGAATCCAAAAGTTTATAGTGTGGTGGAGGAAAATGGTACTTTTTTGACACTGGTATTAAATGATAGGCTTCAAGCATAGCTATTTCAGACTTGCTAGTGCCATGTCAGTATAATTTAGCATAAGTATACAATATGAGACTGGCAAATATAGATTTCATTCCTTCCCTTTATCAAATCAGTTTCTTTTATAGCCTCCATTTAACAAAAACATAATGCTGACCTTAGACTTGATAGATTATGAAATAAATGTTATAATTCCTGGAAGTCTTTAGGTTAAACCAGTTTATTTTTCTAATCCCTGAGTGTGTTTTGAGGACTAGTCTATAATGACCCTTTCTTCCTGCATTGGTTTATTAAATAATGCAGTTTTCATCTGTTTTTGTTTGCTTTTTCATTCATAGTATTTTTATTCTATATAATGTTAAGCATGTTCTAAGAAGTATGTGCTGCTGAGTCGGTCAGGAACAGTTAGCAGTAGTATCTGGGGAGTTTAGAGTGCTGGAACGAAGGGCAACAGGATAATGTATGCTACCTTCAGGAAAGATGACAGAACAAGCTGGCTGAAGGAGTTCAGTAGAGCTGTAAGGGACAATAGAAAACTATTAGGGATATCACCCATAGCTATGTGAGATTTTCAGTTCTTTCTTTAGGAGGCTGTGTTCCACATACTTCATTTTATATTTGTTGAGTCCTAACTGTTCCTGCTTTATGACATGAGAAGTAGAAAACTACATCCATTGGAGAACTCCATCTCCCATGTTTCAATGTGGAGATGGGGAAACTGGGAATTTTAATCCACATTGAGCTTGGTGCGAATCAGGTAATTCAAAGAACTTTCAAAGCTCATGTCTTTGAGGTGGCCTTTGCAGAGCTCCCAAATGTGTATCTGAGCCGGGTTTGAAACAATTTACAAGTAACTAGATTTCACAAAGCCCCATAGGCATCTATCAGACTCATCTGTATAACCTAGTGAGGGTAGATATGTTGAATAACTAACTAGTGGGGTTGGAAAGGAAACCAGAGTGAGAGCTGGATCAATGCTAGCACAGTTTTTTACCTGATGAATGAAATTATTCCAGAGTGGGAATACCTTACAGAGAAGCATTGGAGGTATAGGATATGATTAATTTCAAATTAAAAAGGCTGAGGGCAATGATGAGCTTTTAAAATTCTCTACTGTGGCTGAAATCAAAAATGGTAAATTTAGATACAAAGGAATCTGACCGCACAGTGTAATAAACCAACCAACTATTAAAATTACAAATGTTCTCATAAGATGCTTGTAAATTAGAATGACTAAATACTTCTTAGGAATACTTGAGTAATACTTCAGCAATGGTGGGTAAAGAACATGAT
This sequence comes from Varanus salvator macromaculatus, assembly GCA_023646645.1. Taxonomy (NCBI): domain Eukaryota; kingdom Metazoa; phylum Chordata; class Lepidosauria; order Squamata; family Varanidae; genus Varanus; species Varanus salvator. The sequence continues at coordinate 70,708,071 of JAIXND010000765.1, forward strand.
TCCTGAAGTGCTTTCATACTGCTTCTCTTGCTTGCCAGTACGAAAGAGTAAAGGAAATTAAATGTTCTGTTTTCTGGGACTGTTAACCAATCATTTAAAATCATTTAGACCAGAATTAATAAGTAAACACAATTTCTCTAATGGTACTTGTTAATTAAGCACTATGTGACGTGAATTAATGTGAATACAGATAATACATCTGATAATATATTGGCAAGTTCCTTTGCAAACATCACATTCACACATTTTCTTGAAAAATATGAAGTTAGTTGGATGTGCAGTATCTTAACTGAAATTCCACTGTATCTGCATATATAATTCTAGTTGAATATTTGCATCAGAAATACTGCATAAATATTGTATGTGAGTGGTTGTGCAAAGCTTGAGAATCTGAACTGTCAGGTTGCTTCCAGAGTTGTGCAAAGCAAAGCCCCATAAACTTCCTGCAGGTAGAAGGGGGTAATTTTCACCAGTTATCTCTTCCAGATGCAGTGCCTCGAAATTCTGGCAGCTGCTGTAGGAGGGGAGGAATTGGCAGAAGTTTCCTTTGGCCTGCTCGAGTATCTGTTGGATTGCATTAAGATCCCTGAATGGAAGGAACTCTTCTGTTTATAGAACAGCTGATCTGCAACAAAATTTCTGAGAGCAGTTGGGGATTCCTGTCAAAATAGTCACTTTTTAAAAACTTGAAATATTATTCCAGCTTTCTAAAACTAACTGTCTTCCCTTATCATAAAAACGTTTCAATCTTTGTTCTTCTCTTAGTACAGAAACAACTTTTTCTCTTGTGATCTTAACAGTTCAGTTGAACAGGTGGAAAAGTGCTAACATTAGTTTTAAGGTACTCTGTAAATACCATCTTCAAAACAAGTGCATGTGAGTACAAGACAGGAAGAGACAAGTAATTGCAAGAGGTTCAAATACAGAGGTAGTTTTGAGTATATTATTAGGAAATTAGATAATTTGGAATTCAAAATGTGAAAGAAGGCATTTCTAAATTATTTTTTAAAGGACTAGAGGCTTTTGTCTATACTTACATGAACAGTAATTCCATTTCCATTTCTTGGTTGATGTGAACAAGAAAACCTGATTATTAATGTTATTTGGGTCTTATTTTGACAAGCTATAATGGTTGCAGAACAGAACTTCTCATTTATCTCACTCCTGTGTAGGAGTTGCTATTTCTCTTCTGAGCACTTTAAGGGTAATTCAGCAACACTAGAATAACACAAAGGAGAGTGCTAGGCTAGACACTAATATCAGCCATTACATATAACACACAGAAATGACTTTGCCATCTCCCAGAACAGTTTTGAACTTCAGTTGGAAGACAGCAATGTGAAAACGACCAAGATATAGCAGTATAGGTTAGATGTTCTAGTCCTGTTCAGGCATTTGTCTAAACAAGTGGGCTGAAACTGTGTAGAGAGACCTGGTTGTGCCCCCAACACACCCAGCTTCTGCCCCCTCAGCCCCAAACTTTGGTGTATCAAGTGGCAAAATCTGAATGGGTGTTCAACTCACAGCTGTTAGGTCTCCAGTGCTGGCCAAAGTTCTCAGGAGAGCCAGTGTGGTGTGGTGGTTGGAGTGTTGGACTGAGCACTTGGGCAATACGGGTTCTAGTGCTTGTTCAGTTGTGAAGCTCACTGGGTGACTTTGTACCAGTCACTTCCTCTCAGCCTAACCATCCCTCACATGGTTGCAGCTGTTATGAGGATAACATGGAGTGGAGGAGGACTAAGTAAGTCATCTTGGGTTCCTTGGAAGAAGGACAAAGTTGAGATACAAATGCAGTGTAGTGGTGGTGGTTATGCTCAGGCACAAGCATTTGAAAAATTGAGTCAAACTCCTCTTCAGACCGTGCTGCTCAGCATGGCAAGAACAGAAACAAGGAAGGCAGCGACTGTTGCATTACAGACATTTTGCTATTTGGACTAATCAGCTTTCCAACTGATGTTTAATAGAGTTTACATATAGATATCCTTAGGTATCAATTTATTTAAAATAGGTTGATTTTTTATCAGTATTAGACAATGGTTTAGAAAGTATAGTTTAACCATTCTGTCATATTTGAAATCTCAGTATAGCATCTACTCAGTATTTACTAGAAATTATTTAAATTGATGGATCATGCTCTTTAAAAGATTATCAAAAATTTTAGAACAAAATGGCAGAATTGTGAGCAAGGCAACTAGCTGCTTCTATGTTAAGAAAGATGGTAGGGAGAAAGTATCTTGCCTTTCAGACATGTTAAATCCTACAAGGGATGAGATTGAGCCTGCTGTATATTTTCTTTGCATTACTTTTCTCAGCTCTTAATTGCCTTATTTTAACACAACCACAGATATTAAACTTCCTATATTTTCTCTATTTTTATACCCTAAAAGGCTTTTTAAAGCTATTTAGCCATTGCTTGCTTCACTTGGACTGATTCCTGTGGGATTACTCTTTGAGCCTTCCCACTGCATTGACAAATTGGAAAATACTGTCCCAGAATGGAGAGGTTACCAAAAAAGGGTGTGTGTTAAGTAGGGGAGTAAATTTAGCACATGTACATTTTATTAAATTTATGACTTAAAAATATTCAGTTAAGTATTTCACAGGACAGCCAACTGACCCTCCTCTTGCGTGTGCTGATGGATTTTAGAATGCTTGCCAAATACTTTTAGAATTGCATCTTTCAGGATTGCTTCTTATGAACTCGAAGCAAACATTGCCTCTTACAAACTTGAAAAATGGCTTTTTACTTATACTTTCTTTAGCATTTCATCCTTTCATTCTTGTTTCTTGAATGGATAAAACATTTTCTACTCAAATTTTAAAAGTGACACATTTTTATGTGTTTTATTTCTTTAGTGGGGACTGCGTTACTACCCAGTATAATATCTGGTATTATTTAAAATCCAACTTTATTTACTAATCCAAATAGTTTTCAGAGTAATACTTAAAATGGTTTTGAAGCCTTAGTATTTACATTAAAAACATAGGACTTTAGGCTGTACAGAAAATATATATTAAAAGAAAAATTTAGTAAAGAGTTTGTTTTCATAATATGGTCCTCCTGGCTCCCCCCTTTTTTCTTGTTTTAGAGTGAAAAGCAAGCCTGTATAATAGAGATGTGATCATTTCCCCTCTTGGAATTTTAAGTATATTAAATATCTTTGCTCCAATATTTCAGCCTCTGAATAGCAACTCAGTTTGGATTTGATTGAAGCATTTGTAAAATTGCACTACAGAGTGTCAGTGTTGTCATCCAGATCTGCTTATAAGTTGACAGTCTAAATTTATGATTCTTTAAAGTTTGCTTTCTTCATTATAGTTTGTGGTTTCAAACAGTTTTTAGATGTGCTAAAATACTTTCCTATGGCTGCTGAAAATTGATGTATCTCGAAGTCAAACCTGGTAACTAGGGGATTCATGCATGTCTATATGCTTATCATTTGTGTTGCTTTTCTCATTCCGCTTGTTGTTAGCATGCCTGGCATACTCTGTGTGTGTGTGTGTGTGTGTGTGTGTGAGAGAGAGAGAGAGAGAGAGAGAGAGAGAGAGAGAGAGAGAGAGAG
>JAIXND010000765.1:70719038-70772639 GCA_023646645.1 Varanus salvator macromaculatus
TCTCTCTCTCTCTCTCTCTCTCTCTCTCTCTCTCTCTCTCTCTCTCTGTGTGTGTGTCTGTTATAAAACTATTTTCTGAGCTTTTTTTAATGTGACTCCTCCAGAATGAAGAGTATATGCCCAAAACATTCCAAATACATTCCAGTATTTATCTTTTTAAAAACATCTTCCAATGTTTATGAGCACTATTTGGATGGGGAGCTATAAGGCTACATTACTGCCTGCATATTTAGATCCTGACTACTGTTAATAGCCATGGGATTCTCAATAAAGTGCTCTGAATTAAAAACCCATTTGTTAGCTTATTTACTACATCTAATCTCATTATCATGTCAATGAATATTGTAAATACATCATGTAGCTTTGCAGTCCTTAACCTTGCAGCTATTTCAGTTGCTTTTCCTTAAGCCACCAAGTATTAGAAGGATCATTTACATGCTTGGACACAGTTGTGAAGAACATGGAGTAGCTAAAGAGAACTCTCTAGTGGTCGAGTTGGAGCACTGATGAAAGGAGCAGGATGTAGTTTTGGCAACAAGATTTTAATATTGTTGTTCATTTTATTTACCAATAGCTAAACTTGCTTGGACAGTTTAGAACATCAGTACAGATTTTACCAAGATGTTTACCAAGAGAAAATATATACTATTTTACATTAAGATTTCTATTGTAACTTCTCTTTCCAAACTTGGTCACAGAAAGCCTCTCTGATTCAAAAGCATAGCTCTTCAACCTTGTTAGAAAGTAGGTCACTGGTTTACCATGCGGCATTAGATTTTGTAATTTAGCTGCAGAAAATCAAGTGAACATAATGGAAGGAGTTTCTAAAATGTAATTCAAGGGAGGTAAAAACATCCCTCTCGGGGGCGGGGGGGGGCTGGCTCCTACTTTTTCCCTTTAAAATTGTCTTATAATTTATTTTGTTAGAAAAGGGAAGAAAGGTGGATGCCAGAAATCACCAACTAACTTAGCAAGAGTTACCAGACTAACCTGTTAATTTCATGAATTTGGAAATCTTGAGTTGATTACAGGCCAGTTGTAAAGTACATACATGTACAGTGCCTTTCAGAACCATACCACTTGACTTTTCCCATAATTTTATTAGGGTACAACATGGATTCAAGTAGATTGAACTGCCACTGTTACTGCTTCATGTACACAAGATAATTAACACCATGAATGTGCAAAATAAGTTTATTGCAGCAAAAAGTTAATTTGGATTGTCTTGTGGAATATTGCATATAGAAAAGAAAAGGTCTTTTTTATAGAAATGGTGGGCTTGAAAGGAAAAGTCCAACATAAAGCTTCACTTACTGAGTGGTATAAAAATATAGTTACATAAACAGGGTACTTACACCTTTGACAGTTCTCTTGGGATGAAGATTTAGCAAAATGTGCAATTCTGGAATAATGCAGGTTGGTAGAACTCACATAGGGGAGCTTTGACAACTGGTCCTAATTGAGAAGCAAGCATTTCCACTCATATCAGGCCTTCCACTTAGAAAAACCTCTGTTTTTGCAATGGAATTTATGTGCAAATTTCTACTAAGAAAGTAAATTAAACTAATTTAAATTATGTTATAGAAAAATAAATGCCTGCTATATTTATTTGCATGGGAAATGATGTTTTAATAATGTATGCATAGTTTCAGCATGCTTTTAAGTTTATTATATTTAGTTTAACAGTATGCAATATATATGTATTGACCATTTTACGCTTTGTTTTTTGAACAAATTTTAACTTTGCTTTAATAAAGCGGTAGGTGAATGGGAATTTGTTTATAGCATTTTCTTACTACTACCACAATAATAGATGGTAAAAGAAGAAGGGGACGGCAGAGGATGAGGTGGCTAGATGGAGTCACTGAGGCGGTTGGTGTGAGCATGAGTGGACTCCGGGGGATGGTGGAGGACAGGAAGGCCTGGAGGAATGTTGTCCATGGGGTTGCGATGGGTCGGACACGACTTCGCTACTAACAACAACAACCACAACAATGTCATCACTATTAGTATCAGTATTACTATTTTAGACCAAATCAACAGATTCTACTGACCATACATGTGATCGAGAACTGAATGTGGCAATATTTTTTCACTGGAATATTTCAGTGGTGCATTGCTTGCTGTAAGTACAAAACTTTCAAAAAATTGATTTTAGCAACCTTGAAACAATTGTCCCTAAAACTAGAAAGCAACCCCCATACCTGTCTAGGCCACTTCTTGGACTTTGTTTCAGTGATGTCTGTTGCATGAACAGTGTGATACTGAGTTGCAAACTCATGTAAGTTTTGCAGAAGTTGGGGTGGATTTTGTGTGAATCAAGGTGCAGACTTATGTAAGCTAAGGCTTTTGTAAGCTGGGGGTCAGACTATATGGCTCGGGAGGCCCCTTCTGACTCACTTTCTTTCTTAGGTTTCTAAGTTTAGTCAGAAAAAAGGCATAAAACTCCCAGCATGCTCTAACCAGTGTAGTTTGTGCTTACCTCTTGTAGGCTCTGATATTACATTGATCACATAGCCAAAACATTTGGGTGAACAGTGGAATTTATGTATGTTATGATTTTTGTAAAAGTAAGACATTGTTACCTTCACGGAATTCAGTGTGTACCTTAGTAGGATTGTTGTGCAGGAACAGGCACGGTATCACTATGTGGCCACCAAGGGTCTGCTACATGTTCATAGTAGAATCAAAATTTACTTCCATTTTCACCTTGTATTACCTATGTATGCCAGTCCAACTCATGCTGCATACATTCAAAAACATCAGTGAATATGTGGGTTCTCTTACTGAGGACAGCTTCTGTGTTTAATGCCAATGAATACTTCAAGCAGCCCATTGTACATTCAAGGGAATGGATCAGTTGCCAGTTGTGTGTACTCTAGAGCCCTCTGAACTGGCTATGGGCAACTTCCTTGATGCTCAGTAGCAAATAGTCATACATTTTTTAAATGTGGTTTATGGGCCTGAGAGGGAACAGGTTTGCATAATTGGGGGAAATGTGCAATTGCTAAGTCCGTTAGCTGCATTAGACAAACAGGGTAATAAAGAGCAGTGAGTCAGTTCTGCCTGGTCATCCTGAGAGGATGAAAATAACTTGTTATTCCATTCTTTTGTCCTTCCTCTTCTCCACTTTTCATATGTTGTGTGCGTTTTATTTATAGCTCAGTTGCTTTGTAATTCATAGAATAGAATAGTACTTTGGAGCCTGGGAAGGAAAACATAACTATGAAGGCTAAAATGCAGCTGCCAGGTTGGCACTTGGATAAATTCAACCTTTTAGAAAGCTGCACAGCAGCTGGTTTTGTCCTATTAGCCATATCTTTCATCCTTCCTTGCTCTTTGTTGTATTCTTTCTTAATAGATGAAATACATCCTTCAAGCAAAGTCTGCATTTTAGCCAGTTGGCATTACATGAACTTGTCAGTAAACAACAGGGAGTGCCGCTGAGGCTTTTCTGCACAAGTGAAGAGTGCTGCAAATGCATGTTACTGATCCAGTACACAATAATCTTGCCAGGCCTCATCCAGTGCCATTATTGCAATGAGAGGAAGAATAACTGAGCTGCTGTTTGCTGCTTTTTAAAGAATGTGGATAGTTAGTGTCAACACAGGAGAAAAAGCATACAATGCCGCTAAAGCATTTTAAAAAGAGAATTCTAGATGTTCATGAAACAGCAAGTTCTGTAAAAAGGGAGAAGGATTTCAAATGTAAGAAGACATCCTGGTTAGTGTGTAATAATCCTGATGAGCCTGCTATGCTGATTGAAGTATTGTGGGGGCAACAACCCTGATGCACTTAATGCAAACATGTTCCACTAAACAAAGACTATAGCAGTGTTTGTGCTAAGAGAGGAATTGGGGTAAAAATCATTTTCTGAGCAACAGTGCAGGGAAAACAGGATATTCCTAAAACAGAAAGATGGGCGCTAACAGAGATTTAGATGGAGCATAACAAATGAAGTTAAGATATGAAGTTGGCGAATCCAACTCTTTTTACTTGGGAATGAGCACTGAGTGCAGTGGAGACTTCTAAGTAAATATGCATGGGCTTGGAATGCCACGTGTTTATTCAAACTCTCTCTGAAAAGTTTTCTTTAATCTGGTAAGGTTTACAAACCTGTGGGCAAGAGTTGGTATAGGCATATTTCCTATATAGCAACGTTTAGGAAGTAATTTGGGTCGTGTTGAACTGTCTGCTGCTGTGATTCAGTGCAGTATTCCAGATTGTTGTTATATACCAGTTGCATGCCTTCTTTCTGTGTAGACATGGACAGGATTGTATTGAAAACTTCTTAAATGCACAATGAAATTCCATAGCACATCTAGATTCTTCCTCTGCCCTAAAGTTACATCGTCTTATTGGCAGTTAGAATTTGTTCTGACAGGATGACAGGTGTATGGTACTACCTCATTCATCTGCATGATCAGTGAGACACCCAAACCCTTTAAATAAACATCCAATTAAGTAGTCAATAGTGCCATTTTCTGATGAGATTCATTAACATAGCCTGCCAGGGAAGACACATCATTACATCAGATACTTAAACTTTTCTGGCAACTAGAGTGTTCATACTACGGAATCATTAAAGCCAGCTGGAATGATTGTGAAAAACAGACTTTTAATGCCTTCAAAATAAAGCATAGCTTGACCAGAAGATGAAAGTGAGCAAGAAACCTAAGAATTGGCTTCACTCAGTTATTTTTAATGATACATTCTAAATATTTATGTTACTACTAAAATCTTATTTGGAGTGTAAGTGCCCCTTTATCCATTTGTATGTGCTTGTTTTCTTCCAAACATGCATTTCTTAGCCTACAATCCTGTATTCACTTATCTAGGAAGCTTAAGTGCACGCTTAAAGAACTGTGGGTTCAAGATCCGTCAGTACAATTTCAGATGATTTCCTCCTCCTCCCACCTGTACAACACAACCTGCACTATTCAGGAGGGCTCCCAACCTTCTGGAGAGGATTTTGGAAGGATTCAGGAAGAATAAGAGAAGCATCCTGTTAGCTACCTGCCACTCACACAAGCATAGCATACAGTCTGATGTCAGTATCTCCTAAGCTTCCTTCATGTGGTTTAGGACTCTTTTGCATATTTAAGTATGCACATGAAGAAGTATGTCAGGTCAGTCAGATGTAAACTGGGAAGTGGTACTTAGAATAACCATTTTCATGGAAGGAATTGCGCACCGCATTTTGTTTATTAATATGTTGTTGTTAGTTGCGAAGTCATGTCCGACCCATCATGACCCAATGGACAACATTCCTCCAGGCCTTCCTGTCCTCCACCACCCCGGAGTCCACTCAAGCTCGCACCAACCGCCTCAGTGACTCCATCAAGCCACCTCATCTTCTGCCGTCCCCTTCTTCTTTTGCCATCTATTGTTCCCAGCATTAGACTCTTCTCCAGGGAGTTCTTCCTTCTCATTAGGTGGCCAAAGTATTTGAGTTTCATCTTCAGGATCTGGCCTTCTAAAGAGCAGTCAGGGTTGATCTCCTCTAGGACTGATCGGTTTGATCGCCTTGCAGTCCAAGGGACTCGCAGGAGTCTCCTCCAGCACCACAACTCAAAGGCCTCAATCCTTTGGCGCTCATCCTTCCTTATGGTCCAGCTTTCACAGCCATACATTGCAACTGGGAAAACCATAGCCTTGACTATACGCACTTTTGTTGGCACGGTGATGTCCCTGCTTTTTTGTATGCTGTCTAGATTTGCCATAGCTTTCCTCCCCAGTAGCAAGCGTCTTTTAATTTCTTGGCTGCAGTCCCCATCTGCAGTGATCTTGGAGCCCAGGAAAATAAAATCTGTCACTACCTCCATTGCTTCCCCATCTATTTGCCAGGAAGTGAGAGGACCAAATGCCATGATCTTAGTTTTCTTAATGTTGGGTTTCAAGCCAGCTTTTGTACTCTCCTCCTTTACCCATATCAAGAGGCTCTTTAGTTCCTCTTCACTTTCTGCCATGAGAGTGGTATCATCTGCATATCTGAGGTTGTTGATATTTCTCCCAGCAATCCTAATTCCAACTGGTGATTCATCTAACCATGCCTTTCTCATGAAAGGCTCTGCATATAAGTTAAATAGGCAGGGCAACAGTATACAGCCTTGCCGAACTCCTTTCTCAATTTTGAACCAATCAGTGGTTCTGTGTCCAGTTCTCACTGTTGCTTCTTGACTCACATATAGGTTTCTCAAGAGACAAATAAGATGGTCTGGTACTCCCATCTCTTTAAGAACTTGCCACAATTTGTTGTGATCCACACAATCAAAGGCTTTAGCATAGTCAATGAAGCAGAAGTAGATGTTTTTCTGGAACTCCCTAGCTTTCTCCATGATCCAGCGTCTGTTGGCAATTTGATCTCTAGTTCCTCTCCCTCTTCAAAATCCTGCCTGTACCTCTGGTAGTTCTCTGTCCACATACTGCTGGAGCCTAGCTTGTAGGATTTTGAGCATCACTTTGCTAGCATGTGAAATGAGTTCAATGGTGCGGTAGTTTGAACATTCTTTGGCATTGCCCTTCTTTGGGATCGGAATGTAAACTGACCTTTTCCAATCCTGTGGCCACTGTTGAGTTTTCCAAATTAGCTGGCATATTGAGTGTAGCACTTTTACTTCATCGTCTTTTAAGATTTTGAATAGCTCAGCTGGAATGCTGTCACCTCCACTGGCTTTGTTGTTGCTCAGACTTCCTAAGGCCCACTTGACTTCACATTCCAGGATGTCTGGCTCAAGGTCAGTGACCACCCCATCGTGGTTATCAGGGACGTTAAGATCTTTCTTGTACAGTTCTTCTGTGTAATCCTGCCCCCACTTCTTAATCTCTTCTACATCTGTTAGGTCCCTGCCATTTTGGTCCTTTATCATGCCCGTCTTTGCATGAAACGTTCCCTTCATATCTCCAATTTTCTTGAAGAGATCTCTGGTCCTCCCTATTCTGTTGTTTTCTTCTATTTCTTTGCACTGTTCATTTAAGAAGGCATTCTTATCTCTTCTAGCTATTCTTTGGAATTCTGCATTCAATTGGGTGTATCTTTCTCTTTCTCCCTTGCCTTTGCTTCCCTTCTTTCCTCAGCTATTTGTAAAGCTTCCTCAGTCAGCCATTTTGCTTTCTTGCATTTCTTTTTCTTTGGGATGGTTTTACTTGCTACCTCTTGTACAATGTTGCGAACCTCCGTCCATAGTTCTTCAGGCACTCTGTCTATCAGATCTAATTCCTTAAATCTATTTGTCACCTCCACTGTATATTCATCAGGGATATGATTTAGGTTATACCTGAGTGATCAGAGCTAGAGTCAGCTCCTGGTCTAGTTTTTACTGATTGTATAGAGCTTCTCCATCTTTGGCTGCAGAGCACATAGTCAGTCTGATTTCTATGTTGACCGTCTGGTGATGTCCATGTGTAGAGTCGTCTCTTGGGTTGTTGGAAAAGAGTGTTTGCTATGACCATCGTATTCTCTTGACAAAATTCTACCAGCCTGTGCCCTGCTTCATTTTGTACTCCAAGGCCAAACTTGCCTGTTATTCCAGTTATCTTTTGGCTTCCTACTTTAGCATTCCAATCCCCCATGATGATAAGGACATCATTTTTTGGTGTTAATTCTAGAAGGTGTTGTAGGCCTTCACAGAACTGGTCAACTTCAGCCTCTTCAGCACCAGTGGTTGGGGCATAGATTTGGACTTTTGTGATGTTGAATGGTTTGCCTTGGATTCGAACTGAGAGCATCCTGTCATTTTGGAGATTGTATCCCAGTACTGCTTTTCCTACTCTTTTATTAACTATGAAGGCAATAGGCAATAGTCAATTTCTTCTGAGGGATTCTTGCCCGCAGTAGTATACCTGATGGTCATCTGAATTAAATTCACCCATTCCTGTCCATTTTAGTTCACTGATTCCTAAGATGTCGATGTTCGGTCTTGTCATCTCTTGTTTGACCATATCCAGCTTGCCTTGATTCATGAATCAGACATTCCAGGTTCCTGTGGAGTATAGATCTTTGCAGCATCGGACTTTCCTTTCACCACCAGATACACCTGTAACTGAGTGTCCTTTCGGCTTTGACCCAGTAGCTTCATTCTTTCTGGCACTACTAGTACTAGCCCTCCGCTCTTCCCCAGTAGCATATTGGACACCTTCCAACCTGAGGGTCTCATCTTCCGGCGTCATATCTTTTTGCCTTTTGGTACTGTCCATGGGGTTTTCATGGCAAAGATACTGGAGTGGGTTGCCATTTCCTTCTCCAGTGGATCACGTTTTGTCAAAGCTCTCTGCTATGACCTGTCCGTCCTGGGTGGCCCTGCACGGCATAGCTCATAGCTTCATTGAGCTACGCAAGCCCCTTCGCCACAACAAGGGAGTGATCCATGAAGGAGTTATCAATATGATGAATGGATAAATGCCTCACAGCCTTGCTGAAACTAGCTTTCAAAAAGACGGGTTTTTTACATCACAAATAGTCTGAATGCTAAGCAAGGAGATCTGTGATAGTTGTTAATGAAGTAACAGAGGGTGATATTGGTGAAGCTGGACTGTTTAATTGGTTGAGTGTTTATTTCTTTTGTTCTGTTTTTAATTTGTTCATTTAATGTCATGTTTTAATTGATATTTTTATTCTGCATTTTATTGTTAGCTGTCTTAAGCAACACTTTTGACAGAAAGTCTAGGTTTCAATTAATTGTTATTAAGCTGTGCAGTTGAGATGCCATTGATACTTTGGCTACATTCCACAAAGTTATCAGGTATGAGCACAGGAAGACCTGAGTGACTAAAATGGCCATTCACAGAAAGAGCAACAGATTTCTACAGAAGGTAATTGCGTAATAGACTTCAGTTACACATATGGGATATGACATGGTGACCTGAATAATAGAAAATTGAGGCATTTGTACCTTTTATGCCTGGTAAGGCTGCTGCACTTAATAGGGTTGCTGTCATCAGGTGAAAGTGCAAAACTTCAGTCAGGTGCCCAAACAGTAGCAAGAATAATGGCAATTAAAATTGGAGCATTACTTTGCTTTAGTTAAAAGGCTGATAATACCTGTGTGACTTAAATGAAATAGACTATTAATGTTAGAAATCAACAGTCCATATACTGATTGCAATCCTATGCATATTTACGCAGAATAAGCCCCTCAATGGGGCTTATTCCCATTTAAAGGAATATAGGATTAAAGTTTAAGAATGAAAGATGTTATTACAGATCCAGCATATTTACAGATGCAAAGGGAATTCTGAAGAACATATGTTTGCTTTTGAATTCAGAGCCTTACTGGCAAAATATCCGTCATATAATTGGGCTACAATTGAATTTCCTCCTGTTTAGAAGTTGGATATAGCTCAAAACATGTTGGGCATTTTAGTATAATTTCTGCAGTAAGGCTGCCTTTTCACTTAATTATTGACCTTTGATTTTCTCTTCCATGTTGCTTGAATGCAACTCTCTTGTTGGGCTAACTTGTTAGCGTCAGGAAATTATAATAAATTAATTTATCTAGAGTTCTTATTAGTTTAGGCAAAGGGGAATAGCCAAACTCGTGATGTATTTTGAAGACCTTGAATATACTGGATTAAACCTCATTAAGTGTGGATGGGGCCAATAGGTGCACTATATCCATACACCACCCCAGCCTCCTCCTCTCCTCTTCCGTAGCACATCATTTAAATGACAAAAAGCAGCCATCAAGGCAAAATACTGGGCACAAGATCCAGAGCAGCAGAAGTTGGACTTTGCCTTGGATGCATATAAGCTTCCATAATTAGAGACTTGCACATATCAAGGGCAGACAACATAGGCCGTGCCTTCTATGATTCTTGGAATTGCCTGTGCTGACCTGACCTAAAAGCAATTAAATTTGCATTGTATTGCAAAGAGAAAGATGTCTCTTGTAGATCCTGAAATATGAGCAATTTTAAAGTTTCTAAAGAAATCTTAATAGAAATGAACCAGACAATAATCTTTCTGGATATTTTCCTGCTTAGTAGTTCCTAAGTAGCTGAAGCTGTTGCACTTTTTACTGCTTCATTTTTTATTAGGAATCTTGTGCATGAGTTCATATTACTGTTTCATATTTGTTTTCTGAGGTTCTCTGTTAAATGAAGTTAGTAAAACACTGCTATTCCTAAACAGAATGAGAATTCTTCTTAGGACATTAACAGTACAAACCTGTACAGGTCTGCTCAGAGTGGAAATTCCCACTGAGTTCAGTGGGACTTACTCCTAAGTGTGGTGCTCAGAATGCAGCTTAAAAATTATTTGGACAGGTGTAACCATCAGGGTTGAAATTGGGGCCTGAATAAGAATTGAATAGCCTGTTGCTCAGTCACATGGATTACTTGCCCCATAATCATTGACTGTAATGTTTTTGCAGGGGTGTCTGCAGTCACACCGGGAATCAGATGAAGAGACAGGTATTACCATTTTTCCATAGCAGATCAGACATGTGGCATAAGCAAGGGCATAACTTTGCTTTAGTGCATGCCTGGATGCTACGCATAACCACAGAAAGGCTGGGTTAACACAGCATGACAAGTCCGTGCTGTTTCCACAGCACACAGATTTTTGCCTGAACTTCGCATCAGTCATGTGGTTTCCTGGGCAATGCTGTTTCCATAAAGCCCACTCCATTGTCCTGCTCTCATTTTCCCGGCAGCCCCCACAAGTAAAATCTCTTTCTTTACCCTCTTGCCTGCTGTTGTGCTCAGCAGCCTCATCCTGATGGATGCACTGAAGTTTTGACGCAGGTTCTCCTTCCCCCGCCCCCTGAGTGTATCTGCATCTCTGCAATGCTGCCCAGCCGCTCCAGTTCCCAGAGGACTTTTTTAATTAAATAAGCACTTTTCCTATGATTTCCCCCTTCTTCCTCCATGCAAGTAAACAGGGAGATGGGCACATCACTCAACCGATAAGAATAAAGGGAATGATGATGCATGCGTTGTTAGGACGCTGAAGGTAACAGAATGGGTGGCTGAGTGGCCACTCCAGCAGTTGGTCTTTCCACAGCAATCTGCCAATTCCATACCAACAATGGTAAAATGGAGATCCCTGAGTCCAGCTGTCTGGAGAAGCCACTGTGCAACATACAAGCCTTAGAACAGATCATTGATTCTCTCATTGGTTTTGGGAAGCCAAAGTTACCATGCAGAAATGGCACACTGTGTCCAAGTGGCATGACAGACCAACAGCAGTAACAAATTTGGCCAGTTTCAGGTGGCAAACTTGTGTTCTTGTTAGGGAATAATTTCTAACTGATTTCACACACATGCAAATTAATTTCCTCAACCTAGTGGAGTTCAAATGAAGGCAGTCAGGGCTCAATTCTCTGTATGTGTAGCTGCTGGCAAGGTCCTGTGAAAACAAATGAGAGCTTCTTGTGCTGCTGGAATTAGATTTTAGGGTGCCAATCACCACCCCACTTTTCCTCCATGAACGGTTGATAATGGCTTTTTCCTTTGAACTTCATGGCCTAGCTTAACAGCTACTTGGCTGTAGAATTACAGGTGCTTACAGTCACAGATGAGCTATGCATAGATATTTTAGTTAGAAACCTACACTATTCATTTACTTTTTACTTGTTAATACTTCCCTTTAGGCAAAGGTCCCTGGACAGTTCAGATCAGGGTAGCCTCACTCATTTTACTTCATTAGGCAGGAATTCACATCTTAAGGTTTTACATTAGGCCTTAAAAATAAAAATAAAAAAATCAATTGAAGGAAAAGATTAACTTGTCTGGACTGATACAAGGGACGAGAAAGAAACAAAATACCACTTGTCACCTCAACTAAATCTGTTCCCTTGCATGCTTAAGTATATTTGTGGAAAAGATATGGCTTCGTGGAAGATTAACTGGAAAAGTCAGTGAGCTTTCATAGGTAGGTTTGTCCTTGTTTGTTTCCGGAGCAGTTTAAGTCATGGATTAAGCCATTTGCTAGCTAGGTGTGGAAGAAGCAACCTTGGATAATTTGAAATCAAAAGTTCCTTCTATCTGCCTTACAGAAGTTTCTGATTTAGGGGGGATTTCCTTAACTAATGCATTTAAAAAATTCAAAAGACCTTGACACATGATACTTTAGCCTTTCCCATGTTCATACTTGTAATGGAAAAACATGGCAGAGAACATTTAGACCCCATTAGTTAGGTACTATGCGTCTGACTGCTTAGTTCTCTGACAGGAAAAGGCACACTCCTTTCATCGGTGCTTAAATAAATCAGCTGAAGTTTCCTATCTCTGAATAGCAAAATGACCAGAATTTTCAAAAAAAGAACCCTTCTAAGCTGCTATGTTATGTTGTTTTGAAATATGCACGACCTACATAATAGATATATTTAGAAGCATGTAATCCTTTTCAATATTAGGGAAAAAAGAGTTTTTCTATGTTGATACCACAAGGTCAGCAGAGAGGGTGGGGTGACTTGGAAGCTATTAACAGCCAGAAGATCAAGTTGATACATGCAGAAATCAAATACATGTGCACGAAAGATTTTTTTTTTGTAGTAAATTCACTTTTGCCATGAAATGCTAAGGATGTTTACTCAGAACTGTTCAGTGGGGTTTGCTCTGAAGTAAATTTGCAAAATGCAACCTCAAAGAACTTCACTAAGAACAAACTTAGTGATCTTTTTAGATGGTCCTTGTTTTATACCTTCTGGTATCTTTTGAAGCTATCGTTTTAAAATGCCCTTTTCCCTGATGATTTTTATCTTGCTCTGAAATGTTGTTAGTGCTGTTTATCTTTGCTTGTTTAAAAGTGGCCTCTCTAGTTTTATTGTGTATTGTTATCATGTATGTCATGCCAAGCATTTCAACTATTGGATGATCCATCAATAAAATAAAGCAGTAGAGAAATTCCAGTTCTGTAATTGTTTGGGGGCAGTACTGGTAAGGATGGTCTGCTGTTGCCCATTGCCCACCATGTAGTATTTAAAAGAGGGGTATGTGGAAATTACACAACATTACAAAGCATTTGATCACCATTCTTATTGCAGTAGTGTTATGACAAGATGGTAGAGGGACTCTCAGTGCAAGTATGAGAAAAATACTGAAGAAAAAAAATAGTCTGCAGAATTTTAGAAACAATGACAAAGAAGGAAGAGAGCTTACATCTCACAATGTTGCATCTTACTCATTTCTGGAACAATAACTTACAGTAGCTTTCTGAAATAGCTGAATCTCAAATGCCGCAAGTTCAAACAGTTCTCATCATAAATATTTTGATGCAGTCTGTTCTCCCCAGGAGATTTTTTAAAAGAAATACACCATAAATTAATGTACTGGCACAGCTTAGTGTAACTGTTACGTTCAGGTAATTCAGTGCCTACATTGGATTAGGTATGCTGACTTCATGAAGTATCACAAGAATGCAGTCTGGTAAGTTATTGGACAAGAAAGCAGTGCATCATGTTAATGTCAGTGTTTGTGCATAAAGTAATTCTGTTGCTGCTTCTCATGTTCCAAGAAAGCAGCAATAAATGAATGAGTTTAGCATCAACTTTCTGTATTCCCAAGTTGAGTTGCCAACTGACTATCAAATGACAGTCTCATATTTAAAAAAAATGTTTGTTTAAATGTGTTTTTGCATGATATTCCTCAAGATGTAAATAGCAAGGCTTTCTCCACCCACCCTAGCCTTCCATCATCCAAAACTATGATGTTGTTACTACAATGCATTTATATTGTACCCAAGACAACATGCAAGGTTCATTTGTTTATTTACTTTGGATGCCACCCCACTAGCCACAGGCTCTGAGAGGCTTACATCATGATAAAATCTGTATATACAATATAATAAACAATATAATCTACAGCACAACAAACTCCATGATTGCAATGAGGCCAATAACAATGAAAATCCATAAAGAAACTACAAAAATTAAATAAGGCAAGATAACAATAGTGAGAGCCAGTGACTGGTCAAAGTCACCCAGTGGTTTTAATGGCAGAATAGGGGCCAAAACCCATATCTCCTTAGTTCCAATCCAGCACTTGAACAACTACACTACAGGCTTTGCACTGCAGATAGAATTTGCAGTGAGCTCCATCAAAAACATAGAGTGACAGAAAGTGCAAAAATAAACAACCAAAGCTGGTTATGTTATGTTATGTTAGTTGCAAAGTTGTGTCTGACCCATCACGACCCCACAGACAACATTCCTTCGGGCTCTCCTGCCCTCAACCATCCCCTGGAGTCCTCCTAAGCTCACACCAACTGCTTCAGTGACTCCATCTAGCCACCTCATCTCCTGCTGTCCCCTCCTTGGTTTGCCATCAATTGTTCCCAGCATTAAACTCTTCTCCAGTGAGTCCTTCTCATTAGGTGGCCAAAGTATTTGAGTTTCATCTTCAGTATCTGGCCTTCTAAAGAGCAGTCAGGGTTGATTTCCTCTAAGACTGGCTGCTTTGATCTCCTTGCAGACCAAGGGACTCGCAGGAGTCTTCTCCAGCACAATTCAAAGGCCTCAATTCTTCAGCGCTCATCCTTCCTTATGGTCCAACTTTCATAGCCATACATTGCAACTGGGAAAACCATAGCCTTGACTATACGCACTTTTGTTGGCACGGTGATGTCCCTGCTTTTTTGTATGCTGTCTAGATTTGCCATAGCTTTCCTTCCAAGGAGCAAGCGTCTTTTAATTTCTTGGCTGCAGTGCCCGTCTGCAGTGATCTTGGAGCCCAGGAAAATAAAATCTGTCACTACCTCCATTGCTTCCCCATCTATTTGCCAGGAAGTGAGAGGACCAAATGCCATGATCTTAGTTTTCTTAATGTTGGGTTTCAAGCCAGCTTTTGTACTCTCCTCCTTTACCCATATCAAGAGGCTCTTTAGTTCCTCTTCACTTTCTGCCATGAGAGTGGTATCATCTGCATATCTGAGGTTGTTGATATTTCTCCCAGCAATCTTAATTCCAACTGGTGATTCATCTAGCCCCACTTTCTCATGATGTGCTCTGCATTTAAGTTAAATAGCCTTGCTGAACTCCTTTCTCAATTTTGAACCAATCGGTGGTTCTGTGTACAGTTTTCACTGTTGCTTCTTGACCCGCATATAGGTTTCTCAAGAGACAAATAAGATGGTCTGGTACTCCCATCTCTTTAAGAACTTGCCACAATTTGTTGTGATCCACACAATCAAAGGCTTAGCATAGTCAATGAAGCAGAAGTGGATGTTTTTCTGGAACTCCCTAGCTTTCTCCATGATCCAGCGTCTGTTGGCAATTTGTTCTCTAGTTCCTCTCCCTCTTTGAAATCCTGCCTGTACTTCTGATAGTTCTCTGTCCACATACTGCTGGAGCCTAGCTTGTAGGATTTTGAGCATCACTTTGCTAGCATGTGAAATGAGTGCAATGGTGCGGTAGTTTGAACATTCTTTGGCATTGCCCTTCTTTGGGATCAGAATGTAAACTGACCTTTTCCAATCCTGTGGCCACTGTTGAGTTTTCCAAATTTGCTGGCATATTGAGTGTAGCACTTTTACTTCATCGTCTTTCAAGATTTTGAATAGCTCAGCTGTAATACTGTCACCTCCACTGGCTTTGTTGTTGCTCAGACTTCCTAAGGCCCACTTGACTTCACATTCCAGGATGTCTGGCTCAAGGTCAGTGACCACCCCATCGTGATTATCAGGGACATTAAGATCTTTCTTGTACAGTTCTTCTATGTAATCGTGCCCCACTTCTTAATCTCTTCTGCCTCTGTTAGGTTCCTGCCATTTTGGTCCTTTATCATGCCCGTCTTTGCATGAAACGTTCCCTTCATATCTCCAATTTTCTTGAAGAGATCTCTGGTTCTCCCTATTCTGTTGTTTTCTTCTATCTCTTTGCACTGTTCATTTAAGAAGGCATTCTTTTCTATTCAAGCTATTCTCTGGAATTCTGCATTCAATTGGGTGTATCTTTCCCTTTTCCCTTTGCCTTTTGCTTCCCTTCTTTCCTCAGCTATGTAAAGCTTCCTCGGACAGCCATTTTGCTTTCTTGCATTTCTTTTTCTTTGGGATGGTTTTAGTTGCTACCTCTTGTACAATGTGGCGAATCTCCATCCATAGTTCTTTGGGCACTCTGTCTATCAAATCTAATTTCTTAAATCTATTTGCCACCTCTACTGTATATTCATCAGGAATATGATTTAGGTCATACCTGAGTGGCCTAGTGCTTTTCCCTAGTTTCTTCCATTTAAGCCTAAATTTTGCAGCGAGAAGCTCATGATCGGAGCCACAGTCAGCTCCTGGTCTTGTTTTTACTGACTGTATAGAGCTTCTTCATCTTTGGCTGCAGAGCACATAGTCAGTCTGATTTCTTTGTTGACCATCTATTGATGTCCATGTGTAGAGTCATCTCTTGGTTGTTGGAAAAGAGTTTGCTATGACCAGCGTGTTCTCTTGATAAAATTCTGCTTCATTTTGTACTCCAAGGCACTTGCCTGTTATTCCAGTTATCCTTTGGCTTTCTACTTTAGCATTCCTATCTCCCATGATGACAAGAACATCATTTTTTGGTGTTAATTCTAGAAAGTGTTATAAGCCATCATAGAACCGGTCAACTTCAGCCTCTTCAGCCTCTTGAGCAAAAAAGACCAAAATTGAATCACTTTAGCAAATAGGCCTGAATATATAGCACAAAATCTGGAAAGACACTCCACTTTTCTTATTAGAAAGGTGCACTGTTTTCAGCTATATTCGTGGTGGAAACAAACCCTAAAAATATTACAAAACAGTTAAGTCTTTAGCATGCAATTATAAAAATGACAACTAAAAGCACAGTATCACAAAATGAGTTGGCATTATAAAAATGTCCAGCACTCATAATAACTCTGTGGAACTTCCACATTCAGAGGAAGGCATGCCTCCAAATAGCATTTGGTGGGGAGCATTTGTAAGAGTTGGCCATTGCCTTAAGGCCATGGGTGGTGTTGTCATGCTTTCTGGAAGCATCAGAGTAGTCACTTTGGGAAATGGAATGTTTGACTAGACTTCCATTTGGTCTGATCTAACAGGTCTTCTCTTATAAACACGTAAGCTCTTGGCTCATATCACTGCTTTCAAGCTAAATGGCCGCATGCATTATTCTCACCTGAAGCTTCCCATATGACATCTTGAACAATGTGTAGGATATTTACTGAAGTTCTGAAGTTAAGTAGATAGAATTTCCTAATCGTATTTTATTAAAATATTTTAATTGTTAAATTATTAATTTTATATTGTTATTTATTATTATATTTATATATTTTAATTTTTAGACTTTGAGATGGGCCAGTTTTAAATTGCGTATTGTTTTTAAATTGTATTTCTATGTTGTTAGCCGCCCCGAGGCTTGTTTGCAAGGGGGCGACATACAAATATGATTGATTGATTCATTGATAAATAAATAAAAATATGAAAAGGCAAATAGCAAATGCAATATTTAAGCATCTTTGAGCTGCTTTCCTGGTTTCATTTAGAGAAGAATGACCACTTCTAATGGGTCTTGTGAATGTTTATGTCATAATAGTTAATCAGTATTATATTTCATGAACTCATGTTGCATTGACTGTCATTGACTATATTAAAAGTCTTTTACCTGTTTATTCTCTAGCTAATAACCTTGATGCTGTCCATGACATAACAGTGGCATATCCTCAGAACATTCCTCAAACTGAGAAACATCTTCTCTATGGGAACTTCCCAAAGGAAATTCATTTTCACGTCCACAGATATCCAGTACAGACTCTTCCTGCCTCTCGGGAAGAGCTGCAACGCTGGTGTCAGAAGCGATGGGAGGAAAAGGAAGAAAGGCTGCGTTTGTTCTACGAAGGCAAAAAATACTTTGATGTGACAGGGAGAAGCAAGATTCCACCCTGTAAATCTGAGCTCAGGGTCATGGTTGTTAAGTGTATTTCACTCTTGTACTGGACATTTTTCACACTGGCTGTGTTTGTGCTGCTATACTGGTATAGCTTTGTACGATGGTATTTTGTGACTGTGGTTGTCATTTTTATTGTCCAACAAAAACTGTTTGGTGGGCTTGAATTGATAGAACTTGCATGTCATCAATTTTTTAGTAAGAAATAACAGAACTCAAGAGGAGATTAAATTAAAGTGGTTGAGTTTGTGGATGTTTTTCAGGTGTCCTACAGTGTTTTCAAAGTGTGGGGAGATTTTGCATGAGAATCATTACTCTTTCTTAATGCTGTCATTGGCACTATACAGTTATAATATAAAAGGAAAATTGTAGGTCCTGTGGTTTTTATATTTTTTGAATGTAACATGAGTGTCTCTTGCTCGCAACTAGCATCTGCTGTGTTGCTGCAAAACAATTTGCTGATCAATCAAAGTTGAGAGCCATTGAACCTTTTGAATGTGTAGCTCTAAATAGCTGGGCCAATGGTGGAGCTAAAAGTAGTGGGCTATGGTTTCTCCACAGCCTTTCCATAAATAAAATGTGAGGTTTCACACTTCCAGCTTATTTACTGATTCATATTTGCCTCTTTCTGATATTTCCCTCTGCAGAGGAATGATATGTCATCATTAACATCAGCAATTTTTCTGGCATGCGGATGAGAAAACAAAAGTCAGGGCCTTAATATAGGTCTATTCTATTGTATACAGTTTTGATATGCCTCTTCTCTCCCTGTTGAATTCTTCCAATTTCTACATTTAAATCCTGCTTTAAAACAAATTTGATTAGGGTTTATCACTAAGTAAACATGACAGAAGTTTCTATGCACAGCTGAATTAGGCATTGTCATCCTCACATATATTAAATTGTCCATAACATCATGCCACATTCAGGTTGCTGTGTCTATGTCCTGTGAATAGTTTGTCATATGGTAAGATAAGAGGCAGCTTCAGAACTGGGTTGGCCTGCAACATAATCCCATAGGGAATTGTTCATTAGATAGATAAATATATCCAACACAAACTTGACCACCAACAAAAATCAGGGAAAAGGTGGCAAGAATCTAACCTGAATGGGGGGGAAGAAACTTGACTAGGGGAAATTAACTTTTCTCTCATGAAATTGAAAGTGGAAATAACGTTAACACTGGGATTATAACAAACCCTGAGAGCACAATCCTGTGCACGTTTGGACAGAAAAAGGCCCTACAACTCCTAGCATTCGCCAGCCACCATGGTCAGCTGGGGAATGCTGGGAGTTCTAGAATTTTTCCTCTCTAAACCACTATAAGATTGTGCCCTAAGCAATTTTTAAGGAATGTTTTCAAATCCAAAATCATATTTATGGATACGTGAGCTTCACAATGAAATCCATTCTTGCAGATCTGTTGCCCTCACCTCCTTCCCAGGCACCAGACAGGATATACAGCAAAGCCAATGAGTGAAAGCACGCAGATGAGGTCAGATGTAAGCTGTACTTTCACCTCCTCTCTGAAAAAGCTGCTGGATTTTTCCCACAGTGTGTTAGAACTATGATCTGAATGGACTTCCACGATGCTAATGGAGAATGTTGCCCAAAATGCCTGGAGGTGAAGCACTATGTCAGGAAGAAACTTCACTCCCAGTCTCAAGATCCTTTTCAAAATAGGCCTATATTTTTAACAAACATTCTCTTACAGCTTCCTTTTCTAGTTAGTGAGCTGTGTGTACATGTGGTCTTTCCATTTCTTAGCTTAGCCATTCATCATCATATTTGATTAAGCACTTTTCCCCCAGCACTTATTGGACTTAAGGTGAGCTATCACACTGGCTGTGTTTGTCACCAAATTATTACTACTGACAAAACAGACCAAGGCATTTCTCTTTCCTGCACTGAATATTACTAATACCAGAGCCATAAGCAAGCATGTGAAGTACTCTGTGTTGATCATACTAAACATCATGTCTAGTTCCATGTCTTTGCTCAATTGCTGTTGCTTCCGCAGTATATTTTTATGGATTCATTTTATAAACCAGTTGTGTTAAAAGATGTTGGGTTACAAGAGGTCTCCAAAATAGCCTTAGTTTTACAACTTTACTGAATGTTAGAATGTTTTATTCAGGAATGAACAACTTACTCTGCAGCAACAATAAAGAAGTTAAAAGGCACAATGGTGTTATTTATTGGATTCTTTGGTATAATAGCAAAATGAAAGTTGTTTGTGTTCAGGCAACAGTTTGATCTGCTATTAAGGCTTCCAGTGTCAAAGGATCAAAGATGTTGTGCTACTAGAAGAACAACAATTATGGGAAAGAGGGGCATGAGTTCAGTTAATCAAACCAGATATTTTCAAAATATGTTAAAGGATGCTTTAACATAGCCCAAGGCCAAATCTTTCCCAAGTCAGCTCAAGAAGAGAGTATTCAAGGACTAGTGGGTTGCTGAATGTATTCAGTGACCATCAAAAACTCCATCAGGCCTGGTTTGCCACATGGCACCTTCAGCAACTACCAAAGCCCGCTGTTAGAAACACAGGAAGCTGCCTTCTTCTATGGCAGAACACAGGTTCCATCTAGCCCAGTACTGCTGGTAGTAATTGGTGGCAGCTTTCCAAAGCTTCAGGCAGGATTCTTTCTCAGCACTGCTTGGAGATTCCATGGCTGAAGCTGGGATCTTCTGCATGCACAGCATGCCACAGAAGGACAGCGCCTCCCATCCCCACCATTGAAATAATCCTTTGGAGCAGATAAATCTAGGAGATACAACCAGTGTAATTTCCTGCAAAGCACTGTGGGGCATCAGGTGCTGTGAATGACTGCTGCCAGGAAGGATCCAGTGATGGAGGAGGCTCCCTGAAACCTGGAGTTGTAATAGGACATCACTCAGCAAAGGTGAGGAGATTACTCATGAGATTATTCCTCCAGAGCACCCCTCTGTTCATGATCAGATGAAAAACTACAGCAAATGCCCACTGCTTTGCATCACATTACTATAACAAATAGCATTGTGAACCCTGCTTTGAAATCTGCTCCTTTGAACCCTTGGCCCAAAAGGGCATCCCCAGTCCTATAGCCAAATCATAACAGAATGGGAGGATCATGGAAGCCATGAATGTTACTGCATTCATTTGTGCTGTCAGGAAGACAGCGAGGCATTCTGGGATGTTCTCCCCCAGGTGCCAAGCCAAGTTGGCTCAGGGTGTTGTTCACCTTGATTGGGTGAGCACCAGTTGCTCCTCCACACCCAAGCTGCAAAATATCTTAGGCTGCACTTGAGCCAAGATGAAGGAACTTTCCTGTTTTCCCAAGACTAAGGGAGTCCCAAGTCTAGGATCCTATGATCTCAGAGCCAAGACTCCAAAGGCTGAGCACTGCCTTCAACATGGAAGAACTGTGCCAGCTGTTTCCTACCCTTTCTGGAGGTTAAAACGGCACTAGGGACAGCAGAAGGAGGCATGCTGGGGAGAGGGAAGGGAGTAGGCCAATCTCAAGGGCTTACCCCGCTTCCTATCTGCCCCCCGGCCTCCTTCCTTCCCCCACCCTGCTGCTTTATGTAGACATTCAAAAATGCCCATGTCCAGAATGAGTTCAAAGGCTTCTCTATGCAGCAAGGATGTGAGGCATTGCATTGTGTCCTAGCAACCCTGGAGGTACATGCATCACATGCTAACTCAAGTAGCCAGTATAATGGAAAGAAAATGGTGCTACAAGTTTTGATGTGATTCCATTAAGTGTGCAGTGATCATATGTCATCACATTTCCCTATGATTGCAAAGACATTAAAATGATGTAAATTCACAATTATTTAAATTGCATTCAGATTGTTAATTAAATCTAATGGAAGTATCTTTAATACTTTCCCTTTTCCATCTGCATTAGAATTTAAAGAAAGGGGTTCTATTAATTATTTGTTCATCTGAATGTTTAGCTTATCCATGATGCTTTGAGTGGTCTATATACACATAAAACAGCAATGCACAACTTTTTCTGTCCTGACAGCCAGATTAGGTCTTTGCTGAGAGGCATGCATGCATGCCCATTCACCTGTTGAGATAAGCACATAGTCACTGTCTCTCAAGTACAGGCAGCTCACCTGATGAGAGATCATGGCACAGCAGCTGCTTTGCATGCAGAAAGTTCCAGCATCGGTCAGGGCATTTCCACGTAGTGCTAGGAAAGAGCCCTGCCTGCCTGTGCCAGCAGTTAGGTTAGTGACATTTTCCTAGAAGGATCACCCCAGGCAAGACCTCTGAAGAAAGGGAAGACTATCGCTGGCTTCCATACTTAAAGGATTCAAGGGGAATCAGTGGCCACAGAACAGGATTCTCCACTACACCTGAGGGCTTAAAAGGTTACCTTAGAAGGATGCCTTCAAGGAAAGGTGAGCTTGGAAGATCAGCTCCAACCCCAAACCATCTTATCCCTGCCGGACCCTCAAGTGCTGCAGTGCATCAGGACTGAAAAGGGATGGATTTCAGTGGTGCACCAGGTCATCACACAAAGAGGGTGCAGCATTAAGTTGTCTACCATGCCAGACCACTGAATGTGTGGGCTCTGCCTCATCCATCCCTGGAGGTCCATCATATGATTGATCTCCTGATTCTGCCCCCCACTCCTCCCCCATAGCAATCCTCCCAGATGTGCACTGTTCAGATGCAGAGATGCTGTCTCTGTGAAGATGTGCAGGCAGAGGGCACTACACCAGATGCAAAGAAGGGGAGATAAGTTGCCTCCAGTGCAGGAGAATGGGACCAGAAAGCTGAACTGAGTGGAAGAAAGAGGGGCTGGCAAAGTTCTCATGGAAAACAACAACTGTTGATGTTTATTAAAGAAGTGTGTTCCACAAGCTCTGGAATTTGTCTCCCACTCAGATGAAAATCAGAGAAAGAGTACAACTGCTGGCTAAATATTCTCCTGTTAAACATAATGCAGACAGGAGATACTCTGGTGGTTCTTTATCTTCAAACTGCATTGAGACCAAAAGCGGAAGATGCTTTCAAACTGAGCACTGATCTCTAGCAGTCCTTCAAAGAAAGGGCTGCCATTGGTTAAGCAGCACACCCTCCCTGATGCCAGGTGTGCTCTCTGCTCCTTTGGCCTTCATGCCTTCTCCTCAGGTCTTATTTCAGGGCTGCTTATCCACCCTGCCACTGGGTGACCATTGCATGTTTGGGGATCTCTATTCCTGACTTGTCCCACAGCTTCTGGCTTCCTCCTCACCTCAGATCATGACCCAGCCCTGACAAGTCTCCTATACAATATACATCATTTGCCAGTAGATTCTCAGTACAAGAGGGGCCTCACCAGACATGCTTATCTAGAGTTGAGGGGAGCATCAGATTCATTGACTGGATCAACAAATCAAAGAAGGTGACCTATGATGCTGCAATTTGGCGAAGGGAGTCCCCTCTTCCACAGCTCTCTCCATTCTTCAGAGTGTCCTGACTCTGCATTTTGAGAGGAATGGAGGAGCTGCAGTGGGAAGGAGGGGCAAGTGAGTAAACTTCCATTAGTGCAGTTGATCCAGCATCAATCTGGATGCATCCCCAGAGCTCATTTTGTCTTACGCCATAATCTTCAGTCGGTTTATTTGAAAACAAATACCATGTATTTCAACAGATCTATGACCAGGGCAGGAGGGCAGGAAATACCCTGGTTTGAAGAATACCATCCTAATTAAATGGAAGAGGTTTTCTTAATCCCATCTCCATTGCAAACAGAATTCCTTGAGTGATTAAAATGAACACAGGAAACTGCCCTGAGGGGAGCTGTGAGCAGGGCAAACCATGAGAGGTGCGTACAACCGTGTCCCTATATTACATTTAAGCTCAGTCAATCAGCTTACACAATTCATGGTCTGGTTCCAGATTTAAGCACCATGTACGGAGCAGTGAGATTACTTGGAACCTGGAGTACTTCCAGGAATACCAAAATTAGTGAGTCACTAATTAGGTAAATGTGACAGGAACTCATGGAGAAGCTAAGATAGTGAAGTAATTTTAACAACGAGGTGAGGCGTGATGTTGTACTTGTGGCGTAAGCACTTTGTCAATTTATGCCCAAATACAAATTAAAGGAAGCATATTAGCCTGGATAAGAGTTGCAGTGAACACGCATCTATATTTTATCATGGTTGCATAATGTGTGGCTCTAAAGTCAGTTCAGGAACAGTTAGTGTCCTCAGTCAAGTCAGGAAAAGCGGACAGCCTAAAAACAAGCCTATATTTATCTGACAGGCTGCCGCAGGATTGTCCTGGGGGCAAACCTGGCCCTTCAAAAATGGCGGGGCTCTATTTCTTAAGGACTGATGCAGCATTTCTCAAGGCTGTTTGGAGGCACCTTCACTGCGTGCTCAGTAGTAACATTCCTTTTCATCTTCCAGGGTATGGTTCATGAAACTGACTGCTAAGCTGCGCTTAAAGTTGGCTTTATGGGCAACGACTGGCTGCTTCATGACGATGTCAACAATGCATTACCCTCCACTCCAATCCCTAGAGGAGTTTTGCAACTGGGTGTGGCTGTTTGAGAGAGAAGAAAAAGTGAGGGGTGGATATATGAACAAATTAGCATGCACATGCTTCTGTTAAAGAACATCTTTCAGCTAGAGAGCCCACCTGAAGCAGGGTGGATGGGCCAAATCTTCAAGCGATTCAGCATTTCACTTTGCCACTATAGACATGGGCAAGGTTAATTGCCAAAGTGGGGCTGTGGTGCAGCTGGGGAACTGACGCTGTTGATGGTTTAAGTGTTAACATCTGCTGTAATTCAATTTAAATATGTCTAAGCTGCTCCTCCATCTGCATGGTGGCATACATATAATTATAAAAACAAATAACGTATCATAACATCAGACAGAGGCAGAAGAACTTTTCAATCAAACTCCAGTAATGATCACTCAGTCTAAAATCAATTTGGGCTGAGTTATATCTGATCAGACAGGAAAGTTTTCATTTGATGCAAAAAGAAAGCACAACTGGCACAACTTTCGGGAAGACATTATAAATTTGGGGTCCACCACAACAATGTGTTTCTCTTCAACAACAGCATGCAGGGAAGGGCCTTTTCTGAAGATATTAGTTCACAGGCAGAAAGATATCATCTTTAGCTTTGCTCTCAGGGTTGCTAGGATTCCTGATGGTCCAGAGCAGGAATGGGCAGCCTGTGTACCACCAGGTATTACAGGATTCCACTTCCCATCAGTCCTGCCCATTGGCCATGCTGGCTGGATCTCATGTGTGATGGCATCTACCCACTGGAGCTAACGTGAGATGGAGAGTCACAGGGCCCCCTTTCCCTGCTTTAGAGTGAAGGGCAAACATGACCAGTAGGTTTGGAGAGGGGGCAAAGCAAACAGAATGGTGAGCCATCACTGGGAAGACTGGGGTTCCAGTTCCCTCCTAGCCATTGAGCACACTGGGTGTTTCTGGGCAATCCCTGACTCTCTGCCTGACCCGCATCATGCAGCTGTGGGATGGATGAAGTAGACAGGAGGGGGACCACGCAAAATGCTTCCTTGCAAGAGGGAAAAGGCAGGATATGAAAGTAGCAATGAAATGGTGCAAATACAAATCAGGCTGTGAAAAGACCCCTGATGATTTTTGAGCAGCAAGCTGCTCTTCAACAGACAAGAAGAGGCCACTGATCTGCCAAAAGTATAAACCTCCATCTCTCTCCCCTGTCCTCCCTCTGTGTGTGTGTGTGTGGGGGGGGGGTGTATATGATTCCCAATGAGTGAACAGTGTAGGGAAAAATAATACCTCCTATCTAAACTCAAGCTATTATTTAACAATAAAATTGCAGGTCCTTCAGGCAAAGCAGGAGAGACCACCGCCGCACCGGACTTTCCATCTCGGCCGCCCCCCCCCCCCCCGCGACGTTGCCTGGCGCACGCGGGTGCCCCTGCTTCAGCCGCTGCTGCTCCAGCCGTGGCTCCTGCCCGGAACAGCATCGGCCTCGGGACTTGTCCCGGGCCACACCGGCACGGGTGAGAGGCGTGCCGGCGGGGACAGGCGAGCGGCAGGCGGCGGGCGGGGCGAGCGAGGGGAGGAGCCCCACGGGCTTCAAAGCGCCACCGACGCCGGTGGCCGAAGGGCGGCGGCCAAAGGGCACCGCCGTTTGGGGGTGCCGTTCGGGGGGCCGTGCGGGGGCTGGGCTGGCCAGGGGTCCTGGCCTACAGCTGCTAGACTTGGCGGTGGTTTTGGTTAGCTAATTTGGGGGATTTTATTGTAAAGTTTTAAAATTTCGTTGGTGCATCTCGGCTGTTGGTTTGGTTTTTTGTTATGTCGTTGCTGGGGAGCGCGGGGGCGCCGCCATTGGGGTGGTGATGGGCAGAGGGCGTTACAGCGGTGGGAGATTAACATGTCCGCCTAGAAGAAGGAGGGACAGATGCGTAACACCTGTCCCTCGTTCTGGTTTTTCTCCCAGCCGGCGGGTTCCTGGTAGCCGTGTCAGTTGCCCCCCCGGGCATGTCGGTGCTGTTGTTGAATGCCAGGTCAGTCCACAATAAATCTGTCCTCATCCACGGCTTGATCGTGGATGAGGGGGCCGACCTGGCTTGTATCACCCAGACCTGGGCGGGAGAGGGGGGGATGTCTCCCTCTCACAAACATGCCCGCCCAGGTACCTAATTCAGCACCGCCCACGCCCGTGGTCCTGGACAGGGTTGCACTCCCTCTAAAGGATAAGGTCCGCAGCTTGGGGGTGCTCCTCGACCCGGAGCTGTCGTTACAGGCCCAGGTGACGGCAGCGGCAAGGAGTGCCTTCCTGCAATTACAACTGCTACATCAGCTGCGTCCCTTCCTGGATCAGGACTGCCTGGCGACAGTGACACACGTGTTGGTAACTTCTCGGCTAGATTTCTGCAACGCCCTCTACGTGGGGCTGCCCTTGAAGATGGTCCGGATACTTCAGTTGGTACAAAATAGAGCTGCCAGGCTGCTGACAGGGGCTGGGCATTATTCTCATATAACTCCAGTCCTCCGTCAGCTCCACTGGCTCCCAATTGAAGTCAGGGCCAAATTCAAGGTTTTGGTGTTAACTTATAAAGCCCTAAACGGTTTGGGACCAGGATACCTAATGGACCGCTTACACCCTTATGTGCCCTCCCACCCCCTAAGATCTGCAACAGCGGGCCTCCTCCAGGAACCTCCTGTGAGGGAGGTGAAATGGGTGAGTACCCGGAGGAGGGCCTTTTTGGTGGTGGCGCCCCAACTATGGAATGCGCTCCCTGGAGAGGTTCGCCTGGCGCCGTCATTATATGCTTTTCGGCGCCAGGCGAAGACCTTTTTATTTCAGTCTTATTTTAATTGTTAATGTTGAGTTTATTTGAGTTTATGTGGCTTATTATTGATTATGTATGTTTATTATTTGTAGTTATTGGGGTATTTGTTGGTGGTTTATTTATTTATTTGGTAAGGGGTATTTAATTTTTGTTGTCGAGATGCACCGTGGGTGGCGGGGGGTGGGATAAATTATTTTAAATTTTGTACTGTTTTATATATTGTTTTAATGATGCTGTAAGCCGCCCCGAGGCTTTGTTGCGATGGGGCGGCCTATAAATTTTTAAATAAAATAAATAAATAAAATAAAGCATATTTAATAAAAATGGACAGGAAGGTGGGTCAGCAACTGAAGAAGTGATCTGTAGCACTTGTAGGGTTGGTGGAGGATTGTGGCTATCTCCCTGCTGCCCCCCCCCCCCCCCCAATTTCTACAGTGCTGGAGCCAGAAGATTTTACTAAACTTGCAGTTAGTCCCACCTGCAGGCTGGATTGGAGTCAAGTCTCAGCTGCAGAAGATAAAGTCACAAGGAAGAAAAGGGTTTTCCACACATGCACGCTAACCCATAAGCATCCTCTTCTCTGAGATAAAGAAGCAAGGAAACAGGTTCAGCACTCACAAGTATAAATCCCTGAAGCACTTATTTTTCAAGACATTAAAACATTAATTCTGGAATCAAAATCACCAGGTATCCATCACAAGGCTTGACCTTTCATTTTTAGCAATTCTCCTAAAATGTTTGGAGTATACACCAAAATGTGTGAATAAAACACATACATACTCGTAGTTGGAAATGTGTCATATAAACCAACTTAACCAGCAAGTCAGCAGAAGGCCTGGAAAGCGGGAAAAGGATGCCCATACAGGAAAAGAAGTCCCAGAAAATATGGAAGAGAGTAGTGTTTTCCCACCCAAGGGTTTTCAAAAGTCCTTCCAAAAAGTGGAGGGAGGATTTGGTGTTTGTTTGTTCTTCAGGGTTTTCCCCCTTTCTCCAGTTTTTGCTTTTTGTATTCCCTGAGCAGCAAAATGGCTTGCTCCAGTTTGGTAGGGAAGCAAACTTCTGCAGCTGGTGTCCTTCTCTCTTCTACCCCATAAGGGTTTCTCCAAGCAGATGGGAAGCCAGCATCTCCCATGGAAATCCCTTTTTGATTCCCATCATCCCTATGATTCCCATCAAAGCATTGTAAGAGAATGCCATGTACTTGGCTTAAATCCCACTGCAGCTGCATGTCAGGATCTGGGCTGCTCTGGTGGCCAGAACCAGAACAACCACCACCTCTGTATTTGCAGGATCAGTCCCAAGCCCTGTTTGACTGATCAGCACCAACTGGGAGTCCTGGGTAAGAGCTCTATAAGAGCAAGCTCTTTCCTGTGGAACCGGCCCTAGCAATGTCAGTCTTCTTGTGGCTGCAGTGCCTGGTCTCTGGCTGATGGCCCCTCAGCAGCATGGGTCCTCCTGCCTTGCCATGTCCCCTTGGCAATGCAGGGGTTCCTGGGAGCTGTGCTCCAGCTCCTGCGTCCTTGCCTGACCCCTGCTGCATTTGGTTCCTGTGATGGGATGTCTCCTGCCCTGCTATCCTGCCCAAGGCAGCTGCACCTCTGTTTGTCCTCCCGGTTCTTGACTCTTGGCTTGTTCCTGACCACATCCTTGTTCTGCCCTCATGCATTCTTCTGGTTCCTGATCTTGGCCTGTCCCATGACTATCATTTGGCCTTCCATTAAACCCTGCTTTTGGACTCTGCCTTGCCTGAAGTTCTGTTGCCCTGGTCCTCCTGGTGCCTCTGTTGCTGTTGTCTCGCCTTGTCTGTGGCCACCCATGTCCTGGCTGCAGACCCTGACACAGTGAACTTCCAGATGGCGCACCATTGTCTCTCAGCCTTACTGTCCCATCTATAATGAGCAGTCAAATTGGCTCACCTTGCAAGGGTGTTGTAAGGATCAGTGAGCTAACATATACAGAATGTTTTGAGGAGCTCTCCTCCTACAACTCCCAGTAACCAGCCGTGCTGCTTGGGGCATGGTGGACATTTTTCTTTCTAAACATGCATCAGATGGCATCCTTAAGCACTTAGGAAAAGCAGTATAGATAAATGTTGAGAATAATCATCATTCTTATGCAGGATTGCACTATGAATCATACTTTGCAGTATGTAATTCTCCTTGGTTGGGTCTTCCCTGTATTTTTTCATACCATATGAAAATGCCACTTAATCGTAATTCAATAGTTGCTGGGGCCAGACAGGAACCAGATGGAAGGAGCCATGTATGTCAGGAAGACATGAATATTATTAAATAAATCCTTTGCTCTGATTGCTGTTTTTTTCAACAACAATTTTTAAAAAGTATTAGTCTGTTCTTTAATTCTATTGTTTATTTGAAACACTGCGTGGACCTTTTTTTTGTGAGGCACCTTATAAGGGTTGACCAAAATGGTGAGATATAGATACTGTAAGCCTGAAATGCCATACACAGTTATGCAAAAGTGTGTCCCATTGAACTCAATGGAACTTCCTTCTGAGTAGCCATGCATAGGATTGCACTGTTAATAAATGAAGTGGCATTTCCTCTGCCTCTCCTCTTGAGCAGTGCAAGCGGGTATATAGTTGTTCAAGTGCTGCACCAATATTTTATCTAACAAATCCATACAGTGGAGAAGTGTAGAATATGTGTGCACACACCTGCTTGCAAGTAAACTATGCACACGCACCCTTGTGCTAGCATGAAGGCTCCTTGCCCCTCTCAGCTGTTACCCTGAGCAGCTGTTCCAGCAGGGTAGATAGAGAGAGGTGAAAAGAAAAGCCATTTTGTTTTAATGATTGCATGGAAGCAACTCTGGGAACTTTCTTGGCTCAGAAGCAGGAAAAAAATACTTGGCATGAACGTCTGGAGTTAGGCGCAGAATCGGGATATGATCAACACAAGGACTGTGATCACTGCAGCAGAGACCGGTGGCTCCAGTGCCAGTGGTGGTGTATCCACTCCTGGTTTCAGCCTGAACTTTAAAGGCACCATGCACATTGCAGAACCTAATTAGGGCAAGGCTCAATGTCATAGATGGTTTCTTAAGAGTTATTTCTAAGTTTCCGCCTATGCATATATTGTAAGTATTATATATAAACAATAAGCATCCTCTTTTTTTGACTATCCTTTTCCTCCTTTGGGAACATGAAAGTGGCTCACCTGGAAAAGCCCTTTCTGATCATTTTTGCACTGAAATGATCAAGGCAACCAGGTAGTCTAGTAGGTTGAGAGAGCTCAAACTTTTGCCTTGATCTCTCTGCATTTCTTAAATCCTGTTAGTATGACCTCTTCCTGACAAATACTTGCTCCTTTTTATGGGCTTGTTTAAAGTTATTCTAGCATTTCCCCTTTTCTTTCCAGCATAAATTTGTTCGCTTACAAAGGAAACACAAAATCCACACCCAAAAACTGGAACCCCTGGAAGGAAGGGTGGATGATGATTGAGGATGAGGATGAGGATGAAGATGTCCTCAGAAAGCAAAAGATAACCACATATGGTGCCTGTCTTGTGAGAAAAGGAAAAGCTACCCATTATTTTTACAAATTTAGGGTGTGAGTTTGTATGTTTTAATTTATGAACTGCTTTTCAACCCTTACTCCTCCTCAAAGGATGCCAGCTGATATCTCAGATACCCATAAACTATGTGAAAAAGTTAACTCTGAGTAAATAAGCACACATCTGCTTGCAAGTAAACAACAACCACAGGGGCCAAGATAGCAACTAGGTACTCTGTGTCTCAATAAACAATAAGGCTGCTGACATTCTAGGTGAACTCATACAAAGAGCAAAGACCCGGAAGGATTTCTCCTATAAAATTTCCTGAGTTCTCAAAAACAACCAAGCCAAACCCAGAACCCTCAAATACATCACAAACTTGTGATCTTTCTGCCGTGATTTCTGCTGCCATCTCAACTCAAGTGCCACTTTGCTAAATTCAATATCAGTTGGATCATGGAGGATTAGCTAATATATATGTGTATGGAGTTAATTATTGAAGGTCAATTGGACCAGTTTATATTGAGTACAACATGAGTACGTTATATTGAGCACAACTAGTCTGTTCCTTGCAGTAAGTATCAAGAGAGAGACAGCACTTACATATCACCAGAAAAGAGGACAGAGAAAGAGAATTGCATTTGCTGATTTATATGCACAGCTGACCATTTAGAAATGGTAATTCTAATTTAAATGGAAAACTCACCGGAATAGAGAAGGCTGCAACCAGGTGTTAGTGCCTTGCTCAACCAGCTATCCAGAGCTGTTGAAGGGCACCTTCAAGGCCCAGCACTTTGTTCTGAAGGGGTTTTGTCCTTAAAATGGACTTCAGCTAAGTGAATGCCCCAAACCAGTGGACCGCCTTTTGTAAAAGAGGCCACACGGCCACCCTACCTGGATTGGTCAAGGTGTTCTCAACTTTTTCAGTTAAAACAAGAAGAAGAGATATTTTGAGTCTTCAAGAGGCAAGTTGACTCTGCTCTTCAGAAAGGTCTTCTCGTCTTAAAAAAATAACAAAAATAAATGGTCGTTCCAAAGGTTAATCTTGCCAGCTTGCAACCATCCCAACTCTCAACACAAACCTTTCTGCATTCTAATCAGGCAGACCTATAACAGGGGAGAGGCAGCACAGAACGGTGAGGGATTAGAGCTGGCCCATGGCTTTTCTATCAGCAGTGAAATGGTACATTTTTTCAAAAATGCAGGCTTCCCCAAGATGTTTTAGACTACAATCCCCATCAGCCACAGTCGAATTATAGCCAATGGCCATGGTCAATGGGGGTGTAGACTGAAATATTTTGAGGACACCAGGTGGGGGAAGAATGGCCGAAGGTTTCATCCACACGTCTTGCCACTCAACTCACCAGTTTATTCTCCTTCACAAGGTATTGGGCATTTATGGACAAGTCCTTCCTGTGACCTGAATAGTGGACCATTGAGTCCTCCCTGTCTGGCCTCCATTCACTGATACATGTTTGAGTACTCAGTTGTATGCACTGTCATCACACGTTGGCTACCCATGTGCAGGGCTTGGATTTTTTAGAAGGATCAACTGCACCCTCTCTGTGAATAGGGCAGAGGATGATGCTCTTAAAAAATATATATCTATGGGTCTGAAAGCCAGTAGCCCATAAGCTGATAGAGCAGCTCTGGTGGTCTTGAGCAGACCTACCTTGTGCAACTCTGCATTGCCACTGACATTTCCTGGGCGCTGAAGCTAATCAACTCCCCTCCTACACCCCCGATCATGCTTCTCTGGTCTAACCCAGCACAGAAATAAAGCCAGTGGAGATTTTGCTATGGACTGCAATAAAACTAGGGCACATTTCACCATAGCAATGAAAGAAAAGTGAAGAGTGGGGAGGGTGGGGGGAACCTCACAAGTCTTCTGTAGACTTATTTTTATTGGGGAGTGCAATTTATTTTGGGAAAGCTACTTCTTTTCTGAGCAGTTTTGTGCTGCCATTTCTCTCCATGGATAAGTTAGTCTTCACCATGGCTCCTGCCTCCCTTCCTTTCTTGCTCTCCCCTCTTTCCACCCCCTCTCCCACTGCCTTCATTTTTTCCCAGCATGAAATAGCAAAGACTGTTTCTTCACTGTTATGCCTGATGAAATTGCTTTTTATTTTTATACATGGAGATACAAAAGATCCACCTTTATCGCTCTCCTGCAGCTCCTACCATTTCACATCTCCTAATTAAGTGACGACGATCATCAAGCCTGTGTGACAGGCTCCAAGTCACAGGAAGTGTCTTCCCAATGAATGCACAGCTGGTCCTCATTTTATTCTCCAGCAGAATGGAGCTAGGAGGGAAAGGCCTCATCCATTACTGGGTGACAGTATTCAGCAAACAATAGCCACCCTCCTGTTGCTTTCCAGCATAAAGAAACGGGTTGGAAGAGTTAGGAGAGATGCGACCTTTTCCCCAGACTTTGGGATAACGGATGGAGTTTCTCCAATGATAATGAAAATAATAACAGTAAAATGCATGCAAACCTTTTTTCTGTTTCTAGAACCTATTACTATACATCCTATTTTTAGCTTTGCTGATATTCATACTGTGTGTGATAGCGGTTCAGTGTTCCCAACCAAATAGCATCCTTGGTGATTGTCACTTGAAGCCAGTCATAATGGAAGACCTAGTTTAAAGTAACTGCACACAAAATACTCTTGTTTTGATCTGGTCAGCTGTGCACACATAGAATCATAGAAGAGTAGAGTTGGAAGGGGCCATGAAGGCCATCGAGTCCAAGCCCCTGCTGTTGCAGGACACCAAGTCACACCATCCCTCTCAGATGACTGTCTAGTTTCTTGCACATGGGTGTAAAGATGTGAGTGGTTATCACCATTAACTTAATATGGAGATATGTTCAGATGCTCCGTTAATCTCCTGTGATCTTTCACTGTTGGAATAATTTGATGTATTTTCTCATGCCACCCAATGAGCTTCCCCACATGATGAATTCATTGCATGCTCATTATTCTCCACTCATAGTTATGACCCTGTAACCCTCCAGTTTTGCTTCAGTGTCTGAAGAACACTTTTAGATCAGAGAAAATGTGGTATGTATTTGTAAAACTGGAAGAAAATGCTTTTTCACTTGTGTATTGATACTATTCTCCTATATCTCAATGCCTCCGGAAGGTTATGTAGCAGAAAAGCGGGCAAGGAAAGGGTCTCAGTGTAGTGTTTAGATCTTAATTTTGTGGTGAAACTCAAAACACATACAGCAGATCAACAGCCTCCTACCAGTCCTAGCTGAATACTCACTCCAGTTACTGCATCAGTGGGGTAGCTTTAACATCACTGCTATGAACAAGGCAGTGATCTGAAACTGGGAATGTGTTCCCAGGTTGGACTGCTGGGGCTGCGTCACAGCAGGGTAAGCCATGGGTGTGAGGGGTGGGGGGAGATATTTCATGTGACCTACAGTGAATCCATAACAGCTTTGGGCAAATGATTGTTTCATGAACTTATTTTCTCAGAAGCAAAAAATATGCTTATTGTAGCCTTTTTATTTAACGTTTAAGTGCAGGAAAGCTCTAAATTACCTTTCCAAAAGTTTGGTTTTTGAGGCAACTTACAGCAACCATTTTTTTCACAAGAGCTAATCCTCAATGGATTTTGTACTATGTTTCCTTTGGATTGTTGCTATATATGCGTGTGTGTGATTTACACATGCTCAGTATATACATACTCAGTGCCTGAAGAGGCTCAGAACACTCAGTTATACCTGGTAAGAGATCTTCAGATTAGCTGAAAACACAAGTGATTATCTCCAGAAGGGCAATCCCCCTTTGTCTGTCCTATTCCAACAGCTCAAAGGCTCAAGCAGAAGTTCTCAGATGAAGTGAAAATTAATACCATTTTGCAGGTGGAAACAGCTCTGAAAGGCTCGGTTGGTTCACTTCTGGGTGTCACGGTCCATGTTCCTCCCTCTGAAAACTATCAGTCTCATCAGCATTTCTTTGCTTGATGATCTTCATTGTTATATATGAATTTCTGCGCATACACAAAAGTGGAGTGTTGAATCCTAGCTACCCTCCATTCCCCAAAGCTCTCCTTATGAGTCCTTCTGTGTGGTGCCCCTGGAGGAAGCATGCTGTGAAAATCAGTGTGCCTCCACCCCTCCCACTGCACCCCTAATTGGGCTCCCCCCCCTCCCCGCCGATCATAGCAGCAAGCCCCTGGTCCACCTCCTCAAGGAGCAGCAGTATTCCACTGGAGGAACGTCCCATGTCAACGTCCCCTTCCTCAGGCTGTGATTCACCAACATCCCCAGGGTTGGGTTGATCGGCCTCCTGCCTGCCCTTGAGCTAATCTCCCACTGATACATCCTGTTGGATCACAGGACCTTGAATTGGAGCGGGAGATTGCAGCCTTTCAAAAACAGTCTCATCCTCAAAATCAGAACCTGAATCATGAGCTCAACTGGCACGAGGACTCCCCCAAGAGCCTGCCTGGGGGTTGACAGGAGATGGGCACATGGCACCAACTACATGCAGTTCAGAAAAGATGGCAGAAACAGTAAGAAAAAGGGGGAGCATTAGACCACATAGATGCCATAGTTTTGCTTCTGCTTCATGGAGGTTGTTTAGAAAATTTTGTGCCTCAATAAGATAATTCCAGCTAGCTCAGGGTGTGTGTGTGTGTGAGTGAGAGAGAGAGAGAGGGGGAGAGTCTGTTGTAATCTACGAAATTACACAATTAGAAAGCATTGAATTATTTAGAGGCTCCCCATGTATTAAACCCACCCAAGAGATAAAAATACAGGGGCACAACATACAATCTGTTTGTGGGTTTAGCCGCATATGGTAGATGAGGCTGATCTCACCAATAAGGAAGGGTGGCCTTGCTCGGTTGGGCTGAAAAAGCAAAACACAAAACCCAGAGTGAAACATATGGATTGCTGGGCATGGTTTTGTTCGATTGGCTCCTTGCACCTGCAGGTACCCTTAGGTTCAATACACAGCTTCAAAGGAAATTATGATGAAGCCCCCCAGCTGTGCTCTCTCAAGCAAAAACACCTTATTTATTTATTTGCTATTCATAAAATCTGTATCCAGAGTTACCACATTATTCCTAGGCTGGCCATTTACACATTGCCAAAGAAGAGGAAATAGATAATCAAAGGACATTCATTTGCATAGAATGTGCTTATGCCTATAGATGCATTTCTAAATATGCATCTATAATTACAAGAATTTAAACAGAAATGAAAGATGTCTTACTAATGTGGGGTTATGTGTGGCCAGGTGACCTGTCTGCCTTTCCATCTCTGCCCAGGTTTTCTCTGTTGCTGTTCAGGCTCCTTGTTTTCCTTCTCATGGTCTTTATCTTTTAACATGGACTTGTATTGAGCAGTCCTTCAAATAGAGCATCCATTCAAGTAGAAGATTGTCTTCTGACAGCCCTTCAAGCCGACGATTGTACTCTGTAATGTAGGATACCCTAGCACCCAAATCATTCCTGCCTGACTCAGAATGCAGTGGAATTGATATCTGAAATTAGTAGAGTGTTCCAAGCAAGTCTGGAAATGCACACAAAATGAATTATGCACTGCCATACTTTGCTGAAAATATTGTGCTATATGGAACTAACAGAGACAGGGAAAAAAAACCAACCCTGCACTTAGCAGTGGGGTTGGAAAGGGCACCAACTGACCTGCTCAGCAGCTGAATTTTAGTTGGCTGGTGCCATTTTGTTTTTCCCAGAAGGCACCAGTTGCCTCAGCAGCCAAAATGACAAAAAGGGAGTGGGTTGCAGGGGCAGGGGGACAGACAAGTGAGGGAAAAGCTTGCTGCTCTGCCATGCTGTGACAGTTAAGGGGCCTGCCAAGCATGACATTCAGGCCCTTCCAAGCCTGTATTGGTGATGAAAACCTGTAAGGCCATTTGCTGGCAGGCATACCCCGCCATTGCTGCAAGGTAATTGAGAGACACAGGGAGGTATGTTCTCACTGATAGCATCACAAGAGGGTGGTAGAAGGAGGAAGAGGCCCACACAAGTCGGCTGCTGACTGGCAAGCAGTCCCTTCTAAACTCAATGATCTGGATCCATATGAGGGGCAGCTAGAAGAGGTCCAGTGCCATTGCTGTATGATGGTTACTAGTAAGGCTCTGCTTTTCCCATCTCCTTCATCACCTCATGGAGGTGGTGGAGCAGACCTGCCACAGGGTGGCCACTTTGCCTGGTCAATAAAGACAACATGCATTGCTACAAAAGAAGGCACAATTTTGTATCAAATGTGCACATGCCGATTCCTAGTCTACTCTTGACACACATTCATACACAATTACCTCTGTGTAAAGTAGGACCCATGGCCATCCTAACCTCCCAGCTAAATACCATAGCATTTGTCATATGGTTAAGACCAACCTGATGCCCTCCTGGTGTTTAGGACCTGAGCTTCCATCAGCCCAAGCCAGCATGCCCAATGCACAAGAGACTTGGAAGCTGCAGGGCAAAGTCCCTGAAGGACACCCAGTTGGGGAAGACTGGTTAAGACGGGCTGCGGTTTGGACCTGGTTCTGTCCATGAATGCACAGCCTCTGCTCTAACGACACTGGAAACCTGTGAGCTCTGACAGGCAGCTCCACAGAGAAGCAGGCACTTGGCTACTCCCAGCAATCTGCAATGGCTGGTCCTTCCCTTGCCTTGCCTAGAAGTTTCAGATGCAGAAGCAAGAACTATTCCAAAGAAGACCAGGCTCCTAAGAATGCAAGACTGGCTGTTTGAGGACTTCAGCCTACATTTCTGTCTACGAAGATCAACAAAGCAATTCATGCAGGCAAGTGGCCAAAGTGAGCACGATGCTAATAGGTGGCCTCAAACAAATCCAAATAAAATAACTGGCACGCAACTTGGGTGTGCTGACCATTGGGTAGAGCAGGTGGGCACAGGGTGGCCAGGTATCCTTCTTTGCAGAGCATAGTCCTCTCGTTGAAGTTCAACTTGAAGGGCTATTGAGATAAAGAACCCTCCAAAACAGCAAAAGAAGGAAAGCAGGGCCCAGGCAGCTGCCCCCATGTGCACATGCATGCATGCGTGTGCACACACACAGAGCCCTCTGGTAAAGTGCATTGCGCTTCTCTTTAAATCAAAGTGATTATTTCTAAGTCTTCATCTACGCACATAACTTAGCATCTGCAGTTCTGTGTGCAACTCTTGCCCTCTTTGACTGAGGAAGGTGCCAGCAGAAATCAGCAAAGGAAAACAGCCCGAGACTCCTCCTCCCTGCACACCTCAGTTCCCCAGACAACGTTGGGCCACACGCTCTATTCTTAATCAGGTCAGACCAGTTTTTTGTTCCCCAAGGGCCGCATGAGGACTTTGATGCATATTGAATTATATTTCCATATCATAAATTAAAATGTTGGTAATATAGTTATTTAATTTAATATACACAATTACTATATTTAATTAACCAGTAAACAAGGGCCTGTGAGCAGTGTCCAAGCACAATGACCACTCCTCTGGGGTGGCCCATCCCCTTCTCCCAACCAGAAACCCTCCCCTGTGACCCCCTGGCTCCTCCTTCCATTGGCACACA
Organism: Varanus salvator macromaculatus; assembly: GCA_023646645.1. Taxonomy (NCBI): domain Eukaryota; kingdom Metazoa; phylum Chordata; class Lepidosauria; order Squamata; family Varanidae; genus Varanus; species Varanus salvator. The sequence goes on from JAIXND010000765.1 coordinate 70,757,235, forward strand.
GACCCTCTTGTCCTTGAGCCAATAAACTCTCCCCAGCCTGTCCTACTCACTCCATGCCTTCGCTCTCGTCAGCTGGAGCACTGCAGGAGCATGATGGGGCAAGTTCTTGCAAGGCTGCTGGCCCGACATGCTCTCTTCCTGAGCCTCACTTGATAATCTTTTCTCATTCCTTCACTGCTGCCTGTTCCAGTCTCAGTCTTCTTCAAATTTTTTGGCTGCAATCTCCCTTTTAACTCATGACTGAGTCAAGGTACATGAAATCTTCCACAATTTCAATGTCTTCATTATTAACAGAAAAGTTCTGTAATTCTCCCATGGACAAGATTTTTGTTTTAATTTTGGTACTTTATATCATGTTAATATTCTAGTGGATATAATTATATTTTAAACTGCTGTATATATTAATATTTTAATTGCATATAGTTTTTAATAGTGTTAGCCATCTTACGTCTCAGTATTGGGAACAGGCAGTATATAACTAAATATTTTGAAAATGGAGTTTGGTCTTGCTGAGGAAGCAGCTGGAAGAAACAGCTAGGGATTGGATTTTGAGGATTTAGATCGAAGGTGCATAGAAGAAAAATGGTATGAATTTGCTTCTGCATCTTTGTAATTCTGGTTCAATCAATAGATGGGCCTTTGCCATCAAGAATCTGCTAGCTCTTCTTTAAAGGAAACAGATCCCACAGAGTCAGTCTGGACCTCCCACTTTTCAGCAAGGAGAGACAAAACATTACACTGTGGCCATTGTATGGTTTGTCCTTTTAACAAGAAGAACAAACCTTGGGTGATGTTAGACAAAGCATGTCCACCTACATCTGTTCCCTGTCCCCTTTCAAGTGTACTTTGATGAATGAATATTGAAATGGATGGATCAAAGAAGGGAATGTACTAAATCCAATTTAAAGAGATGAAAATAACATTATACATCATTTGATGCAGCCAGAGATGTCACAGGAGAAATGACGGTGGAAAAAAATAGAGCCACTTCTTCTTCTTCTAAGGCGCCTGAATTAAAATGTGCTGGGCTTATTATGCAGTAGAAAATTATTGATTTTGCCTGAATGATGGGACTGCCCATATTAAATATAATCTCAGCAGTGTAACCGTAATAGTTTATTTAAATGTCAGCCTCATTTGGCTTCTTAGGAAAACCATGTTGAAATGAAGATGAAAGATTCATTTTCCAATAGCAATGGTGGCTCTCTCTCAAAGCCCAAGGTTGCCACCGCCTGGCAGGATGGAAGGAAACAGACGTGCGTTCAGTTAGTATCTGTCACTGCAGCCTTCTCTGGGATTCATATGTTCAGGGTTTAAAATATGGGTGCAAGCAGTGAGGCCCATGGACTGTCAGTGGCCTCCCAGAGGCCCAAGGCAGTGGGTGGGCAGGAGGGCAGGGGAAACAGGATAATGTTCTGGGAAGTGACCCTATGGTTCTCAAAGCACATAGAGCCTCATGTTACATAGAGCATCCCTGGGGTATCCTGGGAAGTAGCATTCCACCTCCTTCCTGCACAAGGACAATTCCTGGAATGTTGGTCATCCCCCATTTCCACAGGGTTTTTTCCTGAAAAAGTTCTGGGTAACCAAGTGTGAAATGGGAATACCCTTCATCCTGAAATCTGGGTGGTTTGCTGGGAGGAGTGTTGGTGGCATCTGATCACAGCAGGTACCACACCTCTTGAATGCTCTTGGGTGTGTGAGAGATTTGGTGACATATACCTGTAGCCTTACTGGCCCAGTTGGTTAATCAACACAACCTTTGGGCAGGAGGACTGTGCAGCCCTGCTGTGAAATTGTCTGATGGGTGTGTGTACATGTGTATGCATATGCAAGATCTACTTTTGCAAGATACCCAATGGTCAAGATACATTGTGCACTTTGAATTCAGAACACGGGTGCTGAATCAGACAGGAAACTGTCCTTTCCTTTTCATCTTTCTCTCTTCCTTCAAAACCCAAGTCAGAACCAAGCACTGGATGCTTAATCCCTTAATTGTCATTTGTTGGCATCCATCCATATGGCGATCCGTCCTTCCCACTGTTGTTTCGCCCCCAGTTTGAATTTAGACAGATGATTGTGCTAATCTGGATTTGCTTTCAGCAACAAAGAAGGAAACAGTCAGGCACACATCCTCTTTTTATTTGTTTGTTCAAAGCATTTTTACCCTTCTCTTTGGCCAAATAGGCTCCCAGAGTGGCTTCCATGTGATTTTGGTATTAATTTTTACTGAGCATTTCAACAAAACAAACCCATAAGAAGAAGAATAAAGGAAAATATACAACAAAGCCGATTGAGGACCCAACAATGCTTTCAACATTTGAATGGGCAGGATTGAGAATGGGTAAATTCTCTTTGAATGGGTAAATATAGGGATATTTGGTCTGCCCTCCTTGAAGATTATGCACAGTTGTTTCTCCTGATAGCTGTTTTTTTCATATTCACATATATACTCATAGTTGCAGATTGTCTATGCACCTGTTGTAAGGGATTCATTGCAATTTACGTAAGGCTTGCATGCAATTAACAAAGACATGATAATCCCTCTCCACAAGTGAAAGATACAGCACTGAAATGCAGTAGGAAAGCGAGGGAAGAGGAAAAAGGAAATCGGGGCTCAATTTCTTCCAGTTAATGGAAACAGTTCAGGAAAGGAGGAGCCCTGCGGAGCTGTCCGTGCCTTTCTCTGCTGCAGCCTGGCCACCGCCATGGCAGGAGAAGTCCATGAAGCCTCTCTCCCAGCGTCCTGCCTCCCACTCTGCTATGGCTTGATGGAATTCATGGGATTACAGGGAAGACATTCCCATATAATTATGGATTGGGAAGGGAAAGGCTCCAGTGTTGTTGGGCTTTAGCTCGCATCATCTCTCACCAGTGGCTGCATTAGCTAGGCCTGATGGGAATTGCAATCCAACATCAGAAGGGCTACAAATTGCCTACCCATGGATTAGGAGGTCACCCATAGGCAAAGTTAAGTATAACCAGGTAAGTGCTTAGATCAATGCACACGTTATGCTAGAGGCTGACCATATTTTTTTTTAATCTTGGTTAATTTTATTTGGAATCAGCAAATTGCAAAAGATCAAAAGGCTACCTAGACTATTCCCAACTGCCAAGATAGGACTGTAACACACATATCTTCTCTCAGGAATACTTACAACACCGCTTTAAACAAACATAATATGATTCTGATGTTATACAGTTTTGCATAATGTGTCCAAAATGGACATCTCTGTTTCATGGGACATCTTAATGGACATTTCTGTTTCAATATATACTTTGTGTCTCTGCATAAATATTATTGTAAGAAACTAGAAGAAATGAGCAACAGGTTCTGAATCAAGTTATGGAACTGTCCACTTGAAGGTCATGTGGCCCTCAAGGAAGCCGGGAGAACAGCCCAGGAGTCCATGGAGGCTTTGTGATGGGGTCAGTAATTGTCTCAAAAGTCTGCACATACTCCCATTGTCCGGGAGGCAGACCACAGGTGCTTGTGTGCATTGACTAACTCTGATCAAGAATCTCAATGAAAACTCTCAAAACAATTTCCCTGGGAATCAGACAGTGTCCACACATTCTGAGCTGAAGACCTGAAGCAATGTTATTGTAATATACTCATTGTTCTCCTTGTAGAAAGTAGTAAAGATAAAATTTCACAGCCCTACACTGGCAGAGAGATAAGTTTCCTCCCATGCCAGCCATTGGGAGCCTGCCCTGCTCTCATGATGCTCCTCCTCCTGCAATGTTACTGAAGTTTGGTGTCCACTGAAGTACTTGCAGTGCAGTCCCAGATGGATTTCTTTGGAAAAGAGAGAATCCAAACTTTCCCCCTTGGACCCACTGACTTTAATGGGATTTAATTCCTGGTTAGTTTACTTCAAAATGGATCCATAGCCCAGCAAAGTGCTATTACCCACATCTGTAACATATTCTTATTGAGAGTTACCTTCCTGTTGTACTTCCAGGCCGAGTGGTACTCATTTGGGTGGCCTGTGGGTGCTACATGTAAGGATCAGGTTGCCTGTGTGGAACTGTGTGCAGGTGCCCCATGAAGTGACCCACTGGCCTGAAAGTGGCAGCTTCTCAGTTGTGGGGGAACTTCAGGCCCTGCATTGGCTCCACCGAGCCAGACTGGCCATGGAACCCTCACGGACAGGAAGGAATTTAAGGTGACTTCCTGTGCTAGTTGAGATTTGCCTTGGCAGCACATTCTTCCAGACTGTTCAAGTTAGAATTGGTGCAGAGCAGGGCTCAACGAGGGTGGCCAAATTGCAGGGGAAGCCATATGAGGTGCACGTGGGGGAACTGGGTCTTTTCAGCTCAGAGGAGACTCTGAGGGGATCTGTGAGCAACATATAGGTACATGAGGGGGTGACACATGGAAGCGGCCAGAGACCTGTTCTCCCCTGCGGAGGAGGGCAGGACGTGTTCCAACAGAGCAAAACTCAGGGAACCAAGGTTCAATTTGGATGCCAAGAAGTGTTTCCTGACAGTTAGGACACCAAGAGTATGGAATGGGCTTCCACGGGAGGTGGCTGAAGCCCCATCTCTTTATTACTCCATCATCCTACATGGTGCTTATACAATCACACTCACTCATCATAACAAGCCATGGTGGTTTTATACCATTGTTGGTCTGTCATGTATTCTGAACAGAATCATGGTATTTCAGCATGGTAAGTTTGGTTTTTCAAAACCACTGTAAGAAACAATGACGTGTTCCATGGTTTCTCCATACCACAACAGCTTGTCAATTTCTGAACCCATGATCATGGTTTCCACAGTCTTGTTATGCAGCTACCACAGAGTTGTCTGGAAAGAGTGACAACTACAGGAACCATCCAGTCCGAGTGTGGACCAATGAGAAAGAGGCAGGCAACACAGGCAAAGAGTGATATATCTTGGTACTGAATTTCAGGCACAGTGACTGATGGCATGCATGCCAGCAGTGGGAGGACTTAGCAGGAAGGGTGGAAACCATGAGAAAGGAGATTGTCTTTCTGGTAGATCATAGTAAAAAAAACAACCCCCCCCCCTAAAAATCTGCATACCAAGGAGCAATGCTTGTCATGTTGTCTGAACCAAGCCAAATTGCCAGCAAAATGGGTCTGCGGAAACCGTGAAGATTTGTGAGTCCCCTACGAGTAAGCTTGCTCTGTCTACATTCATGTTCTACACTTGCTCCAAATGGGGTTGGCAGAAAGCAAGGGATGGAGCACTGTATCCACTCTGGGATGGAGTCTGAAGGAGGAATCCACAGTGCTGGACCCTTTTTCCTATCTCCAAAAAAATATTCAGCATTTTTAAGGATGGCTCCTTAAAAGTTCAGACTGCATCCTGAAGTGTTTACACGGCCCCATTAACAGTAGAGTGACCAGCCCACTGGCAGAAAGCTCAGTGAAATCAGAAGGGCTGCATGCACCTGTGGCTTCTTGATTACTGCCCCAAAATGCATCCCTCAAACTATTTGGCAGGAAGGTACTACACGCTTTCCTCCATGTTTGGACTTATGGTAGCTGTTAACTTCTGGTTGTACAGGAAGCTGAAAATTGTGCGTGGTTTGGTTTTGATTAAAACTTGTCACATGCATACCTTTCTCCATAAATGGGATGGAAAGAACATGAGATTATTAATTTTTTTTTACACAAAGGGATTTTTTTATTCAGGAGAAAGTGAAACTGAGAGGTTGACCCATTTCCAGGTAGAAGGACCTTTAGCTTTGGATTCAAGCTAGTATGCTTCTTAAAACACCAAAGACAATAGTTCACTCATAGATCATATGTATTACATAGGCCAGGTCACAGGCCGGATGTCCAACATCTCAACACCTGTCCGAAATGCTGGGGAATTGCTGACAGCCAATGCCATTTGTGTATAATGTTATAGAGCCTAATATTGGAGGCAACTTGCTGCTTTCAAAAATGAAAAACTCAAGCAAATGGATCAACAGGCAGTTTACACAAGACGCCAGTACCCTGCGTGCCTGGCATTCCACTGGTAGAGACAAGTGCTTTACATTTCGTGCCAGGTTTATTCTTGTAATAGCCCTTTGAGGGAGGCTGGAGGGAGAACCGGGACTGAACCCAAAGCCAGGTGATGAACTCTGCATCTCCCATGGCCTTCAAACCCAACCCTCCAGCTGCCCTAACAAGATCTTCTGGTGCATTTCCAGTGATGTATCTCCAGGGTGTGATTCCAAAGCATGCAGCTATGATAATACACTACCCCTCAAGCCCTGGGTTGATCTCCTCTAGGACTGACTGGTTTGATCGCCTTGCAGTCCAAGGGACTCACAGGAGTCTCCTCCAGCACCACAACTCAAAGGCCTCAATCCTTTTGCGCTCAGCCTTCCTTATGGTCCAGCTCTCACAGCCATACATTGCAACTGGGAAAACCATAGCTTTGACTATACAAACTTGTAGACTTTCATTTAGGCCTTGCTGAAAACTGGCATCAAACTGTGATTTGATCAAATTTTCATGAAGTTGTCCCAGCAACTGGAGGTTTATGAACAAGATCTCCCCTCACACATCTTTCAAGGAGTCAATAGCATGCTTAATCAGGAGGAAGCCTCATGGATCTCACTGGGGCTTACATCTGAATAGAAACACATAGGATCACGCTGATGCCATGGACATGAAGAAAGCATTTTTGGGGTTTTGTAAGACACTGCTATTTATTTCACTATTTCAATGACTCTAAAAAGAAAAAAGAAAAAAAGCCCTCCAACCTTTTCATGTGAGTGAAACAACATAGGATTGAGTGTAATGATTTTGAACCAGCCCTGGCTTAGTCATGTACAGAACTTTTGAAAGCAGTACTTCAGGATTAAATGGAGCTACTTCATTTGGAGTTTCTTGTTTGTTTTCTGTAGTTCCTTCAGGTGGCAGATATAAATAACAGCAATTCTTTGCCCTGCAATACAGGTGTGAAAAAAGAACAGCAAGGAAAGAAAGCAAGGAAAGAAAGCAAGGAAAGAAAGCAAGTAACTCCAGCCGTGTGTGTGTGTGTGTGTGTGTGTGTGTGTGAATACTGGAGTGCAATGGAAAATAAATATAGACAGAGTGCAAACTTACAATGCTTTTATGTAATGCCAGCAATTTTCCCTTCCTCTTCCGGAGAAAGAAGGAACTAAACTTCGAGAGGTTGCTCTTTCTGCCGGCTGACTCAAATGGCATCAAATTATAAGAAGGCACTCAGAAATCTAAAGGACACAAAATGACAATGTCCTGTCATTCTTCCCAGCCTGAGGGGGAAAGCAAAAATGACTGTGTTAGGATTCAAACAGGACCTTTGAGAGCAGTTATTAACTGAGATTTAAGGGCTATTTTTAAAAACACAAAACACAGGTGTTATTCTTAATGTGCGCCCACTGGCAAGGGCTGAAATGGCTCCATTTCTTTCTGCAGATGTTGTGGACAATACCTGGGGGTGGGCTGGAGATGGTCATGCAGATGAGGCTATTATTAGTAGGACTTGTTGCCACTAGCGTCATGCTAAATAAATGCTCTACTGTGTCACTCCCCGATTCCCAACAAAGCACAAATGCAAATTGTTTCCATCTGCTCTCACTTATGCATTATTTTGGGTCAAGGGGCAGTGGCTTTCTAGCTATGTCAGGATTCTATCCATAGGGTAAAAGGTGAATGCCACGTTATTCATTTGAATGTTTCTCCTTTCACTAGTAACCCAGAGCACTTAGATTTCAAATTAGGCTTCAGGAGTCCACCTAGAAGCCACTTTGCTGGTAGCAATACATCCACATGATGCATATGATCTCTGGAAGAACGGCATCCTCGGTGGTCCAATTTGGCCCACCAGCTTTTTCTCCTAGCCCATCCCAGCTTGCTGGGCAGTACTCAGACTGCTCCTGCTTTTTCTCATGTCTAAGCATACAAACAGAAGCTTGGATTTTGGGTTGCTCTTTCAAAGTGCTGCTAACAGATACAGACCTACTGACTTCTGCGTAGGTCTACAATGGAAACAAATCCATTTTGGCTTCACCTGCTCTGCTTTTGGCAATTCCTGCAGAGGGAAAGCATCCTCCAGCCAGATCTTTCTCAGCTTGGAATTCAGCCCCTGGGAAAGGCAAACAAGCACAATTCCTCACTCCTAAGCTATAGAGCTGAGTTAAGACAAGGGAAACCAATATGCAAATTCTTGCTTAGGCTTGATCATGCCCTGGGGTATCTTCTCAGTCTTCCCATTCTCACAAGACTGTTGTAAGGATAAAATAGGCTCAAGGGCTGGCGTGAGACCCCCCCCCACACACACACACAATTTTTGTAAATATATAATCCAGCAGGTACCCAGAATCATTTCTTAGGCTTAAGCAAAACTTGCTGATTCATTGTGATGGAGAACAACCATAAACAGAACATGCAAATGTTTATTTTAGTAACCCTGGAGATTCATGTTGGGCAGTGTTAGATTAAAAACAATGCATATAAAAGCTGAATTTGCTAGCATTACCTATTGAGTGGAGGGAATGCACCCTCGAGTCATGAAATGACATCTTTGATTGGTTTAAAATCCTCTTTATCCAATGTTAAGATGCTGCTCTTGAACAGTTAACTTGCTATACTCGAAAACATACAAAATGCCAAGGTCACTGTCTTGGCCCACAAGAAAAATTCCAAAACAAACAGAAGGGCAGTTTGATTCTTTGAGGGTACATTTCCATTTCCTTGAAACACTGGATAGTGAAGATACACACATGAAAGACAGCATTGTCTGTGGTACAGTGGCAATGCCCTCCAAACCTTTCCCTACACCTGATTTCAGCTCCCTTGTGATTAGTGTGGAAGACAAGCGCTGGGAGGAGGGTTGGTTGTGGGTACGGTGGCCAAAGGCCTGACGACTCGGTCAGCATTGCTACCGTGTGCTCACACACATGCGCTTCCAAATAGGGATGTGTCAATCTGTCATGATGTCCATCGAAACACAAGGCGCTTTTTTTTTCTCCAGAGGTGTAGATGCACATGGTAGCTTATGCAGGGCACTGCTATGGAACATTTATTTATTTATTTATTTATTTATTTATTTATTTATTTATTTATGAAAAGCTTTTCTATCCCGTCTCAGGGCGGAATAGGGAGACAACAGCTTCAAAACACAGCAGGGCAGGGAATAGCCTGATGACAACTGTTAAAAGTAAAAGACACAAATGTCATTGTGCCACAAATAATTCACAGAAGAACAAGATGCTTTGTTAGTAACACCTAGCATAGGGATACGTACATTCTGGATCATGGCAGCTTCATATCCAGTCCATGGACCCCCCCATCCAGAGCCCCCCTACCCCCCAACCACTGTTAGCAAACACAAGAGTGGAGGTGCAGGTCTTGGGGAACTCATCTAGCGTTGGGAGAAGTGGCTGCCCACACAGCAGTTGGGTTCAGACAAGGGTGGAGTGTGAGCTGCTGTGGCACCATGGGTTGTTGCTGAAACATGGGTTGTTATGTTGTTTGAACCCAACCATGTTCATAAACCATGCTGAGTTGGAAAACAATAAACAACTCACAACCCAGCAACAACCTATGGGCTGCTCATGTTGACAAGCCATACTTAACCACTTAGTGTTGTCTGAACTCTGTCAGCGTAACCAATCACCCAAGTCCTCTCTTCTGCTCCTTTGCATGCCTTGCCCTGTGTCTTATTTGCATTGATGCAAATTAAATTATGAATGATTTTGACCCCAGGGTAACTGACTGCACTCAGCTTGACAAATGGCTAAGAAGAATACCCAAATAAAAATAATATGGATTTTGAGCATATGACATCATTCCCTTACCCATTTATTTCTAATCACTCCTGATTATTTCATTAGACTCTGTAGACATCATCATCAGTCTAAGATTAAAGGTCAAAGGGGCTAATTGTTTTCAGATAATTTATCCACAAGTAAATATTTCAAATCTTCTGGATTTTAAAAATGTTGGATGGGTTTGTTTTGTTTTGTTAACAACAGCAATCTAGAAGAAAAAGCAATTTCTGGCAAAATTCAAAGACAGCAAATTGTGCAAGAGATGTTAGGATTAGGAAATAACAAATGGGGCTCATCTTGCAGAAACATTTGCATAGAAGTTCATCCAGTCCACTGAAGAAGCTGAAAGGAGCAACTCTCTGAAAGAGCAAATCCAAAGTGAAGTTGCTAGTCAAAAACATGCCAAAGAGGAGCAGTGAATTCTGCAAGTGGAACTTTGGTGGTACATTCCAACGTCAAGGTGGTTGTAATAAATTAGCTCCCCCAAATCATGATAGAATCAGCTGGTCCCTTTTCTCTCTGCCTATAGGATAGGAATGAATCCGGATATTTTCTCGTTTCTTAGCTACTTGGGGAATTCCCCTTGGTACTCTGGAGCTACTTTGCAAGAACATGGCCTATGGCATTCAGCATCTGCTCGTTGGTGTTTTCTACTGGCCAGTAATTTAGTCAATTGTTGATGAATTATGGGCCTTTTTTTCCTGAGATGCCAGTAAGTGGTAGTAAGAGAGCCTGTGCTCCATTTTACCATCAGTCCCTGGAGGAGGAGGAGGAGACCCTTTCCTGGCATGTGTACATAAAGCAAAATGAAGCGAAACAAAATGAAATGAAAAGACTTCACACCCTGCGGCAGCACTTTGGACAGAGGGACTCAGTCTGTCTTTGGACAAGCATCTTATTTCAGATGTTGTTATGATCACTCTTTCCTTTCTGTCGGAAGAGAAAAATATTCCAGGCATGCAGAGAGTTCTTTTTAAAACTTTATTGCAACAAAGGGAACAGAAAAAAATGGTTTCCTTCCCGTTTTCCTGTTCACCTGAGCACATGTTTACATCCCCTTTTTGAACCCTGCTCCTGGCCGCTTCTTCCCTCCTCCTTTCCCCTCATCGGCTGGGGTACCGGGAGTTTGCAATCTTTCCGCCCGCCTACGCTGCGCTGCTCTAACACCGGCCCTTCTTCCCAATCCAGCCCTACCCCCAGTGGGCTACAATAGGCCCATTTTGTTCTGCCAAGCTTGTCAATAAACAACCAGGAAATCTTTGTGTCACTATTTGGCCATCCTGCCTTTTCTCACACTTTGTGCTATCTGATCTTAGGCCTGCCTCTCTTTTGGGCTATGTAATTTTCTTTGTTACCTTTTAAATCTTTCTACTCCCTTGTTTCAAATCATCCTTTCACACCTATCAATGTGAAGCAGAGTCATTGTTGAAGCTTTCCCCACTTTCGTTTCTAAACACATAGCCCATCCCAATCCCAGAGAGGAATTCCAGGAGGCTGTGCAGGCCAGATGGGGAAGCTCTGTGGCCCAGATGAGGCCTGTGGGCAAGAGATCTCCCTCCCTATGTTGCAAGATGACTCCAGAGAGAGCTCTGTGGCAGCATGGAGAAAACAGCTCCATTTGCACAGCAAACCCCAGATCAGTTTTGCAGTAGCCAAGTATGACAAAAATGCATCGCGCAGCAAGGCTGACAGCAGACACACATTTGTCAGCAGCGAGAGAAATACATGGACAGAAAGCTTCCCATCTTCTGTCTCCAGTGATTCAAAGTAGCCCAGAGAACATGGAACCTGCTTTGTTCCTCTTGTCCAAGAGAACTCCTGTAGTCCAGAGAAATCTCTAGCACTCCCCCAGCCTTTGCCGTTGCTTCCTTGTCCACTTACCTGACCTGTGCAGCGAATGATGATGATGCACCACAATTGCCATAGCAACAGCCGCTGATTCCCTAATCCCCCAGGATGATGAAAAATGTGCATTTGCTGGCTGATGATCTTGGATGTGTCTGTATGATTTGGGCTCCTGAGGCTTGCCTTCCCATCTCCCATCTGTGCCATGACATCAAAGCAACCGAGTGGAAGGTTGAGGTTTACTCTGCCTACGTGGTGCTCTCTTCAACCCCCCAGCGTCTCCGCTGCAGAGATCCGCTTCTGCAGTCAAGGCCTGGCAGATTCAGCCTTCCCTGCTCCTCTGCTCGTCCATATAACGGAGCCGGGGGTGGGGGGGTGGGATACTTAGGGGTCTGGTGGCAGCTGTGCGGTCCTTTATTGATCTGACTCAACTCAACTGGGTTGAGTTTGGGCCTCAGCTTCCTATCCAGAAAAATGGCTTTCAAACACAAATGAAACAATTAAACAACTCAAAGCACAACAATAAGAGAATAAGCAGGCATCCAGCCCTACAGGTGCATTTGCATTTGGATACAAGGGCAAAAGGACAGCAGAGAGGGAGCCAGCCTGGAGCGGCAGGGAGAAGGCTGCCTCTTGCCTCACCACTAGGGTCCCTTAGAAAATGAGGCCTCAAAAGAAGGGCCTTTCGCAAAGATGGTAAGAGGAGGAGGTGGGTCTTTCAGAGAGCTCAGTCCCAATCATATAGCGCTTGACAGTCCACAGCCAGCGCTTTGAATTGTGCTCAGAAGCAGTGTGGCAGCCAGTGCAGCTTTGGTGACAAAAGAGACCTTTGGGATGGGGAACAGTGACATGCAATGCCTGCTACAAACTTGGAGAATCTCCAGTGTTGGAACAATAGGGAATAAACCCAATTCCTGCTCAAGTTACTTCCACTTCTCCCTGCTTTTCTGCACCTGGGAACCTGCTTGCAGAACTGTGAAGAGCTGAGGAGGAAAACAGCGAAAGGGATCTCCCAATTGGAGGCACACCACAGATTTTGCTTCCTATCCAACTTTGCTTTATTCTTATACCAAAAGGACTTGAAGTATATCAAAGGTAACGTGCCTGGTTGACAGACAACAGTCCTCTCTTTGAAGGGCTGTCTGAATGAAGGACTGCCTGGTGCAAACGAAGAACCATAAGAACAAGAATGTGGAAGCTGTGAAGCTACCAAGCCAGACGGCAGACAAACCAGGTGATCCAGTGTGGTGAAATGCCTTATCATAGCAGACTTAGAAATACCTAAACATTAGCCTATGCAAACTGCATTCAAACCCATTCTTTTTTCCTTGTTTTTGGTAATGCATTTCCTCCTTGTTTTGTGGCTATGTTGAAGCGGCCCCCTTACTGGGATCAGACCGTTCAGCTTCTCAGTCCCAGCATGCACTGCTTGTGCCTCCATCGCCTGGCTCTCCCTCATTGGCCCCCACGCTGCCCTGGGCATGGCCTCAGCCCGCTGCCTTCTTCTGTCCCTCCTGCCCCATCCCCGCCTGCTGCTCAGCGGGGCAACTACCTTCTCAATAGAGCAGAGCTGTGGCTCCATAGGAGCGACAAGGGAAAGCTCCCCTGGGCCGCCCTGCTCGGCGCCTAAGTGCAAGCACAGCCCACAAACACACGCCTCTGTGAGGTTCTGAGGCAGCACCAGGGCTCCCTCTTCCTGCCAGAGACCAGACTAGCAGCCCTGGTGGTTGCAGGACCAGGCCCACAGTCAAGCACAGCCACCGGGATGTTACAAGCACCACCTGGGAGCCCCGAGGGAAGAGCTATATAAGAACCAACTCTTCCTTTCACATGTGGTCTGAGTAACAAAGATCTTTGATGTTGCTGGAGCTCCCTGTGCCTTCTGGAGCCTGTTTCTGGAAACTCAGCCGGTCACCTTGCTCCTGTCTCTGCTCCTGGACCATGCGCAGCTTCCTGGTCTTTGCCTGTTCCGCCTTCTGCTCCGATCCCAGGGTTCTGCTTCTGCTCGGCTTGTCTCTCTGACTTTCAATTCCTGACCAGCTTTGGCTAACTACTCTGTTCTATTTGGACTGACTTGCCTTATCCTTCTGTTACTGGCTGGACTGTGATTTGGAATAGGCCCGTATAGCGTGCTGGTTGTGTGTCCTGGTGCTCTGATCTGATACCCAGCCACACATGCCCTGGATGCTGACACTCTCCCTTCCCTCATTGCAGGGGTGCCCATGTTCCCCGAGGGGCTGCACCCAGGGCGAATGGAGGGCGGGCCATCCCAGGGACAGGAAGCATGTCCCACCAGACAGACTTTCCCAAGGGTGCTGCGTGAGCCTTCGCCTGGGAAAGCTTTCCGGCTGGTTGCAAGGAATTGCGTGTGCCACAGCCACGGGGCGGGGGGAGGGGCAGTGGGGCTTCTTGGCTTCCCCCAGGATCGCCAGGGACAGGATAGGCGTGAAAGGAAGGGTGGGAGACTTGGGCTTCTCAGGGACAGTGCCTTGATGGAGATACCCACCCACAGCCTGGGTGCTCCTCTTGCGTAGTGTGGGGAGGCCACTGGCTCTCAGAGTAGAGCAGGCACAGCACGCTCCAGCTAAGTGCAGTGGCCAGGCAGGCACGCCAAGGGCGTCTGTCCCCAAGGTCGCTGCTGCTGGAGGAGGCCTGCCATGGTGCCCCAGAATCTGCTGAGATCCTGAAGCTGCATCTGGGCATTAGGAAGGCAGCATGTGGACAAAGGGGAAAAGCCATGCAAGGCAGCCAATCAGGATGTAGCTGCAGCTGCCTCAGCAGTTGCTGGGCAGAACAGGACAGTGAAAAATGCAGGCTGGAGCAGCTGCTGCAGCCACGGCCACTCTTACCACAAAAGTCTTTGGCGGAGATGTGGAAATCACACAGAAATGCTGCAGCTGGGTTCACACATAATGGCAAGCCACGGTGAAGCACAGGAACCTTGCAACAAACCATTGCTTTTCCATGTAGCTTCATGGAAACCAGAAGTGCCACCATTCACCATGGATGCTGGGTTCAGACCAAGACTGCATGCTTCCACCATGGCTTCCACCATGTGTGAACTCACCCACTGCCCCAGTGGCATTGGAAACACCTTCAGGATGGGGTTGCATTCCCAGTGAAGGAGCAGGTTCATTGCTTGGGCGTTCTTCTGGAGACACTGCTGTCACTTGAATTCCAGGTGCCTTCAGTAGCATAGACTGACTGCCTCCCACCAGCTTTGGCTGCCCACCACCTGTACCTCTCTACCTGGACAGAAATAATTTGACTGTGCTCTAGCACCAAGTTATATTGCTGCAATGCACTCTACTGAATCTACCCATATGTTGTACTAATTATCTGAGGCTTTCTTCTATCAACAAATGGCAACCCCTCCCCACGGAGGCCCAATACTAACTTTGTCACCATTCAGGTGCCAGGATGGTGGCGTTCTGCTCCCGGTTTTTTGGTAGCAGATGATGCAAGTTTCATGTCAGTTATTTTCTCAGGCCCTGATATTTTATTGCAGCTATTTTTTTCTTTAGCTGTTTGAAATTGTTCTTAAATTTTGTATGTTAAAGAGTTTAAGGATGCAGTCCTACATCTGGTGTCCTCAATGCAGATAAGCCTCAGAAATCAAGGCATTCACACGTCCTGTGCTTGGATCAAGACATAGCAGAAGTGATCCCTACTCCCACCCCCCACCCCTGTGCCTAGCATTGGGCATTTTCTCTAGGTGGCTGTTTGTGGCCGACTAGGCTCAGTGCTGAGGCTGGGGAGGGAAGGAGGCTTGGCCTTCCAACTGGGATTGCTGT
>JAIXND010000765.1:70772649-70813613 GCA_023646645.1 Varanus salvator macromaculatus
GGGGCACAGCTGGCACAGCTGTGAGAGGGGTCAGTGCAGAGGCTGGGTCTTTGGAGCCCCAGCTCTAAGGTCGCTCAAGATGATGCTGAGATGCCACAGTACTGCCCCCTTGTATTGTTCTGTTATTTATTATTTTATTCTTAAATTGTGCTCTTGTTCTGCTTTGTTCTTTAATTCTTATGAACTGCCCACTATCATTAACTATGGGGCAGTAAAGAAATGAAATGAATGACGTGCAAAGCTTTGCTAGGGTGGTGGTGTCTTTGAATTTATTGCATCAAATAAACTCTACTGAAAGAATGATGGATGCACGCTATCGCTTGGCTTCGTAGAATCTCCTTGCTCTAGCTCCACAATCTGGACTGGACTCTGTAGATGCAACGAACCCTTTGCTGTTCGTGGGGGCAGGGGCCGCACATTCGAAACAAGCTTTGGCTGTGTGAGTGTGTAGAAATGCACGGGGTGTCTCATAATACAGGCACACAAATCTCTGCTCCTCAGTGGCTGCTTCCCAAGAGGGCCTCTTTGTCTCTAATTATACAGCCAGTATTATGTAGACATGAATCACTGACTTTGCAGTGCTTCTCAAAATAGATAAATGCCTGTAAAAGTCAGGAATGGAACCCACTTGTTTACAGCAGACAGAGCAGGTATTTTGGGATGAATGGTTTCATTCTTTCCTGTCTAATTGCTTTGTTTTCCAGTTCATTCACAAAATGCCAGAGTGAGTCCATTTTCCCACTGAGAGTGACAATGGAGTTGCTGGGGACAGACAGAAATTTCTGCTCTGTTGATATTTTTAGGAAGGAGCTGGATGCTGGTGCTGTTTTTCTCAGGATGATGGGAGGGAAAGAATCCTCCCTGCCTCTGAATTGTCCTCTTTGTTTCTGTCTGATTGATTTCCTGGAATTCTTGCATAACTGGGTTCCCCCCACTTACATAAGGCAGGAAGTGGCACCTGTGTGATTGAAGCTGTCTAGGCAAAAGAAGATCCACAAACAGGAGGCTTTTTCTTAGCAGCACATCAGTTTATCCTTCATGTGGCCTTCACTTAAGGCCACTAGCTATTACATCCGCTAGCCTGGATTGTTTCTGTCCATCAGAACATAACGAAGATTAATATGGTTGGCTGTTTTAAATTCCTTAATTTTTATGTTGTAACATCAGTGAACAAAGCCTATCTGCATGAACTCCATCACAACAAATCCATTACTGTCTGATGTCATCAAAACCACTCCAGGTAGGAACCAGGCAGTAGCCTTTCATCAGGTCAAACCAATGATCCATCTAACTCAGAATTCGCTGCACCAGGGACAAGCATCTTCCAGAGAGCTGGAGGTCTGCATTGCCCCCCTCCCGAGATCCCGTTGGATGGCAGACTTCCCTGCTCCCCCTCTGGCCCAGTGTTGCCCAAACTGAGTTGCAAAATAGCAGTGGCTTACTTCACATTCAAGACCTGTGCGCCCTGTTTGGGGTCACACCATGCTTGCAGGATGCTTTTGGAAGCACAAGTCTGTTTCCAGACAAAGTGTGTGTCTGCCACGTGCTTTTCTTTTCCGGAATTAAATTGCAGAAGGGGATTATCTCTGCTCCCAGGGAAGCAATGACTTGAGATTTGACTGAGACTTGGAGTAAAGGACTTGAACACATGGCTGCCTACTGCAGGGGTCCTCAAACTTTTCAACAGGGGGCCAGTTGAAAGGTGCCGGCGATGGGCGCAGGCTGCCAAGGCAGTGCGGGCAGGGGGCGTGGGCCAGGCAGGGGTGGGGGGCGCATGGGCGGTGAGGCAGGGGCAGGCGTGCATGGAGATCGTTTTCTCCAAGCGAGTCCAAAATGATCTCCTTGCGAGCAAGCCACCACTGGGCACGCACACGGCAAGGTGCTGGCTTGCTCGCAAGGAGATCCTTTTCTCCAAGTGAGTCCAAAACGATCTTTGCATGAGCAAGCCACTGCTTTTCCACGTGCGTGCGGCAAGTCCAAAACCTCTATGGCGGGCCTGATAAATGAGCATGGTGCACCGGATCCAGTCCGTGGGCCGTAGTTTGAGGACCAATGACCGTCTGGCCATAGGACTGCGGCCTTAGGCTTTGAGAAAATGTTTTCCGAAAAATCACTAGGCGTTACTTTCAGAATTATTTAGCATATGGATTATATGCAAGCTTTTTCATTTCCAGCAATGGCTGTTTGTTTACCAGTTTCATACATATAAATTAATATAGAAACTGAAGGATGTATTTAAAGTTGAATCTTGCATTGATTGGACTGATTTCCTGGCTTGATTTAACACTGATTGGGCAATTAGAGAGCTGAAAGGACAATCACTAGCTCACTTGAGAATGAGGGAGTGGCTGTTACTCCCTTTCATATGCCGCTGAATGGAGCTGGGCTTTACTTTTCTCAGTTTCCTCTGCAAGTGAACAGCTAGAGGGTAGAAGAAAGCAATAGTTATTCACCCCAATCCAAAGTACTCAAACGAAAGTTGATACGATATGCAGCTAGTTGTGGGGGAGAGGAGGGTTGGCTTCATTTCGCTGCCCCTGTTGCCAGCTCCCCACATGTACAGAAGATCAGTACCGTTGGCGATAACCTCGGTGGGTCCGTGTGTTGGCGCTCGTTGGATGGCAGTGGTGGGAAGCAGACTGGCTACAGCACCCCCATTGCCCGCTTTGCACAGTTGGATCAGTGCAACACTCATCCTGGAAATGCTTGGGCTCTCCACCAAAGCGAAAACATTCCCCTGATTCTATCTGCGCTGGGATTCTAGGCCAGGCCCAAAGGTACATGATGGAAGCAACATGGCTGAAGCTCAGCAGCACAGAACGATCAGTGCTAAGAAGGGCATCTGCCTAGGAATTATATGCAATGAACTAACATAAGAAAAGCCCTGCTGGGTCAGACCACAGTCCACCTAGTCCAGAAAGTAAACAATCCCAACCATTACGTATTCCTCGAACAGGAGTTGCTCCAACCCCTTGATCATTTTAGGTGCCCTTTTCTGTGGTGGTCACATCATGACTTGAGTTCTAGCACAGAAGAAAAGAGGGAAAAAAGCTGACAAACAGCCCCAACATGCTAAACAAAAATATCTTATTCTGGACACACCATTTTTATGTGAAGCTTTTGTGAGGAACGAGGCTGCTTTTCTTGCTTCTGCCCTGTTTCTGCTGCCCAGTGGGTTCACTTGGCTCCGCACTCTGTGTGCACACTGGGTAACCAAGTGCTCCACCAGCTGGCTCTGAAGATGCACTCACACACCATTCTAATTCAAACCATTTCCCAAAGCAAGAGTGGCAGTTCATTCAGCCAATCAGATGCTACCTTTCTGGCTGCATGGGCAATAGAGACAGGTTGGCCAGAGGAGCCGCCCTTCTCACTTTCACAATTCATGCTAAGGTGAGATGGCAGGCAGCTACAGCTGCCATCTTTGCTTCCAGTCGGACACTGTATCTCCAAGCGCCACCTTTTCTTTGGGGCTCGTTGGGGTCAACTGGGGTGCCCAAGGGTCCCCACTCAGAGGCCAAGGGGGATCAGTGTTCACCTGCATGTAGTGTGTGAAGGGACAGGGCCTCACACATTGGCCAACACAGTAAGCCACACTCAAGGCTAAGCAACAGTTGAGCGTGGGTTATTCTGCTGCCTGAACATCCCTGGGTATGCAGGCTCTCCCTCCTCAGCTCCTGGCCTTGCTGCACTGGGGAGAGTTGTCTGAGAAAGGATCCCAATTGTTCTACTTGCTTTCAAACAAACACATATGAGTGGAACTCTCCCTCAGCCTTCCTGTTCAACATAGGGTAGGACCTAGCCTGCCCAGGGCCACTGAGGGCTAGGCTAGCAGGTACGAACCCCTCTCACACTGAATCCCGATGCATATATTATAAAAACAATGAAAGTCAAATGCATTCAGCAACAGTAGTTATATCCCGCTATTTAACAACCAGTTCAAGGTGGCAGTCCGTCCTGCCTTCCATTCTGTTCTCAAAAGAACCTTGTGAAGTAGGTGAGGCTGAATGAGCTCGGCTGGCCTACAGTCACCCAGGGTTTTATTGCATGAGACTGTTAATCTGTTGGATCTTCCTTTGCTCTTGTTGCAGAACTGAGATCCAAGCACTACAAGAAGAGCATTTTCTTCCTGCTGATCTGCTATACAGCCTCTAGGTGGTGCTGTGGCATAGACGATGAGCGCACTTACATGAGTGGAAAAAGCGTTTCCTTGTCGACCGCATGTTCCCAAAAATGTTCACTGACAATGTTCTTTGAAAACAGAAGAGAAGCAGGAGGGTCATCATTTGAAGGCCCCAAAACACCTGTGAGTAGGAAAGGATGAGTGCACAGTAAATGCTTCATGTAAGAAAAGCTCTCAGGGAGATTAATGGCTTGAATGGGGATTTGAACCTGGGTCAACTCAGTCTATGTCTCACATGGCAGCCATCATGCCATACAGTGAATAATTGAAGGTGCACGTATGAAAAATCCATTTGCTGCCCCTGCTCAGTGTCTTAACCTCCTCCTGGAGAGGCCCTGGGCACGTTGCCTTTCTAACGCCCTCCCTAGAATTCCTGCAAAACATCAGTCAGCTTCCCTCTGCAGCCTCCCCCATCTCATGTGTCCAACCAATCGTTAAGGTGGGGAATGTGTGTGTCATAACTAACTGGTGTACCTTCCCGAGAATGGAGTCTTCTAATCTGTGTTTTTGTGGCTTCTCTGAGGCTGTTCTGTGCTATAAACAATCCCATAATCTCTAAACAGACCCAGGGGGCCAATCAGAATTTCCAGATTGCTGCAGGAAGGTTGCTCTCTAATTGCTCGAGCTGCTGCCTGCACGGGGTGCTGAACTCCACTGCAAGCAACTGAAGGCATGTCCTCCCTTCCTTCCTTCCTGCTTGCTTCTCCCGATGGAACTGAGCATGACATGCAACTCAAATGCAGTTTTGCACCATTCAGCCTAAAGTATAACCAGGGATATCAGAGATACCCAGAGTGGATTCAGATTCTGCAGCAGACCATCCTTTTCCCAATTGCATAGAACCCATTAATGCAAGTGCGCCTATACAGTAATGTTCATCATCCCTAATGCACACTAGTACCGATGCGCATTAGCAGCTCTAATGCAGTTGTGCAAGCAGAAGGAAATTCTCATGCATCCTTGAAAAAAGTGTGATTCCATCAGCACAGCAAGCAGACAACAAGGACACATGTGTGGGTATGTTTTGTGGGTTGGCGCACTGAGGTACATGGGTAAGAGAGATATATCCTTCCCTCCTTGAAAGAAACACTCCTCACACAGTTACGAGCAATAAGGCACACATTCCCACTGGCCCTTGTTTAAGAAATGAGACAGTGCCCAGACTCCTGCCTTCTGCTTTCCTTCTCCCTCCACCAAGCAGCTGATCTCGCACTGGTGCCCTTCAGGATTCTGTGCCCACATGAAAGGAGCATTGTGCCACTGTTGCTGTATCGTAACGTGTGCTGCCTGGCCTTGCCTCAGGGCCTGGCACTACTCTTTCCTCTGTCTAGATAAACACTAATCCATCACCACGGTTCCTTCTTCCAAAATCAAACAGAGAAAGTGATGGAAGAAGGAAATGTCGTTCCTGCCACTGACCCATCCAGCTGGTGGCCGCTGCTACTCATCCACCAGCAGAGTCGATGGCATAGTGGTAAACTGGGCAGTGCTGGTGTTCACCTTGGTAGTGCTGAGATACACCCCAGAGGCCTGGCCGGATTCATATCAACAAACCCATTCTAGTTGTTTGCATTTCCACCAGGAATACCTGGTGGATACAGTTGTTGTCTTTGTTGCAGCATGCTGTCAAGCACCCTGCTGAATGAATGCCCTCCAAGGCATCCCCCTTGACTGCCCTGCAGGGATGCTCATTCAGGATCAAGATACTTTGCATTACATCAGGGAACACAAACATTGTTTCTGGGAACTCCCCCCACCCCGGGCTCCCCAGTGAGTTGAGAATTACAGCTAACTTTGGAGGAAGCAGAAGTTCTGAGGGGGTGGCTGCTGATGTCAGCATCCCTGCTAGGAAAAGGGTGGCTGCACCACATCCCTGTGAGCCAGGATCCATTGCATCCCTAAGTCCCACCTGTGGGACAGTGGTGTGACTCTTCCTTTAGACCGATCAGAGCCAGAGGCAGGTATCTTCTTGCCTGTTATAGTGCTAAACGGCTTCCCCAGTTCTCATTCCAGGTGCAGAAGCCAAATGGAGCAGCAGCTGAATCTTCAGTAGTGGCAACAAGACAGCATCCTCCATTGCACCTGGAGGAAGCAGGATAGCTCAGCACCACACTCTTCCTTGCGGTAGGGCCAGCCATGGGGCTGATGATCCTGGGGAAAACAATGACCGTCAAACATGTTTTGAACAGCTAAGCATTGCTAAACGTCACCTCAACTCACACTGAATCCACTGCCTTTGTTATTTGACATGTACACCCCACCTTTTCTCTGAGGAGTCCAAGGCTGTGCACATGACCCCCTTTCTCTCCATTTTCTATTCATAATGACTCTGTGATAGTGACTGGCCCTAAGCCACCCAGTGCGTTCCACAGCCAAGTAGAGATCAGAACCTGTTTCTATCTGGTTCCTGCCAAATACCCCAACCACAACACCAGACTTGCTCAACCTTCAGCTTTCCTCTGAAATGGGAGGAGCTGCGCTTGCCCTTTGCTGCTCCCGTAGAGTTTATGAAGATGTCCAGAGCAAATAAGATGACAAGGTTACAAGCCAGTGACTTACTTGTGAAGATGCCCACTCGATATGTGATGGGAATCTTATAGCGCATGCTTTCTTATCTTAGTCCATGCGGCAGGGAGGATATTTCTGTGCTAAGGTCATACTGCTTCCTTTCTTTGAAATGGTAACTCTTTCCTTCCAGAAAATCAATTATGTTTTTCTCCTTTCCTTTCTCTGCACTCCATGCATACTTCTGCCACTGACTTCTATCTTAACAGAGACACTGAATTCCCCTCTCTAGCTGGATGATTTTGTTTCAAGCTATGCACCACTCTGACCCTTCTTACCCTTGGGGAATGTGTCATCCCAGCGGCTCAGGTGTGCATAGATTTCATCCCTGACACTCTGTGCTACCCATTCTCTAATTCCGCCAGGTATCAAAATAGCCAGGCAGTTGTCCAAATACAGAACGTAAGAGGGCCAAATCAGTCCAGAGCGACCTGGCCCATCCTTCTTAATGGCCCATGCCTCGACTTCTGATTAATTGCTGTGTTCTGTCTGGAGCAGGGCTGTTGGTAACACTTGGTCTGCCAGTCTGTCTGTCCTTTCATACATTTGTCTCTGGCACCTATCCACTGTCTATGTATTTCAGGGGTGGGCAACTTTTGGCCCTCCAGATGTTGTTGAACTGCAATTCCCATCAGCTCTAGCCACTGGTGAAAGACAATGGAAGTTTCTGTCCATTGGAGGACCACAAGTTGTCTATCGGTGCTACACCTGATTGGCAGCCTTGGATCATGCTAGTGCTGTGCTGAAAGTATTTTGCACTCTTTTTAAACCATTGTCGTTCAATTTTAAGGAAAAGGGATTGCTTTTGAAAAGAAAATGGAAGTTGAGCTCATTCTCCCCAGGCTTATCTTATAAGATGACCTAGGACTTCCCTTGTTCCATCATCCCTCTTGCAGCCTGTAGCATCCTTGGCTTCCCATACTTCAACTGAAGCTCAGGGGAAGAGATCATCAAGTCATTTCTCCCAGTGGGCTTTTTGGGACCCGAATGTGCAGGCAGCCTGGGAGACTGCACAGCAATCGAGAGATGAAGCACAGAAAGGAAGAGCACACGCTGCCCTCTTGACTACTGCCAAATCGCCCCCATTTTGGTGCCCCCCATCACATAATGCCCTTGAAGGACACCAGGCATGGGACACAGTGCAGGGTGTAAAATGGTGGCCACACCAAACCAAAACAGTGAGCAGGGAAATGAAAGAAGCTGTGCTACAGCCAGAGATCATGCTGAGCTCCAGCTCCAAGAAGCTCTTTTTGACTTTCTCTTTTCCCTGGAGAAATTTGGTGAAATGTTCAACCTATTTCTCCATCCATAAATAGGGTGGAGAATTTCAAGAGGGTATTTGCCTGTAGCTCTATTCATACTTCTTGAGTGTTCTCTCTGTGCTCTGGTGTTGAGATAGGGAAAGGGGGCTGGAGCTCCTGCTGGTACCTAGGTGTGCTTGCACTTGTCATTGCCCTACAAGCATCACAAACCTGTTCAGTATTGTTTGGCTCTCTCTGGGGCAGCCTTCACCAACTTTGAGAAGCCTTCCCTGTCCTAGTGCCCCTCCAGAGGTTTTGGATCAGAACTCCCTGCATTCTTGAACATTCTCCATGCTGGCTGGAATGGGTGGCCATTGAAGCCCAAAACCTCTGGAGGGGGCACAAGGTCAGGGAAGGCTATTCTAGGATACTTGGCCCATCCCTATCATTTTGAAATCTGTTGTTAGGATTAAAAATTTCTGCCTTCTTCCTATCAAGCCATATATCAAGCTTATATTAATTGGTCTATTGTATTCCTTCAGATGGCCCATATGCCATGAGCTCAGCTCCTTTTGACTACTTAGCACTGAGAACATGTACAAATACTTGGCAGTGACTCCAAAATACATTTTCCTATTAATCCTATTGCAGATCCATAATTAATCAGCACATCATCCATTTTTAAAGGTGTCATGGAACCTCTTGAGGATGACTCTTCTCCATTTGGATTTTGATCTCTGCCCTGCCCTGCCCTGCCCTGCCCTCAGCATTACTGGTCTCTTCACAGCTGTCCCTGGACATTACTGGGACAAATCCAGAACAGCCTCTATGCAACCATCTCCGTTATTTCCCCAATGCCCCACCTCAATTCTCATTTTTTTGCAGGCAGATTTCATCTTCCCGGGAATCCCTCTACCTTATTGTAACGGAGTCCAATGGCATGCAATCAAAATCAGCTCTCACATACGTACCTATGCCCCCATTACCCCCTCCCCTATTGCTTCTCCTGCTTTTATTCTAGATCAGGTCAGGGACTTGCCAGATCCTTCCTTGTAAAGCAACATGCACAAAGATGGCCCTGTGTAACTCAGCTGTCTTTGTGCAAAAGCAAACAACACAGCAGTCTTTTGTTTAGGGAAGTTGGTGGGAAAACTTGTGGGGAAACACAAGGGGCAAATTTGATGTCAACATGCACATGCACGTAATATTTGCCTTGAAGTTTCTCCTGACTGCTAACGTTCTCAGTGGGAGAAACTTTTGTAGGGGAATAACATGGAGAAAAGTAACTGCTTAAGCCTTTCCCTTCCAGCTGCTTTTTGCCTGTATTGCTCCCAGCCCATCATTTTACCGCACCAGATTTTCTTCCACAGGCACCCAAATAATTTGGCTGGAATTAAATGCCGTGCAGTTTGACTGGGGAAAGGGTGGTTTGCTTCTCTGCCTCAGGTGGCAAGATATTTTGTGTTGACCCTGGGCAGGTAATTCAGGGCTCCAAAATCTAGGGGAACATGCAGATGGAGTGGTGATGATGGAAACACTCCCAGTAGCCTTCCAAAAGTGATGTAAGCTTTGCTAAGCATCTGTGAAGAGGGCTGTCTCTTTCGGATGGTACTTGGAGGCAGTCTTGGCAGTGTTTTATCATTTGCCTGTCCGAAAGCACCAGTTTCCCATGGATAAACACATGATCACTGAATGGGCTGAAATGCATCATTTCTAAAAATGCTTCTCAGGGATGACGAGTAAGGAGCGCAGTGTCTGTCCTTTTTCCTTCCTCCCCAGCCCCAGTGACTGCTGGAATCAACACAGCCCATCTCCTGAAGATCCAGTCCCAGCTGAATTGGCTCGATGTGGAAGCAGAACTGTGCATGCTCATCTGTTATGGAGCAGCCTCCCTCAACTTGGTGTCCTCTAGATGCTCAAGACCACAACTCCCAGCACTCCTGACAGTCCAACTGTGGCTGATGGGAGTTGAAGTCAAAAGCACCTGGTGTGCATCAGGAAGGGGATGACTGATATCAAGATGTCTGATAGAGCTGAAGGAGAGCAATGGGCAAAAGTCTGTATCTTCCAAAGGCCACGGTATCTTCTAAGCAGTATATGAAGGAGCAGAAGCTCAGAAAGGAACCTAGAAGCTAAGAAAGGAAGGGAAGACATGCAGAAGTGTTCAAAATTATGCATGATGTGGAGAAAGGAGATAGGGAGACATTTCCCCCCTTCCTTATAATACTAGGATCCTGGGGAGTCATCCCATGAAGCTTATTGGTAGGAGATCTAAGACAGATAAAAGGAAGGACTTCTTCACACAATGCTAGTTAAACAATGGAATGTGCTTCCACATTTGTAGTGAGGGTTGCTAGCTTGAACGGCTTTAAAGAGGGACTGGACAAATTTGGGCAAAAGAAGGCTATCAATGGCTATTAGTCCTGATGGCTGTGTGCTACCTCCAGATCAGAGGCCGTATGCCTGCACACACCAGTTGCTGGGAACATGGCTGGAAGGACGTTGTTCCACTTCTGGCCTGCTTGCTGATGTCCTGCAGGTAGGGGGCTGGCCACTGTCTGAACAGAACGCTAGAGCGGAGGGACGCTTGCTCTGCCCCAGCGTGGGTCTCCTCCTGTTCTTAGAATCATGCCGTGCCAAGTGCTGTGCTCCTTCTCGGGAGCTGGAACATACTTATTGCCAGCTGGTAGTTCCTGCCTCAGTTTCACAGAGCTCATGCATCTTGGGAACCCCCTGAAAATGACATACACATTCTGGGTCAGCAGAGATTGGGTCCCTCTACCATTCTTGATCCTGAAGGGCTGAGGCTCTCCATGGACTCAGGAAAATGGCAAGGTAAAGAGGGATGCGTATGGGGGAGAAACAAGGAGTTTGCAAGGTAAGGAGGCGGGGGAAGCGGCAAGGCAAAGGGGCATAAGGGAGGGAAGAGCAAGGTCAAGAAGGAAGGAGAAATGGTGTGGCCAAGGGTTGTGGTGGAGAAGCAGGCCAGTGGCTGGGAGTGGAGAGGAACAGAGAGCCAAAGACAGAGCTGGGCTGGGGCCTAGAAGGAGAGTGAACAAAGGAGGCATGGGAATGGGGAGGGAGAGAAATAATGAGGAAAGGGGTTGAGGCAAGAGCAAGGCTGAGGCTGGCAGTGGCGGGAGTCAGGGAATGTCACTGTGAGTGGAAGGAGATGGAGCATGGTCTGGAAACTCTCCTTCCTGCTCTTTTGCCTGCTGAATGGCAGGTTCAGGCACAAGAAGAAGAACTTGGCATCCTAGTGTAGCCTGAGGTCTGCTTAAAAATATTATTAACATAACTTGTTGAAGGGAATAGGAAGTGGTGAGCTTTGTGGGCTCTGTTGATGGTCCCAGTCGAAGCCCTATCAACCATAGGTGCTGCATTTGAGCCCTTTGCTTTAGGGCATTGGGATGGACCAGAGATCAGAAATCCAGTCTGCATTTGCAGCTGTGCACGCAAATCATTGCATGATCACAGGCAAGTGTTTTCCATTGGCACCTTTGAGACAAGTAGTTACTGTCTAATCTCGACTTTCCATGTTTTTTACAGGCTTTAAGGTACAATCCTATGCATGCTTAGAGAAAGAAAGGCACATGGCCCCAGCATGCCCCAGTGAGATGTAAATCCAGCTGAATCCAGCAGAGCTTACTCCTGATTTGGATTGGGCTGTACACCGAGTTACACGATAAGGTGGAGATCCTGAGCACACGGAGCACAGTGAAACGTGCTGCTGAGTCAGCACACATGAAATCTGGCTGCATGAAATCTGTCAGGTGCCAGAGACCGTATTTTTTGCTGGACATTTCCACTGGAGTTTCTGCCCTGCCCACACTAGAGTCCCATCACCCCCACCAGATCTCCAAACTGGTATGTCAGCGTAAATACTGCAAATTGTCTACACTTCCAGATAAATGCTGGGTTGATGATAGCACAGAATTGAGTGTTGCTCCGTGATGCCTCGGTCAACATACTGTAAATGTCAAGAAGGCATCCAGGGATATTACAGATAAGCACCCAGAAGCGTTCAGCTAGATAAAGTCCTAGTGTTTGCCCTTTCCCGTGATGAAATGCAACCATTTTTCTCAGGGAAGAACGCCTTCAGCTCTGTGCTGCCATCTCCAGGTCATTGCTAGTTTACACATGGCTCCTTCACATTTGCAGCATGGACAATCTTTCAAGAGTTTTTTTATGAGTCTGAAGCTTTTGCTAAGACAATACAGCACTGTTACCCTTCTGGAAGAGTCTATTATGACAGTGACCAGTAGAAGAAATATGGTGAAGCAATAGTTCCTTCCAAAACATTGATGTACATAGGATCATAGAAGAGTAGAGCTGGCAGGTGCCATGAAGGCCATTCGGTCCAGCCCCCAGCTGTTGCGGGACACCAGTTTACACCATCCCACTCAGATGGCTGTCCAGTCTTGTTCTGAATGTGGCTAGTGTGGGAGAGCCCACCACCTCCCCAGGCAACAGGTTCTATTGCTATATTGTTCTGTCAGGGAGGAAACTTTTCCTGCTATCTAGCCTGAATCTGGGTTGCCACAACTTGAGTTAATTATTCCGTGTCCAACTCTCTGGTTTCAGCAAGAAGAGATCTTGACCTCCCTCTTTGTGGCAGCCCTTAAGATACTTATAGAGTGATTACCATGTCTCCCCTCAGTCTTCTCTTCTCAAAGCTGAATGTGTCCGGTTCTCTCAATCTCTCCTCCTAGGGCAGTGCTTCCAATCGTTTTTGTTGCCCTCCTCTGGACCCTTTCTAATTTACCTGCATCTTTCTTAAAACTTGGTGCCCAGAACTGGACACATTATTCCAGATGAGGTCTGACTAGTGTAGAGTACAGAGGAAATACTACTTCTCTTGATTCGGATGTGATACTTCTATTAATGCATCCCAGAATATCATTTGCCCTTTTTGCAGCTGCATCACACTGTTGACTCATGCTTGGCCTGCTGTCCAGAACAGCTTCAACGTCCTTTTCTTTTTCAGTTCTGCTGAGACAATGGTCATGTTCATAAGTTACCCTTTTGTGCAGGTGTTGGTCATTCCCAATGGATAAATGTACTGTACACACAGTTGGGTATATACATGTGCTACTTGATTGCCCACTGAGATGCAGATCTCCTAGGTTACTGAGTCACGTGCGTCCATCTGTACCTGTCAGCCGAGACTTGGAGGAAATGAGGAGCACAGTGGTGGTCCAGCATAGAAGTGGCTGGAACAGAATACATTTTGGGCGCCGGTGGGAAGCTCAGAGAAGCTTGTTGGGCAGGTCAGGGAGGTGAAGTAAAAGAGGCTGAAGGTGGACAGTCTGTGGCTCAGAAAGGGGTTTGCTAGCATTAAGAGCCTGCCTCCTTACTGATGCTGGACTGGTGTTGGTCACTTCTCTCTGGGAACCATGAAGCAGCAAACAAGGAAGGTGTGGCTAATGCAAGCTTGATTAAAAACGAAACAGGATTTAAAAAATAGTTCAGTTACATATTTCTGAACCCAGTTACCAAATTTGGAACACAGCTGCCCAGATGTGTCTGGGATAGAAAATGTTTCTCAGTATTTTTTTTTTTCCAAAACAGATTTTCCTATAAAGTTTTTTACTACTACATTTTCCACTTTCAGGAATGCATAGTTCATAAAATCAGTGAGTAACATAATGAATGAATACAATACAGGTCAAATGGGTGGATGTGATGGTTATAGTCCTAGTAAAATCTAAATTCTTGAGTTGTGATTAAGTAATTTTGGTGGTTATTCCTGTGAAACCCATATATTTATGCAAACAATGCTTCAGGCATGTTAAAACGAGTATGTGAACAAATAGGCCCCACATCAAATCAAGCCAGAACTTGGCCTGAAAGCAAAACTAGCCAAACTGAGACGGTCGTACTTTGGGCACATCAAAAGAAGGTAAGACTCACTGGAGAAGACAAGCATACCAGGAAGGTAGAAGAAGAGGAAGACCAGCCATCAGATGGATTGAATCCATAAAGGCAGCCTCAGCCTTGAGATGACAAGAGGCAGGGCATTTTAGAGGGTAGTCAAAGGGCCACCAAAAGTCAGGAATGACTTGATGGTCTGTAACAGCAGCAAATATGCAAATATTCTCAGATGTGATGCAAAAACCATGAACTGCTTACTTCTAAAACTCAAATTGAGTTTGAAAAAAATAGCTGCAGGGACTGGTTTAAAGGAGGATGGCCCTAAACTCTAGTGCAGAAAAGGAATAGATGAACCAGAGCTTTACAGATGTTTTGGACCACAGCTCCCAAAATTGCTGGCTATTACCTATGCTATTCGGGGCTGTAGCCAAAAACATCAGGTTGCCTTTTCTTTCTATAGAGCAAAGTCAAGTCAGAAGGCTATTCATCACACATTTTACACGTAAATAACCGGGTGAATAGGATTGGTAAGAGCCATCACGCTTAGCTGCCTGGAGTAGAGTAGAATGAGAGCCAGGGCTGGACTTTCCATGAGGCAGGGTGAACCCTGCTTTCCTCAGGCTGCAGAACAGGGTGGGTGCTGAATTGCCTGCTCCCCCTCTTGCCAGCTGGGGACCACTTGCTGGGTGCCACTGGACGGCTGCTGCCGGGTAGGTGAGTCTCACTGGGTGGGCACTGGCAAGCTCAGTTGTTTCTGCGCTCTCAGTGTGGAGGTAACAGAGTCCTCAGTGGGGGTCTTGGCAGCAGCCACCACCTGCCCATTGCCTGGCTTTGAGCCGCGGGTGATTTCCAGAGACGCCACCCCACACCGTGCTTGGCCCTGAAGGAAGAGCTGCTCAGGGCCGGAAAAGTGGGCCTGGCCAGCTCTCTGGTGAGACGCCAGCTGCTTTTCCCAGCAATGGCCTATCCATCGGTGGGTGGCAGCCACAGCAGTGGGTGGCAGCCACAGCAGGGGAGGCATGGTAGCCACTGCGATTGTGCATGCGCACTTCCACCTCAGTTGGCAGAGAGCTCATGCCGCCCTGAACCTGCTGTCCAGCCCTCATGTGCAGAGGCAAGAGAAGGCGCCACAGAGGCAAAACCTGCTCCCTAATCACAGAAGCCTGTTCAGGGGCTCCCCTCCCTAGCTGATGGAACACAAGAGGAGGGAAAGGGCTCCAGGCCCACCCGCCTGCTTTGCCTGCTTGTTCTCCATCCACGGAGGTTCCTCACATGCGACGGAGGACTGGAAAATCCACTCTGTTTTGCATGCAGTGCACCTGTGGGTGGGGAGGTGCTCCTCTTCAGAGGCCCTCCCTGCAGGGATGTGATGTGGCAGTGCTCTCTTTCCTTGGGTGTTTGACCTGACCCACAAGCAAACCCTTGAGTAGGGCAGAGAGGTCTTGCATACTGGCCTTAGCGTTTATCAGATTGCCCCTTTTTCTCCTTGTGGGTCTCCCACCTACTTGCATGGCAGACAGGAATTCATCCAGTGCAACTCTTTTAGCGCATTGGAATATAATGCTACCTATTTTCTTCTTGCTATGAGGCTGTTGAGGGCACAGCAAACCCACTTCTAAAACCCTCAGTGCTTTCTGAAAAGCTTTAAAAGGATTCTTTTAAAGGAATTCTAAATGTCCTGGGTAAATTTGGACAAAATCCAATTGTGAGGCCATTTTTCAAGGGGTGCTCTCTACATTCCATATCCTGATACTCTGGTGGCATTCCTGCTTATACATATTTTTGGAGGTGGAGATGTGCAGCAGAATTCTTTGCATGCACTCCTCATTTCTATTTAGAGGAGTAGCCTTGAAAGATGGTCAACAGACAGACAGACAGACAGACAGATCAGGTTTCTTCCTAAGTAGAGGGGCATAGGATGCCATCCTTAGAAGAAAAATTTGATGATATCAGCATTTCAAACCAGACACTTTTAAAGGTTTACCTTTGAAATGAATCTGAAGTTTAAGTTTTAAAGTTGTTTATTTAAATATTTCCTCAAAAATAAGTTTTTTTGTTTAGTCGCAAAGTCGTGCCCAACCCATCACGACCCCACAGACAACATTCCTCCAGGCTCTCCTGTCCTCCACCATCCCTCGGAGTCCACTCAGGCTCATGCCGACTGCCCCAGTGACTCCATCTATCCACCTCATCCTTTGCCGTCCCCTTCTCCTTTTGTCATCAATCATTCCCAACATCAGGGCCTTCTCCAGGGAGTCCTTCATTCTCATTAGGTGGCCAAAGTATTTGAGTTTCATCTTCAGTGTCTGGGCTTCAAAAGAGCGATCAGGGTTGATCTCCTCTAGGACTGATCGGTTTGATCGCCTTGCAGTCCAAGGGACTCGCAGGAGTCTCCTCCAGCACCACAATTCAAAGGCCTCAATTCTTCAGCGCTCAGCCTTCCTTATGGTCCAGCTTTCACAGCCATACATTGCAACTGGGAAAACCATAGCCTTGACTATACACACTTTTGTTGGCAGGGTGATGTCTCTGCTTTTCAGTATGCTGTCTAGCTTTGCCATAGTTTTCCTCCCAAGGAGCAAGCATCTTTTAATTTCTTGGCTGCAGTCCCCGTCCACAGTGATATTGGAGCCCAGGAAAATAAAATCTGTCACTACCAAGATAAGTAAAATGTGTAAATGTAAAAACCAAACAAACAAAACCCCAAGAAGTTCAAAAGCTCAGACATCAAGCAAAGTCCCACAAGTATCACGTGTATGCTCATTTGTTCCAGCTCTGGCCTGCGAGTGGCTATTTGTATTCCCCTTTGGGGACTGGCTCTCACTTCCTGAGGATCCCTGCCCTTAGAGGTGGCCCCCTCACCCAATGGAAATACTGACTTTGCTTTGGCCTGCATCTTGGCACCCACAGGCTGCCCAGTCCTGGGCATGTTGGTTTAATTATGAAGCCACTGGAGATCCTTGTCATGGGATTGTCCCTTCTCCAAGCTTCTCCAATCTCTTCTCCAGCTTCTCCATTCATTGCCCTAGAAGCTGCTGTTCCATGGGTTGAATCAATAGCCTCTATTCACCCAGGAAGAGAACCTACATCTTACTGAGACCTCACTGTTGAAAAGGTGGAAGGAGAGCGAAGTGGCTATTTTGCATGTTGCCCTAACTTGACAAAGGAAACTACTTCACTGCAGTCCATTCCATTCTGCATTACGTAGCTGTGCCTGCCTTTCTTTCTTCAGGCAGATGAACCAAACCCAACATTGCACAGGCCAAGGAGAGGGCAAACCTCCTCTCAGGGTCCTCTTTCCCATTTTATTATCTGTGCTCCCGAATAAGCCTCTGCTACAGAAAGAAATGGTTCCGCGTTGGTCTTTCATGTACAACACTGCCGAGGGTATTTGGATGGATTAGGTTAAACCAGTTTAGTGACATCTTATCTGCTGAGCTGTCAAGACATTCCCACCAACATTTGACAGATAAAAATAGGGATGTTGCGACATGCACCAAGTAAGCTGCTCACCACACACCGAAGCAGTAATTGGGAAAAGCAAGTGTACAGATTTCATGCAGGACCCCGAGAGAGAATTCTGAGGATATTCACTTCAAATGTGCATCTTAGTACAACTTCAACCTGATTCAGGCACTAGTTTATTGTATTTATAGTATTTTAATACCCCCACATATCTAGGCAGATTCTGGAGTGGTGAACAGTAGAACGCTGAAACAGATAAAATATTAAAAATATATATTCCGAACAAGGTTGCATTAAAGCTGTGGCTAGTCAGCAAAAAAGGCTTCCTGGAAAAAAGAGATCTTGGGCAAGAAAGGTGAACAGCACACCTGTCCAGAGGCAGGGAGTTCCACAGACATGAGGACAACATTCTGAAGGATCCTCTCTTGGTGGACTCCAGCAAGGCCATAGATGCATGTGGGAGCGCCAAGAACAGTCGTCTGATGACCTCAGTGACTGAGCAGGTTAATGAGGGGGAAAATACTCTTTTGGATAGCCTCTCCTCATGTTTTCAGCCCTGTACTGGATCCTTATATCCGGTTCAGTGGGAAATGGGCAGCCAGTGCAGTTCCTTCAGCATGGGAAGGACTCCATTCCCTTCCACATGTTGAGCCTGCATGGTGCCAGATCCAGGAAAGAGTCCTGCTGATGTTCCGGCAAGCTTGGGTAGCAGACTGAGTAGACAGCATCTTAGAGGACCAGCTCAGGAGAGCGTCTGGGATGGGGCTTCTGTGCAGGGTCTCAATCTAGTAGCAGCTGTTGCCTGTACACTAATCAGCATAATACCTGAACAGTGCTCTAGAAAGCAAACTTTGGGATCCTGCCTGAAAAGGCACCCTTTCAATATTTTAAATAACTATATTCTCTGGATTGGACTTGTGTTGGATTTATGTTTTATGTTGATTTTAATAAATAACTATCTCTATCCTTGGATAATACCTCACAGATCAATAAGTGGCAGATGTACTTACCTGTTCATGATGATCTACCTGTTTGTGTGCTTCCTCCAAAAAGGGGTTCAGAGGGTGGCAACAAGAGAGTGGGCCTTTTTGGTGATCTGCCCTCCAATTTCTTTTCAAAAAATATGACCAGCAAGGACCATCTGCTGCTGATTTGCTGTTATTTGGCACCAGGTTGAAACTTTCCTCTGTTCTGAGACATGTGATGGCATATGCTGGACTCTTTAAAGCTGCAGCAGAATTGCTTATGGTCACCACCGTGGTTTTATTAATTTCATGGGGTGGTGGTATATTATTAGATAATTGCTTTTAGCTGCTTTAAATGTCATGATTTTAAAAATGTGTTGTAAGACATTTTCAGTCTTTTCATAAGAAAAGTATCTATTAGGATGAAGAAATTATGGTGACGAAGGTTCACATGACTTGAGGCTCAGGTGATACAGGGTGCCTTCTGCCACCTTGGACTGGTGCTGGATTAGCGATGCTGCTGCCTGGGCAGAGATAAACTCTAAGTTAGCGTTTGGTAATATGAATTGTTAGTTGTGCACAAAGCAGTGGCCAGATTGACAAGGGCCAGAAGCTTCCTTAACCTGGTGGCATACATAACCATAAGCTAAACTTCTATGCTGGTGATGTGGTCATTTACCAAGTTGAAGTGGAAGAATCAGGTCAAGATCCGGACCAACACAATGTGGAAGATTATCTGGTTATAAAATGAATATGCAGAAAGTAGAAGTGATTATTTTAAATGCTCCCCCTCCTACAAATATATTCCAGGTTAGATAAATTCTGTTGGCCCAAAGGTCTTATATGATATCTTAGGATATGCCTCACCAAGAAACTCATGATGCTAATTTTCAATTAAGAAAATTGACTCAAGCTTAAAAGTGTCAAATACAGTTAAACTGATGACACTCCGAATCCTCAAATGCACTTGGACTTTAATGAAATATGAGCCTGGTAGTCACTTTTATAAGGAACTCTTTGTGAATTGGTTAAGACTGATCTGGCACAAAGTTTTTCCTGAATCAGAAGCATGGTTGGAGACTCCACTGCTGTTTAGTTAGCTGCTTTGAAGATTTCCCAAACTATACATGACTTGTCATATAAACAATTGCTTAAACAGTTCTTTATATATTAAATACATTCATGTATCCTCCAAGGAATGCAGCATGGTCACCCGCAACTCCAGTTTATCCTCACAACAACCCTGTGAGGTAGGTTAGTGTGAGAGTCAGGGACTGTCTCAGAATTCTGCAACTAAATGGGGACTAGAGCTGGATCTGCTGAATCCAGCAGTCCAACTACCACACCACACTGGCTCTCAGGGCAGAACTCCAGCACCATCCAGTTCAAAAGGATGAAGAGGCATAACTAGCAGTTACCAGTGAAACTGGAAGCTCAGCCCAAGTACCAGGCAACGGCATTTGTGCCCTAAAGTCAGCTTTGCTGGAGCAATTGGCTGTTATAGTAGCAGGAACAGATGGGCCTGTGGTCTGAACCATCAGGGCTCTTTCAATGTTGGTATTTCTTCATATTTTCATTTGCAGTTTCTGTGACACATGTTTTGCTTTAAAAAAAAAAAAATCAGCAGGAACTGCAATTGCCAACAAACGACACTAGATGTCACCATCGCTCCACACAAACTGAGGGAAAGTCAACACTGCTAACCAACATCTGCATCCCTTCCCTGCGTGAGAGTTTAAACCAAATTTTGCCCATTTGTTATTCCTCAGATTTATGACTAATTCTCATATGCTTTCCACAGAATTATCAAAGGAGTGAACATGCTTTGCAGTGACAATCAAGCAACAAGAGAACACAGGAATAAAACCACCCAATTATCAATAAGGGCCAACAGCAGAAAAACCTCGGCCTCTTCTGCTCTCTGAGGCCCATCGCTGACTGGGCTGTCCTTCAGGGAAGGCCTGCAGGAAGAGATGGGTCTTGAGAGGATGAGTGGATGGGAAAACTTTGAGGATCTGTCAACAGACGACAGAGTGTGTGAGAGAGCAGGTGCTGTGACAGAAGCAAGAGGCAAAGAGTTTGTCCTCAGAGTGAGATGGACTGCACTGGGGGTCTTTTGCACTGTCAAAACATGCAGGCATCTTCTGTTTCCTGACTCTGAGCTGAGCAGAACCCAAGAAAAGCCAAGCTGGATCAGACCTGAGGTCCATCCAGTCCAGCAATCTGCACACATGGTGGCAAACCAGTGCCCGCAGAATCCCACCAGCAGGATGGGTGCAAGACCTCCTCCTGCCCAAGCTCCTCAGCAACTGGAGTATGCAGGCAAGCCACCTCTGGTAAAGGCAGTAGCCAGCAGGGCTAGTAGCCTGTGATAGCCACCTCCCAAAGGAAGCTGTCCAGCTGCTCTAGGGGTCAAACTATCAAGCATGCAAGCTCTCCAACAGTGAACAAGGAGAACTTAAGGGGTTTAGCAGCAGAGTTCGACAGGGGAGGGGAACCCTTGGGAGGCCCCTAATTTTTTCTCTCTCTTGTGCCATACAGTTACTTGTGTTCTTAGGCATTCTTTCTTTTCCAAAAATGATATATCATAATTCTCTTTTAGGCCAACTCAATTATCATAAAAATGGTGCAAATGTTAAAAATCTCTTCATAATTTCATCTTGCACAATGTTATAAAAAGCAAGTGGGGGGAGATGACAGATGGACAGGCAGTGCAAGCCAATGAGTCTGCCCGCCACCCTGGGAACTCAGAGGCTCATGCGCATCCTGTGGCGGGTAGAGAACGTTGGAAGGCAAAGATCAGTTCCACACGTCTCTGCTCTTGTTTGGTTCCTCTTTTAAAAATAAGATCTTACTACAATCCATACATTTCTTCAAGCCTGATTAAAAAATGAACCATGGGGGTGGGGCGGGGGGAAGCAAAATTGACTGATTCATTCATCCAGGCAGAGTGTTGTTTGAGCACTTTGCTGCCATGTTCCTTTCTTTCTGCTGTGTTCTGTGTCTTTGACAGCATCGTGGAGTTTTTCGTACTGTCACTACTTGAATTTGGCCAGTGCAGATGACATAATTTCCATTCAGTTCATTTTGGTAAGAATTTCCCAGAATTCACAAATTTCCTTATAAATGAGGTTGGATTTGAATTGTTGCATAAAAACTGAATATGGGGGAATGCCAAATTGACATTTTTTTTCATCCCTAAGAATGTGTGAAAAGGACTAATAATAAATATTTAGAAAAATGCAAGGCATTGGTGAAGAAAATTTAATCTACTCTCCATTGATTTCAGTGGAAGAGTTATGCAAATGCTTCCAAATTTCTCCTATTTAAATAAATGGAGTTTGGAAATCCTTAGCTTTGGCTGAAATATGCAGTGGTACCAAATACTTCAAACAACTATGACATTTCATAGCAAACACTGCATTTTAATGCACACATACCTAGTTAACAAATAGTCTCTGTGTGTGAATGCAAATGTGTATACAAAAATATCTATCATTGTGCAACATACCCCCTTTTTAGCAGATCTCTCATTATTGACCGGGCTTTCTCTACCCCAAGATACTAAACACCTTTGACTTTGCTCAGGGATGGTTGATCAACAGAGCTGTCACTATGATGGATTCCTCCTGAATTATTGCTTAATTAGCTTAGCTGGAGGTATAAATCAAGTGCGGTGCCAATTGTCTCATTCCACACACAGGCAGCCATGCTCAGCCTGGCTGTAATGAATTATCAGGTCCTGCCACGGAGTCATTGCAATATACAACCTCGTCTCTGCAATGGGAAAAGAAATCTGGATTCATGAGGAGGGACCAGACCCCGGAATAGCTTGAGCAGAGATCTATCGATATGGATATGAGCCTTTCTAGTGACCTCCATGGGAGGAAACCTTTCCCGTGATGCTACTCTGTTGCTGAGCTGTAAGTGAACCACCATCCGCCGCACATTCAGGGAAATGAGATGGCACAAAACAGCAGAGCAGGCTTTAAATGGCTGTCACGGCATGTTCATTGTACTGCGTTCTTGCACCCCTGGATTTTCCCCCTGGAGATCCCAAATCACCTCCTTTCTTTCTCTACTGTTCAAACTTCCCTGCCTGGCTCCCTCAGGCCTAGTAAAACATAGCCTACCAATTCAGGCAGCACAAAAGTGAGCAATTCAAGAGCTGCGGAGTGGGGTAGGCAGGGGGAAATCCTGAATTTACCGTGTAATCAGTGCCACCGAGTTTCAAAGAGTTGCTGACTGTTGTGAGCTTGGCGTCCCCTCCCAAGCAGGACAGTCACTCCAGCACTTCTTGTAAGAGTTCATTTCTACACAGGAAATCTAAGTATACACAAGACTATGAACATACTCGTGAAGTGTTGCCCCCTCTCTGCCCCCCTTACCCAAAGCTTTGCTTATGAACCCTTCGGGCAGGAGGGCTCTGGGAGGACACACACTGTGAGATCGCACATGTCTCCATCTGCACCCTGAGCCCATGATTGGTCCAGCCTGTGGCTGTGACGAGGGGCCTTCAGGTCCACCTCCCCACGAGGCTCGTGCCCTCCCTCCAGGAACCCCCTGCCTTCATCTGCCTCATTCCCACTGAAGGGAGGGAGACTGGGCCCCATGACTGTCCTTGAGCTACTTTCAGCCAGAGACTGGCATGGCGGGCAGGAATGTGCCTGTGTAGGCCTCTCTGTTACAACAGCAATCCTGTTATCATAGCATGAACTCTGAGCCTGTCCTGGTTCAGCCAACTCCCCACCATCCTCAGAGCCTGAGTTTTCAGTCCCCCCAAAACAGGCCATTTCTCATGCACTCCTGGTAATCTGACACTGACAGGCTTCCTAGACTGACCCCAAGCACACCACAACACTGAACAACAGCTTTGGACAGTCCTGCTTATACAGGAATCAAAAGGAAATGCCTCTGGGAGTTTACACTTGCAGTGGAAGGGCTCACATGCACCTTACAGCGCATGCGGGAGCACGTGAAGTGGCTACGATAAGCACAAGGGCATTGCCCACCACCATGAGAAAGCAGGGCAGAAGAGGAAGGAAGTGAGGCTATTGTGTGTCTATAAGGGGCTGTTACAGGAGATTGTCTGCAAACCTCAACAATACCTATATTGTTCCTGACAGAGAACACAGGGCTGCTTGTGACAGAGAGGGAAAACTCCTCTTGTCTTACCCTGAAACTAATCCTCCCCAAAATAGCTTTGTTTGTGGAGCCCATTTTCTGAAGTTGAAACCTGTCACACGCTCAAAGGCAACATGGGAGTGGGATCAAGTCAGTGCCTCCCTCAGATGCCCCTGCCCCCAGTCCTTGGCCTCTGCCTCCAGTTACTCAGATCAGCCCAGCTGGCAGATGTTACTGGAGATCACCATTCCTTGCATGTCACCATTCCATGGTACCCTGAAAGTCATAACGGCTTTGAGCAGCTCAGGCACCCAGGGACCTGAGAAATTTACTTCTTTGGGCTGCCTTAGTACGGATGCCAGACACTCTGGAAATTACACATCCCAGGATTCCTGGAATCTGAGATTACAGCTGACCTGGATGTTTTATTTTCTTCATGCTTGATTGAAGTTTTGGGTGGGTGATTCTGGGCTCCTGGAGCTGTACTTGCGAGTAAATTTTACCAAAGATCTTGAGGAGGTGTGGTGCTGGAAAGGCAGGGAGGGAGGGAAGTGCTTGCCTTTTGCCGGAGGTTGTGGCAGTTCTTCCCTGCACTGCTTCCTTTTCTTTTTTTTAATATATATTTTATTAAGATTTTAAAAACTAACACTACAAAACAAAACAAAAAAACCCACACCAAACATCAAACATTGGATTCACTGGGTCAACCTCCTACTACATATTTTTTAACATATCAAATTCAAATTACTGTATTTTTTGCTCTATAAGACTCACTTTCCCCCCCCTCAAAAGTAAGGGGAAATGTCTGTGCGTCTTATAGAGCGAATGTGTGTGTGCAGTAAGTCTGTCAGATGTGCAGCCCCTGGGGAAGTGATGGGGAATGTGCCTGTGATTATGTGCCCATTTGATTCAGAATATTTTTTTTTTCTTGTTTTCCTCCTCTAAAAACTAGGTGCGTCTTATGGTCAGGTGCGTCTTATAGAGCGAAAAATACGGTAATTTATCACAGTTTAAAAAACATCTCTAAGTTTATGCCGAGTCCCGTTTCTCCAGCCAATTATAGAAAGAGTCCCAAGTTCAATAGAAATCAGTATCCTCTTTCTCCTTCAACAATAAAGTCAATCTATCCATTTCTGCACAGTCCAAGATTTTTCTTACAATCAGTCCATCAGTGGGCAGCTCCTCACTTTTCCAATATTGGGCGAATGCAATCCTCGCCGCTGTAATTAGATGCAACATCAAATACATTTCCTGTCTGTTAACCTCTTCCGGTATAATGCTTAACAAGAAAACTTCAGGTTTAAAAGCAAAGAGTTTTTGTAGTATTTCCTCCATCCATCTATGTATTTTAATCCAGTACTTTTTTGCGTTATCACAAGTCCACCCCACTGCTTCCTTTTCAAACATCCTTCCTGTGGTGTCAACAGGGAAGCTCCTATGAAGCATTTCCAAAAAATTCACACAGCCTTGAAACACTCCCCTCCTTCAGTCCTCCTGCAGCTGGTGCATCAAATCTGCATGGGGAGGGCCGTCTC
Organism: Varanus salvator macromaculatus; assembly: GCA_023646645.1. NCBI lineage: Eukaryota > Metazoa > Chordata > Lepidosauria > Squamata > Varanidae > Varanus > Varanus salvator. The sequence goes on from JAIXND010000765.1 coordinate 70,797,602, forward strand.
CTCAGCTGCATGCCGAGATGCTGCCATTGCACCGGAAAAGGGAGGAGAAACGATTGCCTTTCCCTGCACCCCCCCCAGAAAGAGAGTGCGAAAGAAAGTCACTGCTGCAGTGAGAAAGGGGCCCTTGGGGTAGCATGAGTGGCACTGCCAGCCCAGCTTTTCATGGACCCCCGGCAAGCCCCCTGCTTGCTCAGTGGGCCTCCTCCTCACCACCATGGCCAGCAGCTGCTGTGACTTCTTCTCCTCTCTCCCAGCATTGCTACCACTTGCTTGCACCAGAGGCAGCAAGCCTGTGAACAAGCAGGCATGGGCATCTACTGCTCCTCTTTCTCATCTCCACTGCTTTCTGGGCCAGAGTGAGAGGCAGGGGAGCAAGCAAGCCTCCTGTGATGGTAGGGAGAGTCTGGGGTGGCCCTTGCAGGTGCTCCACCAGTCCTACCAAGGATGTCCGCCCAAGCTAGTGAACTGACTGAGCCGGGCCTGAAATCTTTTGGAGTGTCAGCTAGTGCTGTGCCAAACATTTCAAGCCTCCCTTTTTCAGCATGGAAGTGCAATGCGGGTGAAATATGAACTCCGGTGAAAGAGTCTGGAGAGCTAAGAATTACAAATTATTTTCTCCAAGGGTGAATGGGGGACATGATTTAAGCTTACCTTTTAAGTGCAAGGAGTGGTTGGAGGGTCTATTTTTTAAATTATTATTATTATTAGTTTTAAAATGCTTCATGCAATTGCAGCAACAGGAGTCTCTTTGCACAGAAAGTTCTCCACAAAGTGAGCTCAGGAACAAGGGTCCTTTTGGAAAAGTTAAAGCAAAGCTCTGCAAAGAGTTCAAAGAGCACTGCTGGAAATGAAATCAAAGAGGATTTTTGCAGAGAACTTGGGAACTCCTGCTGGGCTGCAAGCCTCTTAGCAAAGATTTTGGTGGTGCTGCAAGCAAGAGAAGAGTTTTTCTAAAGCTTTAAACCCCACTTGTTTTCCTTGCAGGAGCAGAGGGCTTTTTGTACAGAGGCTTCTGCAGCCTGGGAGTTCTTCCAGAAAACCTCTGAAAGAGGATGACATCCTGTAGCCTCACAGGAATTCAGAAAAAGCTGCCAGGCTGGAACAGCTTATCCTTAAAAGAGTCCCATGCAGGGCATTTTTAAAGCTAAAGAGATACATTTCAGCCACCTCCTCAACTTAAAAGGTGCATGGAAACCATGCCACCTCTCCAAGGAGGAAATTATTCAAAATTCTCTCCTTACCTAAGAGGCAGAAAAAACAAGGGGCAGAGTTCATTGCAGCATGACCACGCACTTAGAGCCTCATGAACAGTTGAGTGCCCTTGCAGGACACCACTTCTGGCTGTGTCTCAGTGGCAAGGCACCTGCTCTGAATGCAGAAGCCGCAGTTCCAGCTCCCGGGAAAGCTGCTGTGTGGTGTTGATAACACTGGGCTGGATTGGCCAATCGTCTCGAATGCTAAGGCAGCTTCCTATAGGCTAGAGGCAGGCCCACTTTCCCTCTGCTGGGATACTGGATAGGAAGCCAACTGCCTTGACCAAGCAGGACTGGAGGGAGAGACAGAAGGGGAAACTTTTTTCCTGTGTTCAGTCTGAGTCAAAGTCCTTTGTGACCCAGATTCTGCCTGTTTCCTGCACCACCAGAGAAGCGAAAAGGGACACCACAGAAAATCTAGACCGAGATGTTCAAAGCTGCTAATGATTACAAAGTATTGGAAGCAGGTGAAGCACTGTGAAGGACTCTGCCTTCCAGCTTTAATGGAATTTTAATGAAATGCTATAGAATTTCCTGTTTATTTGCTTTTAAAGTGAGCTTGCCATGGATTATTGAACTCTGATTACATAGGCAGCATGTGGAACTGCCGTCTCTAGTGATTAGTGGGCATGCAGTGGAGTAGTTTACACAATATTAAAAATCAACTACTCATGCTGTTTTAAACATGTTAGGTGTGTGGGTGAATGTGTGTGTGAGTGATTGGGCATGTGAGTGTGTGCCTTCACACACACACAGATCTGCCCTGTTTTTAGTGGAACTCTAAGATCCACCAGCCCTAAGAGCCACATACCAAGAGACAAAACTGTCTGTCTGAGGATGCACAGGAGCGAATGAGTATCCTGGCTCTTTTCCATTCACCCCCTTCTGTTGCTAAGCAACACAAGGATGCCCGAACCCTGCATCATTCTCCATGGCATGTGCACCTTAAATTGAGGGAGAAACAACCCAGAGTTTAAATTCATGGTTTATTCTTGTGCCGTAATTCTGTGCTGTGGTTCCTTCAACAGTCTGGGCATGTGGGTTTGGACGTCAAAGAGAACAACCCAGAGATGGACCATCTCTGACTGGCTTAGCACACTGGAAGCAAGCAGGTGCTTGGGAACCAGCGCACCCACCTTTTCAAACACATTTTCTAACAAGCCCCAGTAAACAAGCTCTTGTTTAATCATGTTGATCAGACCTTGAAATTCAAGAACATACTGAGCTCTAGAATGAGATTTTGTTTCCAGAACTGGACAGTTCCTACATGCAAAAGGTCTCTCCTGGTGATCCAAGTCTCTCCTCATTTTCAGGAGCTTAACTTGAGTGGGAAAAGTCATTCTTTAGCTACCCTTGTTAAATAATGGGGATTTCCTCCAAAGTTCATTATCATCCCCATAATTCTATTCCATTCCATACTAAATCAGCAAAGGGAGAAGAATAATGATTCTCAAATGTATTTTCTTAACAGCCACAACAGTCAAAGTTTCGGCCTTTAAAGTACATTTTAAAGGTAGCAACAGCACAGTTTGAGACCAGCCCCTCTGGTATGATTATGACATTGGTCAGGATCTCATGACACATTTGGAGAGAGCATCCAAGGGCTCAGACCTCTTTCTACATGATCCTACTGGCATCAGAGCAAACTATTGATATAGGACCATGTGTAAAGAGATTGCAGGGAGAACAAAACAGGAAAGGCTACCATCTGCCTGGAAGGACTGTAGTGGGCAGCCTTCCCTTTCTCCCTTATAATCTTGCATATGCATCTTTTACTCGCAGCCTACTAGTTTATAAAGCAAGTTGCCTTAGCTTTGGTGGGGCTGGGAAGGCAGAACCTCTGGGGGAAATATCCAAATTGGGGGATGATCACCCACCCTTGGAAGACGGATGCAAGACTGGTGCAAGGTCTTCCACCTCCCTAGTTTTGTCCCAGTACCATTTTTCCTCATCCCCATGAAAACTAATGGAGACAGTAATCTGAACGGAAATGATCCATGGTGGGGTAAAGAGGCAGAAATGGGTGGTGGAGAAAGCTATCACTGCAGGTCCTCTGTTGGAAACCAGCTTTCCTCCTCCCCCCCTCCCCCGACTTCCTCTTTTTAGGCTCAAAATGTCTTCTGTTGAATGGAGCAACTTGTCTCCAGTAAGAGAATATTTAGACAAGTCTTCTCTTGCTCAGCTTTCAAACTAAAATGGAGAATTTCCAGTCTTGTCAAAGTCACCTCTTTTTCAAGGCAGACTTTAATGAACCTCCCAGTGTTTATTTTTAAGCTCAGGAGAAGTTTGCCAACATCTCTTGTTTTTACCTTGAGCCTTTTTGTCTCATTCTCTTTTGAAATAGTTTGGGAATATCCCCCCCCCCCCAAGTCTGGCCGATTGTGTGGAGGGGGCTGGTTACGCAGCCTTCCCCACAAGATGCAGTGGACCTGCCTTCACCATTCCCACACATCCCACACAGGATGCAACACTGGGAACAAGGCAGGCTGGCCAAAATGAGGCCTTCTTTGGCTTTGGGATCATTTAGTGCAAATATTCTTCCATCGTACTGTGCTAAAAGAAAATTTCCACGTTTTCCCAACCATTCCTGCTCCATTTTATAGAGGAGCATTTGTCAGAGCTGAAAATGCCAGAGAGGTTCTTGTGGGTTGGGCTCGGTTCCCTCATGCTCATTTACCTATGAAGTAGCTGAGGGCAATGTGCCAGCGCCCTGGCTTACCTCATCCAAGCCTGCAGTCTCCTTGGCTTCCCACACATCAATTAAAGCTCAGGGGAAGAGATCATGAGGCGAATTTTCCTACTGGGCTTTTTTGAATCAGAAAATGCAGGCAGCCTGGGAGGCTGCAAAGCAATCCAGAAATGCAGCATAGAAAGAAAGAGCACACACGGCCGAATCGTCACCATTTTTACAGTGACCTCCTACTTAACCTGCACAATGCCCGTGACCGACACGAGGCATGGCAGATAGCGAAGGACATAAAGCTTTGGTCAGGCTTCCAACACATTTGCTGATGTTGTCATTCTCACTGGCAGCACAAAAAAACAAAAACCCTGAGGAAAAAAGAAAGAAGCTGCCATCGCCACTGCTACACCCCTCAAAGAATGTCTCCTTCCCTTCCCTTCAATTTCTCTGCCTACCAAGAGGGAGGAGAATTTTGAGAAGGCACAGGCTCGTCTTCTATTTGCATTCTAGTCGTCTTGCAAAGTGCTTCAGTGCTCTCAGCTCTTTAGTAAACGGGGCCGGTCAGGCTCAGCAGCAGGAGCAAAGACAATCAGGAATGATCAGCTTAACCATCTGTTCCACCAGGGCTCCGACAAGCCACGTGAACTGGAAACTCCCAAGAACACTCAGGAGTGCAAGGAAGATCCTTTGTATCACCCCCTTTCCTACATCAGAGCTCCTGCTGAAAGCGCTGTGGAATCTGACTTATTTCATAATTACTAAGCTGACGAAAACAACAATAGAAGAACAAAATATTCTCAGAGTTTTGGTAAAAAGTCACTCTGTTTCCTGAACCCAGCTATAATGTTAGATATAAATTTCAGTCATATACCTTGTAATGAAAGCAGAGGGTATTTACAGTCTAAGTTGGGTCTGATTCGGGTCAAAATGTGTTGTGACACTCCAAATACAGAATTTATGCAAAATCAACCATACATTGTTTTGTGCAAGTGTTGTTCCCTCCCTCTCACACACACATTTCAAAAGAACACTAAAACTAGCACTGGATGGAATATTTTTTTTTTTGAGAATTTGAGGGAGCTCTTTTGAGAGAAGCAGGCCTACCTCCACCATTGCTTTTGCCCTTTTCTGCTCCCAACCCCAATCAAAGCAGCAGTAATTTAATATGGGATAAATCAATATGATTTACTGTTTTATTGTATTTTAATGATGAGGCTTCGTTGCGATGGGGCGGCATATAAATGTTTTAATAAATAAAATAAATAAATACTAAATTTCCCCAGTTGGTTGCTGCCAGTACCTATACCGAATAGCCCCTGTGATGATGTATTAGCCATCAGAGAGCATCTTCCCAAGGGAAATTGTGAGCTCCTGCTGGGTATTGGTGTCCTGCCATACCTACCCTTGATGCTTATCCTTGCTGCAGTGCTTGTCGCGTCTACGTAAAGGTGGCCTTGCACAAGCACGTGACCCAACCTAGTGCTTTAACGCATTTCACTTACTGAATGTTGCTCAACTTCAGAGGAGCTTCTCTTTTTGAAAATGGGTATTTGATAGAAAGTGCATGAGAAGCAGACCTGGCCGGTCTAGGACTATGCTGGTGTTCAACTGTTCAAGGCTGCCATGTGGCTGAGGTGCTCCTTCCCAACGAAGCCAACTAATCAAACAGTTGAAACTAAACGTTGTAGGTACATTAACAGGAAATGACAATGAAGTTGTCCTCTCTTTCTGAGAGGGATCAGATTATGAAATGCTTTTAACTCGCCTGGGCCGCCCCTCCTTCTGACCAACTTCTCTCCCTCCTCCTTTCTAACTCCCTCAACTCCAATCACCCTGGTCTGCGCATGCGTCTGCAAGAACGCGCATCTTCCAACCCCCTTTGTTCTGGGACAATGCCAATTGCCGCATTCTCATGGCCATTATCTTCAGGCTGCCCAACCGTTTCCCCGGCAACCACCCGACTGCCCTCCAACCGCATTTCACTACCAGCTTCTGCTTGAATCTTGCTCTCCGCTGGGGTGGGGGGGCATTTGTACAACTGGCACCAGATACACATCTTCCTGTACTGAATCCTGGTTCCCACAGGAAGACTTCTTCTCCCCTACCTGTGCCAAAGACTCCTCTGAGTCAGCGCGCATGACAAAGACCACTGGATAATCAACAGATTATCTAAAGCAAACATGCTGGATCAAGAGTTAAACTCAGAGTGGACCCACTTCAATGGGACTTCTGTTAGTCATGATTCCAATGGGTTTACTCTAAATTTGACCAAGTCCGGATCCAATCCATTACGTTCCACTTGCTCCTTTGGCTTGTGCAGAAAATATATTACGTACTGATGAAGCAGATGAAAAAGTACTTAGGAAAAACACAACATACTCATTTATTTTGGTGATTCATATTTTCAAATGATAGTTCTGACATTTCAAGGAGAAACAAAAATGGGATAAAACTCAAACTGAAATCTAATCTTGAAAGCATATCTTTCAGGAGCAGTGTCTTCAAATGCAAATTCCAGAGGGAGAGCCTGGTTAGTTTGCAGCTTCAAAAACAAAGAGTCTTACAGCACCCTAAAGGCTAACAAATTTATCATGGCATAAGTTTTGTGGACTGCTCTGCTCCTGGTTTTACAATACACGTGGGACAGAAAGTGTTCTTTTTACCACACCAAACTTGATTATTATTTCTAAGAACTGAATTTGGAAGATTTTTTTAAATGCTGGTTACATCAATACTAGTCACCAGTCAAAAGCTAAATCTGCTTACATTGATATCGACTTCTTGATTACATTTTCCCACTGCCCTTCACCAAGGAGCTCAGAGTATCTAACGCAGGTTTTCTACTGTTATTCTCACAACAATCCTGTGAAGCAGGTTAGGTCAAGAGTGGCCACCTCGAGGCCATGGCGGTAGAGGAGTTTGAGCCCAGGATGAACTGGCCACAACACCACACATAGGCTTGGCCAATTCCCACAGTGGCTCTTATTCCCCATTTCAGCGAGGTTGCAGCCATCACGGCAACACTTTGGCCAGTCTTCAAATTGGGCAAAACAATTTCAGCTCTATCAGTTTGACGAACAAGAGGACTGTGCAGGGGTGTGCCAGAGACATGCCTGATAGATATTGAAGGATTCGGCAGGCCAGGGGTAGAGCTAACTTGCTTACTTACTTACTTACTTACTTACTTGATTTATTTATTTATTTGGGTATTTTCACCCCGTCCAATATGTTGCAGGCCTCTGGACAGCTTGAAGTTTTCCAAAATGAAGTTTTGGATAAGCAAGTCCCATGTGCCAGTCGTGCACACTTCTGGATAAGAGTCCAAAGGACTGCGGTCCGGGTCACATTTGAAGAGAGTATTTATTGACTAAATCTGTACCCTAATTTTAGCCAACAGCAGAGCCACCCAAGAAAGTTCACAGGGTCAATGAAATGTGCAATGAAAATGCATAAAATAACAAACAGAAATTAGGTCTGCAGCACTATGCAAACTTATCTGGGAGTTAGTCCCATTGGATTTAATTCTACAATTTAATTCTCGTAAGTAACCCAACATGTGATTGCCCTGCATGACAGCATAACCTTTGGTGAAATGTGAGTCGATTTTAAACAGGAACTAATCTCAGAATGGCCGGCAGGGAAACAGACATCTTTTCTGCAAAGCTTCATCATTGTCCTCTGGGTATCTTTGCTGTATTTTTGAACAGATTATGGCCAGCTGGCTGGACAGCCCTGAACTGCCCCGTTTTGCTCCCAGTTCCAGAGGTGGTTTGCCCCCTTTGGCGGGATCTTCTTTTCAGAAGGGTGTTTCAGTCTCCTGAGGGCTCTCCTCACTAAGAAGTGAGCAGCCTGAAGAGGAACAGAAGATTCCATCACTTTGTGTTAAATTAATAATACAAATAACAAAAGCATGCACCATATTTCAGTAACCCAGGCTAGACTCTACAGTATACCAAATATCTAAGGTCTCAGCCCTAGGCCTGTTGACACAGAAAAAGTACTACAAATCCTAGCATCCCCCATCCAGCTAGGATTGTAGGATTTTTTCCTTTTCTAAATATACAGAGAATTCTACTCTAACTCACATTTGTAGATGTTGTATGAGTCATGCCTGACATGTTTCTTTAAGTGATCTAGATTCAGGGAAAATTTATTACATTTTTTCTTTCCTCTTTCCTCTCTAATATAATTTGTATCTTTAGGGCTGATGGCATATTTATATTTTTTTATTTTCCCATTTAGCTAATGCAGAGGCTCTGGCTACTCTCCAATATGTACTACCCTTCTGAAGGTTTTAATGACAACTGCACAACCCCAGTTGCCTTCAATAATGGAAAGCCAGGAAGAATCACTCCACAGTTGTCATGTGTGTGCTTTTCACTCATCTAATCCTTCCCTCCCCTTTTTATTTTAGCTCCTTTTTCATTAGAGAGTCAGAAGCAGTCATTAAATTTTCATTCAGATATGTCTGTCTAGCTTGCTTACTTTTTTCTTTCTTTCTTCAAAATTCCAGCTGGTTTATTTGCAATGCAGTTTTAAGCATCTTTACTCAGAAGTAAGTTCCACTGAGTTCAATGGGACTTAATGTCTGGGGAGGACAGAACTGCAGCTCAAGGAAGCCAAGTTATCTTGCCCCGAGGATGCAGACACTCAGCTGTGCTATGGCTGGGGCCAGCCTTCTGCACTGCCGATTGTGTGGGGCTCTTGATTTTGGAAGGCACATTAGGAACAGACTGAAGCAAGTTTTCATTTACTTCACACAGAAGCAGAAATCAAGTTGCATCTGTAATGTTTGGTCCCCATTCAACATCTTTCTGAGCATTTTAAGAAAGAAGCAGCACGGGGGAATGGTGGGTAAAGAGCTGTTCTCCCCTGCAGAGGGGGGCAGGACATGTTCCAATGGAACCAAGCTCAAGGAACCAAGGTTCAGTTTGGATGCCAGGAAGTACTTCCTGACAGTTAGGACCCCGAGGGTATGGAATGGGCTTCCACAGGAGGTGGTTGAAGCCCCATCGGTGATGGTGTTCAAGGATAGGCTGGACATGCACGTGGCAGGCATGTCATGAGTGGAGCTGACTGGAGCCAGGGGTAAGACTAGATGGCCCAGGAGACCCCTTCTGACTCACTCTGTTTCTATGTTTGCATAGGTCCAGCTAGTCAGCTTCTGCCCTGCCAGTTAGTTTGGTCTACTAGTGAGGGGTGGTGGGAGCTTTTATTCCAAACATGCACAAGGCACCAGGCCTGGGAGGACTGGGCTGGGGAAATGCTTGCCCTGCCTTTGGTTTGGTTAGAGTGTCCCACTGATCTGCTAAAACCAGCTGTGTGGGGGAAGGCGTGAGGATAGAGGCCACTGGTCCTGCGGTGTGTTTTGTTTGGCAGCTCAGACCAGCTGGCAGCAGCAAGTGAGCAGGTGCATGCAAGGTGACAGCATTACACATTTCAAAGCATTAACACTCCTGATTGTATAAAAGGGCAATTACAGCATATTGTATCTATACAAAGTTGGCAGTTGTTAAAAAGTTATTGAAACCTACTATCTATCAGCCTCTAATCTCATCTGAAATAGGGAGATCACAATACAAGATGGCTAGGACAAATCTTCCAATGCCTACCAATGAAATGCAAAGATAAGATCCGGGGACAATATTACATGGCTGTTTTAAGCACCCCGCAAATCCGCAATATGAGGATATTAACGTTAGACTGCATTGTAGTGTTTCCCTCTCAGACAAAATACCAGTTAGGTAGTGGTGACAAGGGGCAATTTTAATCTGAGCAAAATCAAACTCAAAGCACTGCCCTCCCTAGGACCTTTGGTCCTGATAATTGTTTCCCTGTAATATGGCAGTTATTTTTAAAACACAAGGAAGGTGCTCTTAATTCACACATTCTTTTCACTTGGCTCTCAGGAATGTCTGAAGCTGCCCAGAGAGTGCTAGTTTTATGCACTCTCTCTTTACGGGTGACTTCCATTTAACTTGGGCTGCTGAACATCTACCAGCCATAGTGCGCATGTTTAGATTTAAGTGTTTGCAGGACGAAATATACATATTTCACCCATGTGTTTATTCATTCATGAAATTAAGTTGTGAGGGCTAAGAATTCTAATTGCCTGCTGAGTCCTCCCCCATATATAATGTTAAAAACTTAGACTGGCAAATTGGTTCAAGAGCATGAGGAAATGAACATTAATGTTAAGATGCTTCAGTGGTTGAAACTGGGGTATTATGGCAGGACTTTAAGCCTTATGTGTTTGCAGTTGGTATGTGCCATCATGTCATCTCCAACTTATGGTGACCTTATGAACGAATCCCTCCGAAAGGTCCTGCAATTCATAGCCCTGCTGAGTTCTTGTAAATTCAAGATGGTGGCTTCCTTCATAGAATCGATCCATCTCATATTTGGTCTTCCCCTTCTTTTGTCTCTGACTTTTCTAGCATGATTGTCTTCTCCAGTGAGTCCAAAGTACAACAGTCACAGTTCCATCATTTTTGCTTCCAGGGAAAGTTCTGGCTTAATTTCATAAGATCATAGTCTAGCAGAGTTGGAAGAGGCCAAGAGAACTATCAGGTCCAACTTCCTGCTCAGTGCAAGACTCCAACTTAAACCATTCCTCCCAGATAGCTTTCCAGTTGCATCTTGAGTGCTTCTAGTGTGGGAGAGCCCACAACCTCCCCAGAGAATTGGCAATGTTGAGACTTGAGTTGAGTGACTTGCTCTCAAGTCTGACTCAACTCCAGGGCAATGAGCGAGTGACGACTCAAGATTTCTATGGTTTTTATGACTGGGATGCTCCATGTGGCAGGTTATCCTGGGGGCAGGCATGAACATAGCAGAGGTGGTGGGGGGAAGGGAGTTTCAAGGAGGCAGGGGCAGGATAGGGAGGAGGGGATTGCAATAGGGGCAACCTTGTATGGCAAGGTTTCAACTTCCCTTTTTGGCATGAGTGAGGCGGTGGGAGAGCCAAACAAGGGGGAAGGGGCAGCGAGGGGGATTGTGATAGGGGCAAGGGAAGTGGGGTGGCTCTTGAGACTTGGGAAGAGAAATGAGACTTGACTCAAAAATTTCTTGCAATGAATGACCTGAGGCTTAACTTGAACTTGAAAATAAAGACTTGATTGAGAAAATCAAGACTTGGGATAAAGCACTTGAACACATCACTGGTCATTGGTTCCATTGCCGTACTGCTCTAATAGTCAGGAAGTTCTTCTTGATGTTCAACCAGAACCTGGCTTTCTGTAACTTAAGCCCAGTATTTCATGTCCTGCACTTTGTCTTTTAGTACGGACATATCTGAAAAGGCTTCTTTTGTTGCTTTTAGTATCCTTTGCTAACCTCAGTTCATTCCTAGCTTTAGCCTTCCTGATGCCATCTCCACAATTCTGTGCTACCTGCCTGGATTCTTCCTTCCTTCCACTTCCTCTAGATGCTTTTTAAAAATTATTTTCAGATCATCTCTAAGTTGTTTGTGAAGCCGCATGGGCTTCTTCAGTTGTTTTCTATTCTTTTTCTTTGTTGGAATTGTTTGTAATTGTGCCTTTAGAATTTCCTGTTTATTCCCATCCATCTTGGCCTCATTTTCTCATTAGAGTCACTTGCCACGGGACTTTCCTTATCATTGTCCAGAGTTTGTTAAAATTGGCTTTCCTAAAACCAGGGTATGTGTTTGGCTACACTTGGCTTTTGATACCTTTATAACCAAGAATTCAAGTCTGGCATGGTCACTTTCCCCCAGAGTTCCCTTAACTGCCACTTTGTCCACTAGGTATTCCCTGTTGGTAGAATCAATTCCTCTAGTTCCTTCCTCCACTTTCTGTCAGAGGAAGTTGTCAGCAACACATGTTAGAAATCTCTTGGTGGGACAGTCCCCCATAACTACAACATCATGCCTCCTCGAGACTCTGGAAAGGTTTGATTTAGGTTTTAAGAGTTTAAAGGGTCTTAAGCACCCTTTAACATGGGTAGATTTTTTCCCCTGCAATAGCCACAACTAAGTAAAGTCTTACCAGTATATATACAGTCATATTCCCTGCTTAGCAGTACATGACCATTGTCATCCACTAGAAGATAAAGAAAAGAAATAATGTATTTAGGGGAGAAATATAACAAGTAGATAGAACTGATTTTTTATTTTATTTTTAAGAGCAACACCAGCACTATGGAGAAAACACTACTGAGAACCGTTGTGGTGTGGTGGTTGGAATATTGGACTGGGCACCAGGGAGATTTGCGTGTAGACCGCACTTTGCCATGAGGCCCACTGGGTGACTTTGGGCCAGTCGCTCAATGTCAGCCTCACCAACCTCGCAGGATCATTGTTGTCAAGACAAAACAGAGCTTTGTAAGACGCCTTGCATGCCTCACAAGTGGAAAAAGGTGAGATATAAGTACAATAAGTGCAATAATAGTAACACCACCACATTTTGATCTTAGGGCAGCAATACCATAGCAGGACAATGGTGTCTCTCGCCACCAACAAACTTGTTAATTGTGGGAACATTCACTTTTTTCAATATTATTTTTGCCAGTATTTCCTCTAGTAGAAGCTGCTATTTTTATATCCTTCCACCTGGTTAGTTTCCTTCTCTTTACTGTCTTACATACATGCATCATTGCAACTTATCAGGGATGATGCCTTGATACTGCGTAGCCAATCAAATCTGACTGCTTGCTGATGTCTCCGTGGCCAATTCAGAGTGAGGGCAGTGCTTCTAAATAAGTGAACACGTTGAAAGCAATTGCCGAATATTAATAGGGGGAGGGTCCTGTGTTGGGGAACTAAGACGCAATTGAATTTCCAATACATTCCCAAAAATGTAAATTGAATAATTATAACATAGCTCTGTATTTCTGGGTAGGCCCAGACAGTTCACGCTATCTTAAAATACATTATTCCTACACAGTGCTCCTAACTTGGTTAATTCAAGCCAATGCTGTATTTGAAAGAAACACTTTTCTTCTCTGCTATGAAACACTCATGTTACTTATACTGATGTATAAGCAGATCATAAGGAAACAAGACCATGGCAAATAAATAATGAAAAATATGTGGGCAGGGATATAACCTTGAACCACATTATTACAGACGATCTGTGGCGTTCTAACACTGGCAGCACACCCTTCCAGCAAGGTGGCAAGGTACTGGCAGCCAGGTATCATCCAACACAAACTGAATGCCATGGCATGCTTCTAGACATGATTCCAGTCCCCTTTGTGGGCTTCCCATTGGTATCTTGATGGTCAGTGTGGGAAACAGGACACAGGACTCTGCCCTGATCCAGCAGGGTTCCACTGTAATTCCTCAGCCCTGCATCCCAGTGCCAGTTTCAGGCTGGGCAAGGCGTCCTCAGTGGACCTCCACGAACTGGCTCTCCTGTCACCATCATCACCAGCTGCTGTGCCTCCGATCCTCTTTCCCATCACTGCCACCACCCCCTGGACTGACCGGCAGTGGGGCAGCAAGGGGAAAGCAAGAGCACCTCCGGTGCCTCTTCCTGGGGCAGAGCAAGAGGCAGCTGAACGATCTGGTTGCGATGGCGAAGGGAAGCAACAAACTGCCGGAAATCATGCCCAGTGCTTTGCAACCTGCCTTCCTTCTGCAGATTTTATAAAGGAATTTGATCTGTTTTATAGTTGTCCTTTGTTTCCACAGTATTTTACTGAACATTCATTTATTGCTTTTCTATGGGGGTGGGGGGTTCCTATTTCTATATTGTTTTTATCTGATACGCCACCTTCCTTAAAGATCCAATCCTTAAAGATGGGCTACAATTAATTCTAAATAAATAAACAAATAAATAAATAACAGGAAGCTGGAATCTGATCACTTCTCCCACCACCTGATGTCTGGCGTGCTGTGATGTTTCCAGTCATCTGTCTGACACATCCGTCTTGAAAGGAGCATCCGTTGCACACTCCAAAATAAAGTGGCTTAAGTGGGTCAGGCCTTGGGGGTGCCAGAAATGTGACTCCAATGGAAGAAAAAGGACTGTGCCCATCTGTCCTCCTGTGGCATGGCAGGGAAACGGAAGGGCTGAGGAGCCTGTGGGTGGGTCGTGCTCCCCCTGCATGCCCCTAGGATGCCCTGTTCCAGCCCCAGTGCCGTGGGTGCAACAGCAAGCCTCGAGCAACACACATGCCATTCGGCCAACAGGATTCTTGCACCGTTTCCGGGGGCCTTGCAGCCAGACGAATGCCAGCAGCTGGACTGCACCTCCTTTCCCCCAAGCTGCCAAACATTTAAATGTCAATCCACAGCACTGGACACAGCAGGTGGGTTCGCACATCACAGCAGCCCACCGTGGCAATAAGCCACAGTGGGTTGGCTGTCCACAGAACTACCCATGGTGTGCCTGACAGATGATTCAGCTCACCATGGGCTGTCCTCCCCGCCTTTCCTCCTGGGCCCTCCAGGCTGCTTCCCAGGGGATACACCTCAGCTGATGCTGCCATGTCTCCTTTCTGTCCCCATTTTGGATTCACTCTGGCTCCCCTCCCACTTTTAATCTTTTTTTTTCAGAGATTGCCTGTTGCACTCTCCCAAGTGACAGCCAGTGGCCTGTGACAGCTAGTGACCTCCACAATACCCAAGTGGCTGGGCACTAAAGAAGGAAAATGCCTGCAAATGTGCACAATCCATTTTATTGAATTTGATTTTTTTAAAGTCTAGTTAGATTTGCACAAGTGCAGAGGCCAATGTCCTGAGTCAAAGCTTAGCCAGTGTCCTGGGTCAAAATGAAGCAGGTACCAACCTTAGAGATTCACCAGGAAAGCCCCAAGTAGGGATGGGTGGGTTTTGTTTTATTTTGCTTTCCCTTGATGGTTATCAAAATCTGATATGCATATTTCCCTGTACAAACTATGCTTTTTGCCCTGACTGTATTACATGGATATATGGATGGGGGGTTTTAAGCTTATTCCTGACATCTCTCAAAGAAAATTGACAGAGAAAACTGACAGATTTCCACCTTCCAGAGTACTTAAAGTCTTGGGAACAGATGGAAAAGTTGTAGGCACTAGGTCCTATGGGGAGTACTCAGAACCTAGAGGATTTTGCCCTGAAGGGGGAAAAGGGGGAGCATCTATCCCATTTCACAAGCAAAGATCACTCACATCTTTGATTTCCCTTGATGGTTTGCCTTTTGACAGCTATCAGGGAAAAGCAAAATGAAAACTTTTGGAGCCTTCCTAGGTCAATGTTGAGGGCTGGCAATTACTGGCCTTTGGTATCCATTTCCCCACCCCCAAGGACATTGCCCGGGTGTGACTTCCCACTTCAGACCTGGGCAATATGGAAGTGTGCACCTTTGCACACGCACAAATCTAACTAGTTTTCTCAGTGAAAAAATGCACACTTTGGGGTGCTTTTTTAAAAGGTGGCCAAGTAGTGGCAGCACTTCCAATGTGCAGCTTGGGCATGTTGGAGGGAGTGTAACCAGCAGAGACACAAACACAATCACTAAGAGCAGCAAGGAGTATCTCATCTCTCTTGCTTTGTGCCTGGCTTGCTGCTCTGCTTTTCCCCCAGTGGGATCGGTTCCCTGTGTTCGGGATGCACAGTAGGCCACTGTGGGCAGCGAACTTGTACAGCAGCCCATGGGCTCTCACGTTGGCTTGTGGTTTGGATGATACAGCAGCACCCCATGTTTGTTATTTGTGATGGATTCTCCTTTCACCTGCGCCAGGTCACTGAAATGCATATTTAAAATTTACTGTGACTATTCATTGTGGTTCTGCTTTTATTATATTGTGCTCTAAAATATAAAATGTTTCAGTATGATTTGAGGGGAAAAGACATTTCATTTCCAAAGATAAAACCAAGAAACTATGAAGAAAGGCAGAAAGGAACAAAATGGAAATAATTACCACTCACCTCATCTTCATTGAAAGAGAGTCTTTTCCCATCTGCAGACAAATTGCGAAATACCTCTGGAGAGTACAAAATAAAGCTTCATTTTATGAGAATGGAGAACAAGATTTTGCATAAAAGTTTAGCAAAAAGAGGCAATTCTATAAAATAGTGTGATTCTTTCAAGCTACCAATGTACCTAGTCAATAACATTTCAAAACCTACAAT
>JAIXND010000765.1:70814153-70944887 GCA_023646645.1 Varanus salvator macromaculatus
ATCTGTATTTTGGGGGAATTGTGCACAAATATGTATACACTGGCAGAAAGGTATGCAACATTGCATACACCAATGTATCCCACAGAAGAAACACATACAAAAATCAATGAGCTTTAAACAAAAGCTTCACAGAGTGGTGTGGAAATGTGATTGAATCAATTTGTCCTTCAAAAAGTTTGGAAGTTGCAGAAACTGCAAGAAACAGATTCATCTATCCCTACCTTTAAAAATCAACCCTGATTGCTGTTTAGAAGGTCAGGTACTGAAGCTGAAGCTCAAATTCTTTGGCCACATAATGAGAAGGAAGGAGTCATTGCAAAAGACCCTGATGCTGGGACTGACCGAAGGCAAAAGGAGAAGGGGATGGCAGAGGTTGTGGTGGCTGGATGGGGTTACAGAAGCAATGGATGTGGGGTTCGGTGGACTCGGGGGATGGTGGAGGACAGGAGAACCCGGAGGAATGTTGTCCATGGGGTTGTGAAGAGTCGGGCACAACTTGTGACTGAACAACAACACCCTTAAAAAACCAACATCCCCAACCCTCCCCTGAATAGTACAAGGCCAGCCCTGCCGGGAGGATGAGTGAATCCCTTGCTTAGGCAGCAGATGGAAGAGGTGATGGGCTGGGGGGAGCAACAGATTGCATAGCTCCCTCCCTCCCTCCCTCCACCACAATGGGAAGGAGGCAAGTGAGGCTCCTTGGAGGATCGGTTGCCTGCCCCCTTTCTTGCTCTCAGCCTCTTCCAAACAAGAGATCAGGTGAGTGGCGTCTCTGGAGAGACTGCCCACCACCTGCCTGTTTGCTTGTCTGCCTGCCTGCCTGCCTGAGCTCTTGCTCTGGGAGCATCCCACTAACAGGAGGCTGAGTGGACAAGTGGCCCCACCAGAGAGCCATGTGAGCTGCACAAAGCAGCCAAGAGGCCTCTCTGGAGAGACTGCTCACCCAATGGCTTGTTTGGGAGACTCCCTTTCTCAAGGTCTTCCTTCTGATCTCTTGTTCTGGGGCAGTTCCCTGAAGGATGTTGCTGTGTGTTGAGAAAAGACCCCTCAGTGTGGCATTTGGGCTTGGCTACTTCTTCAGAAAGGCCATCGTCCCAATCTTGCATCTAGATGCGGGGGGGGGGAGGGGGGAGGAGGAGGAGGCAGCAGCAGCTGCTGCAGTGGCCACGCCTGTGCTCTGGGTGGCAGGACAGGCATCATGTGCAGCCACTTGTGACTTACTTGCCATCGTTTCCAGCCGAATCATACAGCACGCAAAATCCGGAAAGTTTATCCTCATGGAAGTGTCACCATATCGTAAGGCTATCAGCCGGAGGAGCTTGTCACTGATAGACACACCTACAAATAACAACCAGAGAAGACTGAGGGGGAGCTTGGTAGCACAGAATCAGACAGCAGAGTGTTGTCGGATATACCTCGAGGTCAGGCCAGGGCAACTAATGACATAAAAATGGCTCCTGAACCAGGCTTGTATATGTGAATAATTGTCATTTGTGGGAGTGTCTCTTCCTGTTTCATTTTCAGCAAGCAGGGAAGCAAAATGTCTGGCTTGTGTGCCAATGGACATCCCTTCTACAAATCCATAATTTGAGACCCTCCTCAAAGGCTCTTCTCCGTTTGAAAAGAGGCCGGTGGCTAATGGAGAGGGGTCCTTTTCAGTGGGGAAACCTGAAGGCTGATGGTGGACAGGAAGACTGATGGTAAGGTAGACTAATTCATAAAGCCACAGCCTTGAGTTCACAAGAGCTGAGCAGGGCCGTCAAGGACTTGGCATTTTGGAAGGCATTCACTCATAGGGTCCCCATAAGTCAGAGATGACGTGATGGAACTCAAGACACACACAACCTTGGCTTTGGGATGCTTTCCCCAGAGAGGTCTGCTGGCACCCACAGGAGGCCTTTGTAACACCAAGCAAAGCTTTTTTTAAAATTTTTAAATCTTGCTTTAAAGATTTCCTAACATTTCTTGATTCATTTTATTGAGATGCTGTTTCTATAAAACTGCTTTTTTGCTTATTTTAATGTATGAACTGGCGCTGTATTTGAAGAGTGTCTGGAAACTTCAACTGGTTCAAATTATAGTTGCATGGCTGTTGATAAAAGCTAGCCCATGTGCCCATTTATGCCAATTTTATACCATCTACATTGGCTCCCAGTTGAGGTCCAGGCCCAGTTTGCTTGTATTGACATACAAAGCCCTAAATGGCTTGGGACCAGGATACCTATGTACCTTCCTACCTGTTGAGATCTGGGGGAGATGCCTTCTTAAAGAACCATCCGCCAAAGAGGTGAGGGGACTGGCAAATCGAAGGAGGCCTTTTCGGTGGTCCTGGGCCTACCCAAAGAAGTTCACCTGGCACCTTCATTACTAGGGGTCTTGAGGCCAGACAAAGACTGTTCTATTTTCCAGATATTTTAATAACTAACTTGTACTGATTTATATATATATTTGTGGATTTTAAATTGATGCTTTTAAGCTACCTAACTTTGTTCGTATCGTATTATTTGATGATATTTATTGATTTTACTGTTGTTTTTAGTGGAAATGTACAGCACCCACAGAGCCCCAGTAGGGCTATAAGACATTATCTATAAAGTTTAATAATAAATATTTTTTTGATATTTTAGTGCAAGCCAGCAACCCTAATAATGTAAGTGAAGAGGGTGAGTTTAAGCAATTTATTTTATGTCATAACCCATGGAAATAACAGTGATCTACCTCACATAACTATTTGTGATCACAAACAATTTGTTGGATCCCATCAGATCCAGACTTAGTCACATTGAATGCAGTGCGCCTTCAGTTATTCATGGCCACTTATTTCAATGAATTTATTCTTATAAACCGCAAGGCAGGTTTTCTGCCATGACGGAACTGCAGGACTCTCTGGAGGGAGCATTGCAATGGACTGAGAAGCATTTCAAGGGCTGTGGGATCAAGCATTTCAAGATCTGTGGTCAGAACTGGGAATGGAAGTGCCAGCCGACTTTCCTCTCCCTTGCAGCTGGCTCAGACAGAACAATGCCAGCTCCTCTCTGAGGCCAGGAAAGTAAACTTGGAGCAGTGGGGAAAGTAAAAGCGGGCAGGGTAGACAGGGTGGGAAGGAGGCTGGAAAGGCCAGAATATGATCTAACCTGAAGCCTCTTCAGCTTCCTTCCTTGCACTCCAAGACACCCCAGCTACAGGGGCAACCCCCCCCCTTCTAGTGAAATATGCAGCATGGGAAGACTGGGATGAGACCACCACCTACTCAGCCCCTCCTGCTCTACACAGGGTGCCTGTAAAAGGCTGAGTTAAGGAGCTTACAAGCACCGCAATAGGATTCTGCCCTAAGGAGTTTAGAATCTACTCAATACTTCTCAATACCTTCCCCACTCATGGAATGTGCTCTCCAGAGAGGTGCGCCTGGCGCCATCGTTATTTGTTTTTCAACGCCAGGCCAAGACCTTTTTATTTAAATGTTATTTTAATCAATTGCTAATTTATTTATTGGTTTCAACTTATTGCCTGGATGTTTCCACTTTTTATATATTTGTATTGTTATTTATTTGTTGGAAGCCGCCCCGAGGCTTATGCGAATGGGACAGCATACAAGAATCCCAAATAAATAAATAAATAAATAAACACTTGCAACATGGAAGGGGGCAATTGAAAGAGGGTTACACTGCCTCCTAAATTCTGGTGTTAGGAAAAGCAGCGGACTTTGCCATATTTTATTCCAATTCCCCTGCCTCCCCCCACCCTCCACATGCAAACATACTTCTTCAGGACTGTTCATTTGCCTTTAAGGATGGCTCAGCACACGCATTCCTTTCCTATGTGATGTTTTACTGCCTTGATTATCACAAGGCCTTTCTTGCATCCACTTTTATGCAGCACGTGAATTATGCATCCCAAGGGAATGTTATTCGGAGCATCTTTCCACTGCCCCACCCCCATCACCAAATTCTACAAGGACATCAAGCATCATAATAGTCTCCAGAGGCCTTACAACTTCCCAGTCTCCTCCTTTTCTCTCCTGAACAATCTCTAAGTTTTGAGGCTGTTATTTGATTAGAGGGTGGTGGATCACGCAACGTAACAGCCATCTCAACTGCAAAGATGCCCTCCTCTACCACAGCAAAACCGGAGAGTTGTTTCCTTATAGGATGGGCTACAAATAGGAATGAAGCCGCAAAGTTGGAAGAATGCAGTCGCAACTGGGAACGCTGAGGCAATGCAGACGGGGAGAGGGGATTTTGGCTGTAATCCTGACACTGTTCAGCAGATGTCAGCATGGACTCAAAGGAGTTTGAAGTGCAGTTCCATTATAAACTCAGTGGCCATCCTTCTGCAGGAAATCTGAAGACACCAGAATAGGAATCTATGACTATATTCCAAAGACCTCTTCTAAGCTTTCACCTTCGTCTTTCTGGGACTCACGCGGGGGCCTCATCCTCCACCCACAGCCCCAAGCAAAAACTGCTGTTGTGTCTGACAAACTGAGCATTAACCATTTGGGAAACCTCATTTGCTACATTTCTCTTTTAGAATTTTTTCCTAAAAATCTATGAAATTCGAAATTAAATTGGCCCTAACTGGAAAATACCTTCAGCATATAACAGCATACCTGTACTGTATATTGCTCTTCCCAAATTAGAAACACTGAGAAATCCATAATTATTTTCATCTTCTCCTCGAAAAATGTCCTGGAAAATAATTAAACTTGCATACCTTCTTGTTAAACATGAAAATATCTAGATGCATTAACTGCTCATATGAATTATCTTAACACCCCTCCAAAATGATATGGGAGGATTAACACATGATTTGAACATAAAATACTCTAGTCATGAATATGAGATCATTAACTATTTTAAAATGTGCAATGGGAAGCAGCAGCCAAAGGAGTAAGATTGAGTTTTCATTCATACCTTATACTTATTGAGTTTTCCGCAAAGTGTTTCAAAATCTTGCAGGGTAAGTCTTCCATTGGCATCTGACTGTACATGTGGTCAAGGTTTAAGACTGTTCTGACTCGATTACACTCACACACATTCATACAAACACCAGTGTTCCCTGGTTTGCTTCTCGACACCTTGATGTGGTACAGCATTTTCTGGATTGTACCAAATCAAAGCGCAGCTGGAGAGTCAATCATTTTAATGGTTCCCCATGTTAAAAACAAAAGCCCTCTGAGAAAGAAGATACTGATTTCTATCAAACTTGGGACTCTTTTTATCATTGGCTAGAGAAACTGAATTTCGTATAGATTTAAATATGTTTCTAAGTTATAAATGGAAAAAAACGTGGGGGCTGACCCAACAGGCCCGATGTTTCTGATGACTGATGTTGTTTTTAGTTTGCTTGTTTTTTTTAGTTTAGGGTTGTTTTGAATAAAACTTCCTATAAAAGAGAGAGAGAGAAAAAGAAAGTGTCCCAAGAACAAGAAAGACTTCCACAGGTGCCAGAAATACAATGCAGGATCTCTGGCATGTTGCCAGTATAGCAGGACTTCCATCCAATCCTATATGCTCTGAGCTCAGTAGAGGATTGTGCCCCAAGAGAATTGTGCGTGCATTTGACACTTGGAGCAAAGCTAGGCAGATGCTTACACTGCTATCCGCTCCTTTCAGGGTTATAAGCCACAGTGGCCTAACCCTAGAATTGTTTCTGTATATGATAGAGCTGGAGTCCTTCAGATTTTATTAGGCATTCTGCATTTTATGTTTTTAACATGCTAAACTTAGAAATTCATAATACAATCATAAGTATTGGCAAATAAAACTTTTGGAGATATCTGGGGGGAAAAAGCCTTCTGTGCATGCAGGCAACCAGCATATTAGAGGAAAAGGCTTAATTGAAGGTCAATCCTATGCATGTTTAGACAAAGGAAAAAAAAAACCCACACCTTTCAGGGGTGCCCTAGTGGAATTCCACACAGCCATTGCTTGTTGCTGCGGAATTTGCCTCAGCAGAAAGCGGTGGCAAGCTCTGATATAGCTTTCCGGTTTGGTCACCTCATGCCTCACTCTGAGAAAGAAGTGGTGGGCATCAGCAAACACCACCTATATTATCTTTAAACTTAAAGTCAATGATCCAATGGCAAAGGCATGCTAGTACTTTGCCATCCATCGTAGATGCCAGTCCAGTCCTGGGCCCAATTCGAACTCCTGAAAAATGAGGCAAAGCAAATGGCTGCTAGACAGAGGCCTTTTCAGTGGTGGCACCCTGTGCTGGAAGTGAGAAAACAGCTTTGGACGCACATTCTCAAGGACGGCTGGCAATAAGAGACAGAGGAAGTGATGTCATGAGGGGGGCTTGGAAAATGGTCCATTTTCAGGCATTGAGACGAGAAAAGCAGGGAAAATTATTTCAAGACCAGACTTCCCACTGGGCAGGTAGTCTCTGGGCATAATCAAGATGTACAGTAGGCAGACAGGGATTTGGAACAGGGGTGTTTCTCAAGCACAGATGAGGCAGGCATGGCTCTTGACCCCATGCCACATAGCCAGCAGAGGAGGGTAACCAAAATGGCACACAGAGAGGAGGCATGCTTTTTTCAGAAGCACCCTGCCAAAGAGATGGGGCCCAGGCATGCTCAAAAGCAGAGTTTCTAGAAGTAAATACTAGTTTGGGTTCAACAAACTACTCTGTGCATGTTCAGAAGTTCATTCTTGGCATATGTGCATCAGGAAATTGCTTCGGCCAATAAAGAACATTTTGTGACAAAGGTCTGTGACTTTGAATGTTTGAAGGGGGAGACCCTAGCTCACAACACCCTGTCTGTGGAATGTCCTTCTCAAAGAGGTTTACTTGGCACCTAAATTATGATTTTTCCAGCAGCAGATAAAGACTAGAGTTTGTTTATTTATTAAGTTTCTATCCCACCTTTTTCCTACAAAGAATTCAAAGCAGTGTACATAATTCTCCTCTCAATCTTATCCCCACAGCAACCCTGAGAGATAGGTAAGGGCTGAGAGTCTGAGACTGGTCCAAAGTCACCCAGTTGGCTCCATCATCGAGTGAGGACTAGAACCCAGATCACCTGAGTCCCAGTCCCATGCTCCTAACCACTACACTGCAATGATTGTCCCCAGAATCCATCCCTCTTCTGTCCATAAGTCTTATTCTCGTGCTCAGTCCTCACTTAGGAAGTGAGCCAAGCTGAAAGGAAGTCCACAAATGCTGACGGAAGTCTGGTTGCGCAAGTTGTGTGCACAGCATCCACACGGGTTCACTTCCTCACAGGTGCCCACATGAATGCTCGGCATGCTTGCCAGAAAGTTGGAGACATGGCTAGCAGGCATTGTACTGGCAGCCAAGCCCTGGAAATCTGACATTTTTCCACTCCCAAAACATCCCTAGTAAAGATTGTTTATTCTCCTATGCATCCTAAGAATTGCTTTACACACTTGCAACTGTTCTGTTTTGCAGGTGGCTTTGTTTTTTTCCATGCTCAGCAGCCTTTACCTGTATTTATATCACATGCTTTTAAAATAACACTTTTCTTCTTTAAAAAAAAAATAGAATACTTGTAAATTGCCCAGAAAACTCAAGTAACTGGGTAGTCAAAATTGAAATCAATAAAACAATTAATTAATGATACTGAGAATTGGTGCAGTGGATTGATGAGAGTGTTGGACCAGGAGCCTTGAGATCCCGATCCCACTCAGCCTTGAAGCTCACTGAGCCGAGCATTGCCTCGCATCCTAACCTCATTTGCAGGGTTGTTGAAAGGATAAAATGGAGAGGAGGAAGGTTGTGTAGCTGCCTTGGTTCTCTTGAAGGATAAGTGGCCATATATAAACATTTATATAAATGAAATAAGGAATTTATCTTAAGGCATGCTTCTCCTAATATGACTTTAGCTACGAACATTTCTAAAGAACAGACTTTATCTAATTACAGTAACCTAAGAAGAACAGGGGAATGCCACAAGGAATGTAAGAGCGGTGTTTTGCTTTGTTTTGAGTTTGCTTGCAAAACATGTAAACACGCCTCTTTTGCAATCCCAAATGCAAATGCAAGCAAGAGAAAGTATTCTCTGCCAATGTTATTTCTTGTTTGTAACCTGCCCAGGAAGCTCTGTGGCTGGTTGGGCGGGCTAAAAGTCTAATAAATAAATAATGTTAGTAAATTCTCCAATACTTGCTTGCAGTGAAAAATATGCAAATTTTGATGAGACAAAATGCATTTATACAGCCTAAAAATGCACTATTTCATGCACATGGTGGACATGTCATGAGCGGAGCCGGCTGGAGCCAGGGGTCAGACTAGATGGCCCAGGAGACCTCTTCTGACTCGCTCTGTTTCTATGTTTCGATGCTTTTGTCTATGAAGAAAAATTTGCAAAAATTGTGCAAAAATTTGGACGTATGCAGGTTTAGGATTAAAGTTTCACATTTGATCAGGCTGATTTTGTGCAATTTCCGTGGTTGTGCAAAACAAGCAACTGCAAGTGCAAATTGAAGACAGGTGAGCAATGAATGAGCTGTTGTCCAGAGAATCTGGGTGAACATGAACATCTTGCTTGCACATCTGTAAATGCTTCTGTCAACAAATTGCCCTAGACAGCAGGTCAGGCGTTCGCAGAACATTGTATGGATTGTAGGATAATCTGATGAATGAATGCTCCTTGTAATAAAAGTTCAGGATGAAACATGGCTACTGCAGCCCTCCTCTACATGTCTACAGTGCAGATTCCTTTCCTGAAGGGTTGATGGAATTATAAGCCATAGGAAGTCCCTTTCCAGATGGAGACACAAAAACTGGAAGGAGACAGAAAGGCTGCTAGTCATATTTTATTCATTAATTGGCAATGCTAAGGTTGTTTCTCAGAATTACTCCAATACCCAGGATAATGAGAAAGCAAATTAAAGTGATAGAGACCACTTTGTGGAATGCATGTTTCCAACAAAGACAGCTCTTGTCTTACCCTTCCAGTATTGTCTTGCTAGCAGTAAAAGAACTGCACACACCATCTTCATCGCATATGGACAACCACTGCTCCAGGGGCCACCAGATGCCCTTCCAAGCTCCCCGTGCACCACTGCTGTTGCTGCTGCAATTGTGCTGGGCAAGGGGGCACATAGGGATGAGCCCCCTCACAGTCAGGGAGCAAGGAGTTGGGTGCATGGAAGAAGGTTCACATGGCAAGTCATCCTTGCACACCTATTCTCCCCGTGCATCTGTGCTCCTGGGCTGTCAGGAGCATGCTTTAAATAGCAAAGAAAGCAATTTGCAAAGGCAAAGACAGATTAAAAGGACAAATGGAGGGAAGGAAATAATAGAAAAAGGCAACAGCTCACAGCCAGTGGAAGAATGTCTTATACCAGCCCTGCAGAGTCCTGCAAGTTGTCAGCCCCAATGCTCCTTATCATCTCTTGTCTTGCTCACAAAGGACTTAAAGTGGAAGCTTTTCTGCCCATCCTGTGGGCATAACATAGGAAGAAGCCCCACACTGATGTTGGTAAGATTTACCTTTGATTTACCTACACATGTGTAGATATCTATTTATGCTTCACCAAAAAGAAAAGGGGATCACCAAGGAAGAAGACACCAGCTGGCAAAGCACTCGCCTGTACAGGCATCTGTGTATAGGTGCACATTTACAAATTACGCCTATGATCAAAATACAAACACAAGCATGTCATACCATAGTGGAAAAGGCTGACCAGGTAGCCCACATGCCTGCTCAGCCTGCTGTCTGTAACTCTCGGTGGGCCTTATCAACTTCAAACCTGCCTGTCTTGTTAAATCATGGACTGGACTGCCCATCAAATAGAGGTCACCTTCAAACACAGAATTGTCCAAGACCGGGTCTCCAGAATAGAGGACTGTCCTGTGAAAATAGGACACCTGGCCACCTTCAAATGTGCTGCTTGCATGCATGGAAACATGGAGACTTGGAAAACCAACTAATTAACTAACTTGGGAAATAGGAACACATACTATGGCCTCATCTTTAAGCTTCTCTATGCAATGCCATTTCCTTTGATGGACATCTAATAGAAGCAAAGGCCTTTAGAGAAAAGAATATAGCACTTGATAGATCTCCTGCATAAGTAGAGGGCATATCTTATGGCAAATATTTGCTCACAGAGCTCCTGCAACAGGAAGCTCAGCACAGGCATAACTCAAAGCAAGGAAGGGCAGCCCAAGGAAGGTTTATTGCATTTGTTGAAAAGATACATCCATCAGACTTAAAAGGCTCCTGGATGAATCGAAGCTGAATCCATCTCCGCTTTGCAGACCGGCCATTAGATCTGTAAGTGGATAAATCAGAAAGCAACGTGCATAAAGAATAAGGAGATGGGGAGGGGGTGCCACAATGGCGTGATTTGTTTTTAATTCAGGAATTCGGATCCTAGCTCCACTAAGGTGCAGTGTCTCACCTTCATGTTTTGCAAAATGCACAAGAGGAGCAACTGGGAAGGGACTCAGGGCTTGTGGCAGGTGTAGCTGCCCTCACTGGAAGTAGCAGCCTTCCTTGGGATCTGTACCCACACTCAAAGCGCCATGTGCAGCAGCCCAAGTGAGATGGCTATGCAGGAGGAATCACTGGAACCGGCACTTGGTCTGGTATCGGCACATCTAAGGCAAATGGAAGTGGTGCCCATTTAGCCCTAAGCCTTTCCAGCTGCCTTGTCTTAAAGGAAGGGTGGATAACACGTAGTCCACAAGCATGCACAGATACATCTGATCACTTAACTCTCTGAAGAGGTACTCCAACAAAACCTGGAGGGCCACAGGTTCCCTGACCCTGGTTAAAATAGGGTTCAACTTTTGAAGTCCCAAAGTTCAGAGCTAGTTTATCGTATCCAAAGGAGGGATATTTAGCATTCTGGAGACTCAGTTCAGTCCTTGGGGACATCCCATCGACTGCTCAGCACAACTCCATTTCCCATGAACACCATGCTGGACGCCTTAAAAACAACAGTAACCCTCATCCATGGCATTCTGTTCGGGCAGCATCATCTTAACCCACGTTCACAAGATGCAACCTTAGTGCATCAGGGACTGGTATTCTGCAGTGCTGTTCTGCAGTGCTAATGCTGTGTGTGCAGACACCAGCAAAGTGACAGGAGCAGACTGCCGGCCCCATGGGTGGGAACCCCACATTTTGTGCCCAAGGATAGCCTATTTTCAGGAAGGCTCTTAAACTGGAAGTCAGATCAGCTGAAGGGAGATGGCAGTGGACATGGGAGGGCTTAATGCTCCATCCCCGTGTGTTGCTTGGCTCTGCAGATTGGATCCCCCAAGCCTCGCTTATTACAGACCTACTTTTAACAAGTAACCACAGGCCTGCTGCTAACACTTCGGGATTAACTCTGGCTCTCGGCTCTCATGGGATGGGTAAATGAGTCGGCCTAATGTGGTTCAATTCATTATATGGTCCCAATTATCAAAAGGATTAGTGACTGAACAGGACAGAAGACCAAAGGAAGGAGAGATTGAAAGAATAGTTACTAGCCATAAGCAATGGACATTACCCTTCAGGACTACTTCATTAAGGATCCTTTGCAGCTGTGAGGCATCCAGGTAGGAACTCTAATGGAAAATCAAAGAAAACTGTCTATAAATTCTATGATCCACTGGGAACAAATCTTGTGCTGTTCCCATTACTGTTACCACCCTGCCCAGTAACCAAAGCAGTGTACTGGGCAGTGTACAAAGAGCAACAGAGCTAAGGACAATGAAACACTGAACAACGGCTTGAGGGCAGATGGATGAAAACGCCTAGTGCGTGCAATTGAACCCTACAGTCATTTATATTTAGGAGCGGTGGGGACAGCAAAGAAACAATGTCTCATTGCCTCTGTTCAGTCTTAGGGGGATGCAGTGGCTCAGTGGCTTAATGATGCTGGAACTGTCAATCAGAAATGGTCACCACTCCAGCAGTTTGAGCCCAGCTTCGTAGAACAGAGGGATCCCCCGTCATCTGCCCCTAGCTCCTGCCCACCTAGCAGTTTGAAAGTACACCACCTGTGAGCAGATAAATGGGAACCACCACTCCTCAGTAGAAAAACCTGCTGGCTTCATTCGCGATGAAAGCAAGCACCGGTGCCTGGATGCGTCAGCAGAGGATTAGTGGAGAAAAGCCTTGGGTGAACGGACTTCAACAAGAACATCGCTGGCCAACCGGTGCTAAGCTAGTTCACTCCCCATGGTGCACGGGTGCAATAACAGACTAGCAACTGCAGGAACCAGCACATCCACTGTGTGTAAAAACATTGCAGAGTCCTTGGCAATATATGCCATGTGCCAAATAAATAAATAAATCTTCTATTTCCCACCCAGCAGAATTCCTTAGGGTTATACAGATCCAATTAGACATGCTAATGTTTCCAGGAGTAATAGCCTAGGGGACCTCAGCATCAGAACTTGAAGCACATCTGGCAGCTGAGCCTGCTGAGCACCAGGGTAGGCAGTGCATCAACAGAATGCCTAATCTGTCCTGCTGGCCCACCACCAGATGGTGGCAGTGAGACGGACAGGGAGCCTGGAGAGAAAGCTAGAATTCCTACAGGCTACAGCGCACTCCCTGACCCTTGAGTTCACCCTTGAATAGTTGAACCAAGTACCCCAGTGGGCATGGCTGGGAGAGACTAACTCCTTCCTGTTTGCCTGTCCAGGTCTCAGTAATGCATGCCAGGTTGGCTTCCTCATCCAGTATTACATCCTGCATGAGGGACCTCTTTTTTTGGACTGATCTGGCAGTAGTGGAGGCCCAAAGATAGGCTGATGCAAAGAGCTGTGTTCTTCAAAGGGGAACCCACCTTTTGTGCCATCCCCTTTGGGTCCATCCCACAAGGATGTCACTGCTCTACTCCTTAGGTAAGCAGTTAAAGCCCTCCCCAGAGGGAACCATGGCTGACTCAGGTCTTCAGCCAACCCTGAGGGTAGCTCTTTTGCCAGCTATAGCAGTTTGACTGAGAATTAGGGCCCCAGTCTAGTGAAAACAACCAGAGAGGGAGAAATTGGCTGGCAGAGGTAAACAAGGGTAAAGTCCAGCTTACTTCCCTCCCTGGAAGATGCCCCAGTTCCCAGCAGCGTTCTTTTAGGCCTTAGCTGCTGACTGATCCATTGAAAGATATATTCCACTTTGCTCTACAAGCTGATAGTCATCTTCCTTTAATTTCTTTCCCCCATCCAGGAGAAACCTCATACTAGATCAGGGGTAGGGAGCACAGAGGCTTCCAGTTATGTTAGACTGCAATTTCAATGATCCTTGACCATACTGGCTGAGGCTAATGGGCACTGCAGTTAGTGATGGTTTGATCTGTCAGTTTCAGTTTCTCTCCATTGGTCTTTTGCAAGTCTTGCATTTGTTTCAAGCTGAAATTTGAACATTTTTTTTAAACAGTCACATGAAAATGCACGTACATTTATTTATTCCTTTCTCCTAATATATGTATATTTGTATGCAATTTCACCTGATAGACACCTCTTTCAAACTATTTTCCTAATGTACTTTCAAGATTACTTTCATGAATATACACATTCTTGTGTGCATTTTATGGATGAAGAACTTGATTGCAGTATTTGGAGAAGTGCAAATTTTGATGGATTACTGAGTTACAGTTCATGTATTGGTTTGAAAATGCAAAATTAGATAAGTTTCACATTAACATGCAAACCAAATGAATTACTTCCCCATCCCTAGTTGCTTTCCAAAACATCAGGAGGGTAACAGGCTCCACAGAGCAGTAAATGGTGGTTTATGCTTAATGCTCACATTGGTCCTGATCTGCCTCGGTGTAAGTAATTTCCATTTATATCCATGCATTTGCAAACTTTGAGGAACATTCTCTCTCTCTCTCTCTCTCTCTCTCTTTATATATATATATCCCACTCTCTAGACAATATTCATATTCAGTTAGCTATTTTGCTTCTTGGGGTTCTTTGCACAATTCCAGGAAGGACATCAGTAAAATACACAGAACGATTACAACGGATAGAAGGCATCAGAAAGAGATACAAGACCCCGGTGTCTTCACAGCTTTGATGCTCTGTTAACCAGAAGATATTGCCTCTTCTCACACTGCCCTTGATTTATTTGGCACTGATTTTTTGAAAACTTGATCTGTTTATCTTTCTTCCTCTGAGTTTCTATATTCCACAGGTAAAGGATGAGCTGTTTTTACTACCTAACAGTCAAGAAGAGGATTGCGTTGCTGTTCCAGTGCCCTGCAGTGTTACTGGACAGACCAAAAAAGGATGCACTGAGTGATTGAACGAGCGCCCTGTCTCTGCGTGACTGGAGAAAACGATCACACGGAGCACAGATGCTTGGGAGTTGAAGGTCAGAACCTGCATGCTGCCTCCCAGCTCAGGTCATGCAGCTGCCCAGTATGAGAAGGGGCCCTACATCCATGGGTTGGAACTCGCCCAGGGCTCCTGCTTGCGCTGGGTACATGTGCAGCCATTGGGGGCTGTGGCTAGTTGGGGCGACTGTGTGTAGAGTGGCTGACAATCAAACTTGCCTTCTCTCCATGCGTGTGAAGAATGTTTGGACACCTCTACTGCTTGAAACATGGAAGTGCTCTGTGAATGTCCTTAAACCCTTGAGAAACATCAGGGAATATGGAAATAGAGCTGGAAGGTTGCAATCCTAGACACACTTATTGGGGCTTAGTGGGGGACTAAGAAGGTTGCATGGAAACAGGAGTATCACTATTAGCCTATGTCTGAATAACAGGAGAGAGAGAGACACACACACATTCACGAAATCTTTAACACAGAAATTAAGAGAGTCTGTTTGGCATAGTAGTTCGTGTGATGGACTGGGATTTGGGAGATCTGGGTTCTAGGCCCCACTTAGCCAAGAAGCTCAAGAAGGAGGAGGATTATATTTATACTCCATCTTTTATCTTCTTCCAAAGAACCCAAGGTGGCTTACATACATTTGCACATGACAGATCTCCTGTCTGCCTCTGAGCCAGTGACTGGAAGCAGCCTGACTCAGGGTTTTCCATGGTCTTCTATTTCTAAGGTGGGCCACAATCTGTACATTTTAAATAAATTAAGGATTCTTTTTGCAAAGCACACCATTTGCACAAATTGGACTAGCATAATTTGTGCAAATTAGGAAATCTGAGTTAATTGGAAGCCAAAAATTATGGCATTCTGCAGTGCTTTGCACAATTCACACCAGAACAATGTGGCTTTCAATTTCCAATTAGCAGTAATTGCACAATTTATGCAAATTGCATTGATCTACATCGTGCAATTTGCTCAAATTTCCCTAGTGTTTTTTTTTAATGCACAATTAACAACTAGACACAGAAGTCTGCCCATTGCCTTGATACATATGACAGAATAGGGCTGGTGAATCAAAATCTGAGGAGCCAAATTATGTACGTCTTTCAGATTTTTACCTTTGTATCAGATGTCTAACATTTCCCACTATTCTTTCTTAGCTAACTGCCATTGAGATATTAGTAGCGAAAGAAGCTTAAATGACTTCTCAGCTGCTCTTAAGGCAAAAGGCTGTAAGAAACTACTCTAAGCTTTTGCTTAAATATAAAAGTAGATATAAGAGGAAGCCTAGACAGGGATGGCTAGAGCATCCAAGATTGGCTGTTCAAACATTGATTCTTTAGGCCTACTCTGAGTCAAAGTAAACTTCAGAAAGTGATCGATAGCTGAATCATTTGACTTCACAAAAGAAAGATGTTCAAGGAAAATATTTTTCTAGGTATGTTGCCAGCTTCAAAGCACAGGAACATAAGATGTATAAGGAGAAGTTGAGAATGTTTTGAATTCCCTTGGAATTAACAGAGATAGCAACAATGCCGTTAGTAGATGGGAAGCACTTAGATTGAGAATAAGGGCTTTAGAAAGAGATAGACCACCTTGTAGTAATCAGTCAGCACACTTCAAACATAATACTTGCCAGGTATTAGGTATAATAACTTGCAGAAGTTTAAGAAGAGGTCTCACTTTACAGACACAGCTCTGTGTCCTATCTTAGCTCTACAGGAACATCTTTCAAAAGCAAGAAAGGACAGAGCCTCTGTGGACAGATTTGCTGTAAGTCTTAACTCTTTTCTTTCTATTTCTGCATTATGTGAGCACATGGTAGTTTTTTCTAATAGAAGCATTCTGCTCCATTTTAAACTGTGTGGGGAAGGCAGCACATCTCGCTATCAAGCCAGCCAATTCTCCTGGGAAACAGGAAATGGGAAGCAGTCATGCTGGGATTTCTGTTTGTTTGTTTTGGTTTTAGGGGCTTCTTTTGCTGAGCACCAAAAAGATAATCTGGGGCTGTAGCAGCTGCACTGCACAGTGCCACTGCTACACTGCCATGGTAACTTCCCCGACAAAGAGCTGAGAATCTGGCCCACTGCCCCTGCGGCTTGGAGTTGCCTGACTCATGAGCCTTGTAAAATCTTCCCTTCCTTGCCCTTACTGCTCCCAGAGACAAACCTAGTGCAGTATTCGCAGTAGGCAGTGTCATTTTCACCTTTTATGCGTTGATATAACTATTAGCTGCGAGAGGTCTATTGTGCAGAGGCTTTTGGCAGCAATTTTTCTCTTGACTAAGTCAAGGAGTCCTTTATAACAGTTTATTAAGCCATTAAGAGCATCTTCTGTGAACACATGCAGCTCAGCTCAGAAAGAGTGGGAATCAATTACCCAAACATTGACTGATGTCTGCTTTCCAAACGCAGCAAGTGCAAACTGGAAGTCGTTCTGATCAGAGTAAAATATCACAGATATACTCAGGCATATTTGCAGCCAAGGGTTGTTGCTAATTACTTGCTTAAGAAACACCTCTTTGCCTGCAAATAATCAGTTCTGAGCTATCATATTCTAGCTTGAGTCCCTTGACCTATATCTTATAGCAGCAGGCAAATCAATGGAGTTCTGAGATCTGCATTTCTGATGGGAGAATTTTATTATCCTAATTCCTCTTGCCTTGCTGATGCACATGTTTTGTTTTTGGTTTTAGTCAACTTACCTGATTAGCATATCTTAGGAAGATGTTTTTGTAGAAGTTGCCTTGATTCCACTTGGGCATATTCTGGATCAAAGGAAAGCAGGCATGTATAAAAATCAATCACAAAAATCAGACAGCAG
This sequence comes from Varanus salvator macromaculatus, assembly GCA_023646645.1. Taxonomy (NCBI): domain Eukaryota; kingdom Metazoa; phylum Chordata; class Lepidosauria; order Squamata; family Varanidae; genus Varanus; species Varanus salvator. Next base: position 70,831,221 of record JAIXND010000765.1, read on the forward strand.
AAGACATCCTATTGTTATTAACTTGAGCCACAGATGATCCTAGCCATTTACAGTTGGCAACATTCGTGTGTATGTTTGCATGCGCATGCATGTGTGAATGTGCACACACGCACGCACACACAAACACACACACAAAGACCCAGTCACATCCTCAAAGGTCTGACAGCAAGAAGAAATTCAATACGACATTATCTGAGTCTGAATTACCCTTCCTAATTGTCTGAATTCACTAAATACCACCCTGTGGTCCTACATAAATTCAGGCAAATATAAACTGCATTCCTGTATATCCAGACTTCAGATTAATCCAAATTATTGGATGTGCAAGCTGTAGGGTGCAGAGATAAAGGAGGCTTCATTGTAGTGGTAATCAGGCAAAGAGCAAAAAGAGAAGTGTTATTTTATGGAGGCTTTGTTAAACAGCAAGGCTTCAAAACTGATTTCAACAAAGCCTCAAGGAAGGCTGCAATTGGCATTCATTCACAGGGAGAACATGCCAGGTTTATGGAGCAAAACAAAGGTGAAAAGAGACAGAAAGGAAAAGGCAGGGAACTATTGAAGCTGGGGAACTTAGGAGTGATCCTATAGCCGGTAGACATCGTGTGGGAGGTCATAGGATAATTGGATCATCTGATCCAACCTCACGGACAGCATTGCAACTCTGGAGTTGGAAATTGGAGCTCTGACCCCCGTCCCCCAGCCCCCTTGCAGCCAGTGGGGAAAGAATGGCCCTGGCAGGTCTCCGGGGCCAGAAAATTAACCTTGGAGAAAGGGGGCATCCTGAGGAGCTGGGTGGGGAGGCCAGTGATGCTGAGACGAGAGGCCTGCTTTCCCTCCCCTCTGAGATGCCATTGCTAGACAGCCAAAACCAGCCGCCTAGCAAAATTGCAGGGCAAGAGGAGCAGGGAGGTGCAGCTCACTTTTGCCATTCCTTCTGCTCTGCATTGGAAGAGCAGAAGCTTGGGAGTTCAGGGGTTACATGCATGTCCATACGACTGGCTGGTGTCCCACTGTGCTGGCAGGATGCAGGATGGGCCACTGCCACACACCGAGGGGAATCTGCCACTGTGCTGGAAGAACAGCCAAGACCGGAAGGAGTCCTGGGTGGGCCATGAGCAACCCAGGGATGGGCACAATTGCCCAGCCTCCTGCGCCCTTGTAGTTCTTGCCCACGCCCTTGCTGCTGGCAGAACATGAAACCTGCCCAGATCTGGGGCAAAAATATCCCCTCCCATGGATTTCCACCCCTGAAGGTCTTACAGGCCCAAGAGGTCTTAGGGTATCATTTCAAGACCTCTGCCCAAAGACTGGTGCACCTGCCACATGCCCAGGCCACCGGATCGGCCCACAGCACTGATCTGCACCACAAACTCTTGGGCCTGGTTGCCAGCTCAAGTCCGCTGTGCTGCAGAAGGATCCCACATGGAGCAACCCCAGTGTGGGGCAACAAGAACTCAGCAGTGATGCAGCCTCAGGGATGCTGCCAAATGGGTCACACCCCTTTGGGAAGCATTGCTTTGGGGGGAGGCACGAGGGCAAGGAGTATCCCCCCAACAACTTTTCTTGGTGGGGGGGATTATTTCTTACATCCTGGCTGGAAGACCTGGGGCCAAGTGGGGAAATCTGTGGAGTCCACAGTTTGTGGAGTGACAGGTAGAGGGAGATGAGACATTGGGAGGAGGGCTAGCCAGGGAAGGGGAATGAGGCCCAGAGAGTTAATGGCTGTGCCCTGCTCTGGTTTCCCTTGCGTCCACAAGTCTAGTGGTTGTGCTATCAGCCTGCCCTTGGGACTCCAAGTGATGCTTTTCAAAGCCAGATTGGCCCGAAGCGAGATCTTCCTCACCCATAGTGGATGCGGCAGCCAATTTGGCATACACGACTGGGTGGGCAGCAAGGGAGGACTCAGTTTCTCCCAGCTGTGCCCACTGGGGTGCTTGGTTCAACATCAGGTGGACTCAAGAGCCAGGGAGGGGGCTATGCTGTGGTCTCTTGGAATTCTAGCTTTCTCTCCCATTTCCCTGTTCATCTCATATGTCTGCATCTGGTGGTGAGCCAGGAGGACAGATTAGGCATTCTGTTGCTGCATTGCCTACCCTGCTGCTCAGCGGCCTCACCATCTGAGCTGCCAGAGAAGTTATCAGATGTGACACTGAGGTCCTCCAGAGTGTTTGCGCAGGGGTGGGGTGTTAACATTCATGCCAAGGATAACTTATCTCAGGTAGTTTAGAATTTCATGGACTCCGTGACAATCGGGGGACTGTCCCAAGTTGTCATCAGCCCAACACATGTTAACAGGGCACATTCAGGATTTGTTTTTGTCAGCCAGACATGGGGATAGTGATCTGAAAATGTGGGGGCAGCTTTGAATAGGAACCTCTGTTGTGGTCAGATCACTGCCTGTTGATATCTAGACTAATGGTGATACAATGGTGTGGGATCTATTAAAATGCTTCCCCCCTCCCCCCAACGAGGTGAATGGATCCAGATGCTTGGGATTTTCCATCTGATATGGCTGGTAGTTCTGTCAAAGCCCTTGTTGATCTATGGAATACAGAGATGACCCAGACACCAGACATGATCACTCCTGAGCCCCCTCTCTTAGTAGAACTCATATAGCTCTGTGGTTTGAGAGCAATGAAACAATAGAAGAGGTGGATTGAATAAAGATGGGGGGAAAGCTTCCAGTGGATGCAACCAAACCCTGCCTTGTGCCTATTCTTACACATATTTAAGGGCAGAAGGGACAGCAAGGAAACAACATTACACTTCCTGTATCTAATCTTTTACTTGCTGTCCAGCAGAGTAATTTAGGGTCATCCAGGGTTCACTACAGGCTGGCCCCAGTGACTTCTTAGACTTTTCTGAGTTCTACTCTAATACATTTGCTAGGCACTTACAGAATAAAATCTCTTGCATCTGCCAGGGCTTTCAATTTTGCACCAGTTGGATCAGGATAAGGTATCCATAGCACAGCCTGGTCCAGTGTCCTTGGATCACTTTCAGCTGGTTCAGCTTGAGCATGATAAGGTACTTGGACATGTTTGTGCAACCAAGTCCATATTGGACACCTCCATGCCTCTTGACTTATAGTGGAGAGGGAATAACTGGCTGAGTGTGGGAGATGATCAGTGACTCTTTCTAAGAGGGAGTGGTCCACTTCAGGTGGTGGCGAAATCCTCTCTGAACCCAGAAGACCCAAGTAACTTCCAGTGATGAATGTTCCCTTCCTGGACAAAGTTCTAGAGTGAGTAGAGACTAACCAGCTCCAGACAATCTTAGCTGAGACTATCTGGATCCATTTCAGCTGGGGGTCAGGCTAGATTTTTGCTATAGAAACAGCTTTGGTCACCCTACAGAATGACCTCTGCTTGCAGAGAGATGGGATGTATGTAACCCTGTTGGTACGCTTCGATTTCTCAGCAGCTTTTGATTCAATGAACAATGTTATCCTTCCAGGGAGGCTGTATGAATTGGGAGTGGGGGGAACTGCACTGCAGAGGTTCCATTTCTACTTGGAAGGTTAGCTCATGGGGTTCTTCAGGGATCAGTCTTACTTCCCAGGCTATTCAACATTAATCTGAAACCACATAGAGAGGCCAACCGGAGTGTGTTGCCATGAGTGATGACATGTAGCTCAAATTATCCTTTCATCTTCATCAGGTATGGCTGTGGAAGTGCTAAACCTGTGCCTGGTTGTGACGGTCACCTGCTTGAGGACTAACACACTGAATCTCAATCCAGGCAAGACTGAGATTCCTTTAGTAGGTGGTTCCTCTGACCAGATGGAGGATGCTCAATCCTTGATCCGTCTTGGCCATTTGATGTTCAGGGGGCCAAAGTGGCACAGAGTGCCTTCTACCAGCTTCAACTGGTGGCCCAGCTATGCCCCTATCTTGACAGAAATAGCCTGGCTTCAGCAATCTACACTGTGGGAGTCACTAAACTAGATTACTGCAATGTGCTGTATATAGTGCTGCCCTCGAGACAGTTCAGAAAAGCTGCAGTTTGTGCAATAAGCAGCTGCCCGGCTTACAACTGGGACAAGAAGTTTCAAATATATAATTCCAGTTCCATCCAGCTTGCACTGACTGCTTATATGCTCCTGAACTCAAGACCACATCCTTGTTCTCCAGCCATGCCAGAGAGTTAGACAGCTGATGCCAGTTGTCTAATTGCGGTGCTTCAGAGTAGAAAGTAAGGAGGCTTGGGTGCCATTAGGATCCCTAGAATCCCTCATATCTTGGTGGTGTCTGTCTTTTTCTCTCTCATTCCCTGGAATGGTCCCAAACTCAGTCTCTGCTGCTGTGTCCTTGGAGAAAAAGCTGGCACAGTTTGTTCTGCTCCGGCTTCAAGGGGAGAGCTAGAATGCTGAACAATTCTCTGACCCTTCATGTCTATCTATAGGCCTTAGGATTCTGCTGACTGTTTGGTGAGGAAAATTTCAGAGAAATTCTACTGGTCTGGATTTGGTTTTGCTGCGATTGCCTTCCTTAGGAAGTAATCAAAACATATGTGCAAGTGTCCTGTTTTATTGTGCAACCATCTGTCTGGTATCTGTAGCCTTTTCAGTTTCCTGCACTTCAGTTAAAGCCCAGAGGAAGACAGCATGAGCTAATTCTTTCCATGGGGCACTATATTTTGTTTGGGTTTTTTTCCAAATCAGGCACCCTGGGAAGCTTCAGAGCAATTGAGAAATGTATCATAACATAAAACAAATGCACAGTACCTTTGGTTGCCTCACTATTATTTGGTGAGCTCAGAAAAACACAAAAGTAAATTATAAAACAGCCTGAGAATTAGGCAAAACAGTGGAGGCCTCTTGCATGGGGAACAAAAACCTACAGGAAATTGGAGGGCAGATCTAGGCACAGGTCTAAAACTGCTGCCTCCCTAGCACTCAGTGCAACATTTAGCAACTTAATGCTAGGGGGATGCAAAATGGCGGGGGCAACCTGAAAACTCCCCCAAAATGCAGAAGGGCAACCTGAAAGCACATTCCCCCTCCACCCCAGTAAAAACTCTTATTAAAAAAGAAGAAAGCTATGCAGGAAGCCCTGTGTATAGTAAGCCCTACCTGTGAGAAATTTTTGGACAACTTGTCCTCCTACTGGAGAAATTCTGTGAAAATATCCTCCCCAGTTCTGCACCCACAAAGAGGACTGAGTATGTAAAGAGGTCATTTGGGCACTGCTCCAATTTCTATTGACATTCTTCTACTGCACAGTTATAGAAGCCCAGAACAAATTGAAAAAAGACACGGCCAGGATTAGGTATAGGTAAAGGTAAAGATAATAAAGTAACCAGCATACTTTGAACAACTGCATCACTTTTTAACTCTGCTTACCATTGTCTGCACTGGACTGCGCTCAGTACTTGGTTTCCTGAGAGACAGAGAGAGAATCTGTACAAATGACAATTCCAAGGATAGTATATTGTCAAATGAGGGCACTGTGTTCTTTGTTACATCCTCCGTACTGACTTCAGGTGTCATACAGGTGCTGGTAATGGAACTGATATATATCCGCTTTTATATACAGCTTTCTAGCTGGGGCAGAGCTCCTAACACAGGCCTGTGAAAGGGTGTTGCCCAGTCTATAGGAAAAGATGGAAGGAGGAGACTGGCAGAGTCCTGAAGTTGATTCTCTAATACAACATAGGTGGGACTACAAGTTAAATGTAATTCCACAATTCTTTTCTCAAGGGCCTTCAGAAATTAGCTTTGAATTGAGCACAGGACCAGGTGATGGAGTGGAGCTGTGTATAAACCCGTTTTTCCCATTCATTTGTCAGCACAAATTGCCATCTTTCCAGCTGCCCTCCCCCACAAGAGTTACAAGCAGTGGGTTCTCTACCTTTTACTACTTGGGAAGCAAAACTATGAGGAAGGGGGATTTTCAGAAGACAATGGATGGGAATAAAAGGGGATAACAGCCCCCTATTCTGTCCTGCCTCCACACTGGCCCCCTGCAGGCTGAAGCTATTTGCAGCTGCCTTATCTGATAAAGAAAGTACTTGAGGGAAAGAATCACAAAGGATCATTCTGGCCTGCCTAACACATCATTTAAGGGTATGTAGACATCATATTCTCTCTTGGTCTCTTCGTAATTAGACAAATATTACCAGTGAAGAATATGACCCAACAGGGATGAACAGCGGTATGAGCACATATACACAAGCCATCATGGAAATGTCTAGTAAACGTATTAAATCTCTAATCTCCATGAATAATGGTCTTTAGAAAACTTCTGAATATTAGGAGACAACCTCAAGCAACAAATGATTCCCTCCCTTTCCTGTTAAATATTGGAACTAAATATCATTATCAGATACGGAACACAGTGATCAAATCTCACCAAATTCCAAATACAAACATCACATTTTGATGAATATTTTGCAAATGTTCAGATCATCAGAAAATAGTTAACATTTGATATCAACATTTAGAGAAACATTTGAGAAGCATTGTGGGAACAAATTCATGTTAGCTTTAAAAGGTTTCCCTAAATAATGAGGCTGGGGAGACACTCCTGGAAGACCTGATAAAATGGCTTTTCTCCACCTTCTCTAGTTCAAGTTCTATTCATAAAAGCTTTACCTGAGGTTATTTGGACTCTTCAGGAAGATTCGTAGAAGGAACTCAAACTCTTGACCTTCTTGTGATGCAATTGGAGTAATGATGTAGCGCCCAGGTTTCAAGTGAAAGTAATTAGTGACATCTCGCATTTGCGTAAGCCCAATCCTTTCACATCTGGTTCTGCCCTTAGAGAAAATGGCCAGGTATTCTGATGTGATTATCATTGCATATCATCCTTCTCTCATTTATTTCTACATTCAAGTGAGCTGAACAAGAGTGAACAACCCTGGAAATGACCAGGGCTATTGACACGATCGCTCCTAAGCATCCTCTCCCGCTGGGCAGAGCCCGTTCATCCTCTTGGTACACACCTGAATTACGGGCGATGAAGCAGGTTGGGAGATGGCTAGAGCATAGGTGGAGGAAATCATGGGATGAATCTGACTGAACACACTTAGGAGCCCATTATCGGGCCTATGCTGTGGCGGTGAGGGCGGTGAAAAAGAAATTTTTCTCCGTGTCCATTGCCTCCTCACAATGCCATCCGGCAGAGCTTTTTCGGGTGGTACAAGGGCTCGTTCACCCAGGCCCTAAGAAAGACCTGGTACCACCCTCAATGGTCCGCTGTGACGACTTTGCCAAGCATTTTAGGGAGAAAATCGCTCAGATTTGTCACGAGCTAGACTCCACTAGTGACTCAGAGCCTTCAGGGGAGGAGCCAATGTTGCCGTCTGGTCCACAATTGATGGATGAATTTCAGTTATTGTGGCCTGATGATGTGGACAAGGTGCTTGGACAAGTACGTTCCACCACCTGCTTATTGGACCCTTGTCCATCTTGGCTACTCAAGACAGCCAAGGACGGGATAGAAACCTGGGTCCTGGAGGTTGTCAACGCCTCTCTAAGGGATGGCCGGGTACCTGCCCCTTTAAAGGAGGTGGTAGTCCGGCCTGTCCAAAAGAAGGCTTTCCTGGATCCAGAGATGGCCACCAATTATAGACCGGTGGCCAACATCCCGTTTCTGGGCAAGGTGTTAGAGCGGGTGGTGGTGGGACAACTCCAGGCACTCTTGGATGAAACTGATTATCTGAACCCATTTCAGTCCGGCTTCAGACCTGGGTATGGTACAATGACGTGTGCAGGGAGAAAGACAGGGGGAGTGCATCCCTGTTGGTTCTCCTGGACCTCTCAGTGGCTTTCGCTACCATCGACCATGGTATCCTTCTGGATAGGCTGGCTGGGTTGGGGGTCGGAGGCACTGCTTGGCGGTGGTTCCGCTCCTACCTCGATAGCCGATTCCAGAAGGTGGTGCTGGGGGACTATGCCTCTGCGCTGTGGCAGTTATGCCATGGGGTACCGCAGGGGTCTATTTTGTCCCCCATGCTATTCAACATCTACATGAAACCACTGGGAGAGTCATCAGGAGGTCTGGGCTGTGGAGTCATCAGTACGCTGATGATACCCAGCTCTACCTCTCTTTCTCAACCAATCCAGGTGAGTCAGTGGCTGTGCTGAACCAGTGCCTGGCCGAGTTAATGGGCTGGATGAGGGCCAATAAACTGAGGCTCAATCCAGACAAGACGGAGGTCCTGTTGGTAGGTGGATTGGGCTTTGGGATGGGGGACTTTGACCTTGTCCTGAACGGGGTTGCATTCCCTCTTAAGGACAGGGTCCGCAGCTTGGGAGTGCTCTTCAACCCAGAACTATCGTTGGAAGCTCAAGTGACAGCGGTGGCGAGGAGCGCTTTCCTTCAGCTTCGGCTGATCCATCAGCTGCGTCCCTACCTGGAGAATGACTGCCTGGCAACAGTGACACACGCATTGGTCACTTCCCGATTAGACTTCTGCAACGCGCTTAACGTGGGGCTGCCCTTGAAGACAGTCCAGATACTTCAATTGGTGCAAAATAGAGCTGCCAGGCTGCTGACGAGGACTGGGCATTGTTCTCATATAACCCCAGTCCTCTGTCAGCTTCACTGGCTCCCCATTGAAGTCCAGGCCCAATTCAAGGTGCTGGTTATCACCTACAAAGCCCTGAACGGCTTAGGTCCTGGTTACCTAAAGGAGCGCCTGCGTCCATATATGCCCTCCTGCCCCCTGAGATCTGTGGCAGAGGCCCTTCTCCAGGAACCCTCCGTGAAGGATATTAGGAGGGTAAGTACTCAGAGGAGGGCTTTCTCTGCAGAGGCGCCAAACCTATGGAATGTGCTCCCCAGAGAGGTCTGCCTGGCGCCGTTGTTATTTGTTTTTCGGCGCCAGGCCAAGACCTTTTTATTTAAACACTATTTTAACTGTTAATGGTTTATTTGTTGATTTTAAATTGACCAGGCTGTTTCCACTATTTTATCTTATGTATTTTATTTATTTGATGATTTTTTTGTATTTTATGTGGGATTTTAATGATTGTAAGCTGCCCCAAGGCTTATGCGATGGGGGTGGCATATAAGCTGTCTAACTAACTAACTAACTAACTAACTAACTAACTAACTAAATAAACCCTTTGCAAGATAAGAGACTCCTGAAAGAGGAATCATTCATGCCAATATAAAGAATAGGAGATTTGGCAAATAGACTCCACATTCCCAGAGTCCAACCTTCCCCAATACGATTCCTTCCAGATCTGTTGGATTACAATTTCCAGCATCCCCAACCATTCTTCTTGCAGACTGGGATTGATGGAAGTTGTAGTCCAAACTATCTGAAGGATTCCCATTTGGGAAAGGCTACCATAAGACCAATTACCTGGAAGTAAAACCCATTGAACATAAAGTGAATTAAGTCCAAGTAAACATCTGTGGTATTATACTGTAAATAACTCATAAAGATCACCAACAAGGGTGTTGGGAAGTCTCAGGAAGAGCAGCCTGACTACATCATGTGAGCACACATTCCATGTCAACATGTTTGTTACAGTTCTGCTGTGGACTGTGAACATTATATCTATTCTCATAAGAAAATAACATTCCCTGTCATATTTGTTGCTGTTCCAATATTTTCATCAAGATGTAACAATAAATAAAATGCAACAGCTATTATTATGATGACATATAAAGACAGCATAATAAAAACCCTGACTAAACATATTCCTACAAATACACTGGAGTGTATAAATCCCATTTAGAATGGTTACACAGTGTGGCACAATAATTTATGAGCCATGCCTTTGGGAAGGAAAGAAAAAGAATGTAAACTGCTATCTTGCAAAAAGAAAGAAAAAATAATGTTTAAGGGGAGCATGGGAGATACTGGAACTTCAAAATGTGATGGATTAAAACTTTGACAAACCTAAATGGGGACCTCTTTTGAAGTTAGTGGCATCTTTTATGCATAAGCATTTTCTTTGCCCTAGACATTCAGAATGCCTTTATATTATAAGACTGTTTTCAACCAACCGTCCAGTGTCTTTGTAGCAGGTTCTGCACGAATGTTGTCAAACCAAAGTTTTGTTCTTTCAAACAACTGCATTGAACAACTGGTCATATGGCTGTTACCATGCCTTTGTTCTCCCACTACCCACCATGTGCCCACTAATTAAATCTACATGCTTGCAATCTTATAGGCAACTGTAAACATCTATTTGTTCAACAACACAAAACAAGTCTTAATTGCACTTAATTTGCTCATCCATAATGTTATGCAGGAAGACAGCTTTTAAGCCACTCAAAAGGAACACCCGAGCGCCATTAATACTTTTTTCTCAGTATAAGATTTGAATCATCTGTAGTATGACTGGAAGTGTAAACTCGCTGCTGCAAAGGTACTATGAAATGTAGCAAGGATGTGGACAAGGAGCTGGGTTGAATCTGGCAAGCCACTTATGTTGGCTTTTATGATTTATTAATTCTACCAGGAAGGACCTTTCCCTCTGTGTTTGGGAGGCTCTAAACAGCTCTTTGAGAGAAGAAGCATTACTAGTTGTTGTTTTTCAAAAAGCCAGAATTTGACTGATCCTGCTGAAACCAAGCCTGGACAGAGGAGACTTCAATAAATATAGCCCAGGGACTAACATTTTTCTTATCAGTTTTGTTTTGAGACATACATCTAAGAAATTCTCCGAATAACAACAACTCTGAGATAGGGTTATACATGTGAACACAAACTTCAATTATTTGCTGTATTTTGTTGTATCAGATTTGTATGTATGGCAATCAAATGAGGTAAATAAGCATCACTTCTTTTTTCTGGTACAAACAGAGTGGATCTGAGGGAGGAGAGAGGAGATGGAATAACTGAATAGCAAAGATGTCATTATTTATTTGAATCTAGGATATCAAGGTTTAAATGCCATGATAACTATGGATGCATGTGAGAAGGAGACTAGAAGACTGAGTTCTTCATATGGCTCCTGAAATAAGCCACCTTCATAAACTTTAAACTATATTTTCTGATAAAGTAGATTTAGGATTAGCCACAATTTATCAGGTTAGGACAGCCTTCCCCAACCTTGTGCCTTTCAGACACGTTTGGACTGTAACACCCAGAATTCCCAGTCAATGGCCCTGCTGGATGGGAATTCTGGGAGCTGTGCTCCAAATGCCTCTGAAGGCCACCAGGTTGGGGAAGGATGTCACAACAAGCTATGGTCAGTCGAAAAATGGAAGCAAGGGCTCAGAACACTTTGCAGCTATGCTGGAAGAGCAGAAGGGTACAGGGGCCCAGGCGGAAGCTAGATTAATTCCTGTCAGAATAAGCCATGCATTATTGTAGGGATGTTAAACCTTCTTCAGCCAGAAGGCCAAATTCCATGTTGGCCAAATTCTGGGGGGCACATTCCAGTGGTGTGTGGCCCAAACACAAATGCATCAGGGCCAAAGAGGTAAAAGCTATTGCTGCCAGTAATGAGGCTGCGGGTGAGGTATTGCAGGTAGTGCTATGCTGGAAAAGTCTACATTCATTCAACTACTCTAATCCAATTTTATACAAGCAAAATTATTTTCAAATAGACATTCAAGCAAGAAGAGAATTCCAGAGCAACTCTCACAGGTTGGGTTCATTCTTGTGCTTATCTTATGAAATGGATGAGGACTGTGTGCCAATGCCCTGTCGTCCATTTTGCACTCATCTTTCTAGAGGTCTGTAGCCTTCCTTGGCCTCCAACTCTTCAATTATAGCCCAGGAGAAGACATCACAGAGTGATCCTTCCCACAGGGCCTTGTCAGATCAGAAAATGCAGGCCGTCATGGAGGCCACAAAGCAATGGAGAAGTGCAGAAGGGCTTGTGGAGAACTCACCGCCCTCTTGGCAACCAGCAGTATTTCTCCACCATCTTTGTGGTAGCCTGCTTCCCATCCACATCCCTGCCACAAAATTGGGATGTGGATGGGAAGCAGGCCCTGCCACTTGAATTACACTAGAAATGGAACACAGTGAAGGACGTATAATGCTGGCCAAGTCGCCAATGTTTTTGCTGATATTGCCACCAGAGAAATTCCTTGAAATTGTCCCCACAGGTTTTCTGCCAACAAATAGAGTAGGAGATTTCAAGAGATTATTCCTACACGGCTCTAATTTCAGCCTCTTAGAAGAACGGGACTACTAAAGCTAAGCCAAAGCAAATGATCAGTGATTTGGAAAAAGCGTGTCTAGACATCTGGAGATCGTTGGAGGGCAGGTGTGGTACCTCAGGTGGGCCAGATTTTGCTCCTGGCTTGCAGCCTTGGTTTATCATAATATCCAAACATGGCGACTTTCTCTCAACCTCAGCTTCCAACTTTCCAGTGGCCTTGTGATAATACAGTCTTAACATTAAAACAGACCATAATAAAATGAATTCAGGAGTTCATTGGAGCACACATATGGACTGTTTTACTTGTTCATAACTTTTAATCAATTTGCATGAGTTTTGAAGGATTACAGCCCATTTCATCAGATGCTATAAGAACTAGAGGTTTTGAGTCTAAAAATATCAAAGTATCTGAACTACTAAAACTGTTAGCCTACACGCATGCTACGTTTAAATCTTGCTTTTTTAACCAGAAGACTAACATGCCTTCTATATTATAATAAAACAATTAAGGAATGTAAAACTAATATTGTAACAATTATATAGAAATGAATAGGGCAACAATTGATCAGTAGTTTATCAGCAAACACTAATCCATAAAAATAATGATAATTCAGTGCAAAAAAGAAAAAAGAAAAGAAAGCATACCTGTGGCCCAACCTGAAAAGGAGACAAGAAGAAAATCAAGTTAAGCATAGAGCTGAAGAATAAATGGTTGATATTATGAATAACTCTTTTAATCAATCAATTGGCATTCCATTAATTAGCTGCTTTAGGTTGCATTCTTATGGCTTCACAACATTGTCTGGGGGAACCACTGAATTATTTGGAGTCCCAGCTCAGTCACATGTAACATGATTGGTGAGCATGATCTGTAATATAGTTGGAGCTATTACAGTGTTCTCTGGAAAAAAAATAATCCATAGAACACTCCTGAGACTCCAGATGTAGAACATTTACAAGAATGCTATTAACACTAAATATCCTTTTAGGAGATAGTCCAGTTAAGATCTAATTAAAAACATACAATTTAATCTGTGTTTAATGAATAAATTAACCATATTGATTACTCAATTAATTATTTTAGTACTAATTATAACTCTCTTGGATCAGATAACAATTCCTGTTTACTGTATGCAGGTTCTTTAATTTCCTTGTCATCTGTTCTCCATGACGAGGTTCACAAAGCAGCATTTAATATATAAATGCAAAAAAAGCTACATGCAACTATAATAATAGTTTCCCCAAGAGACCTGTGTTGAGGTCTGTATTGACTGTTGGTTTTTTTTTTTCCTAATTTAAGATTATTATTTAATAGTTTATTTATTTATGTTGTATGTTTTTAAATTTAACCTGGAGATGGGCCAGTTTTTAATATTGTATATGTTTTTTAGTGGTTGTGAGCCGCCCCGAGGCTGCTGCAAGGGGCGGCATACAAATATTTAAATAAATAAAATAAATAAATAAAAATAAATAATTGTTTCTGCCTGTGTTCTGAGTTCCTATCTTTTCTCTCTATAGTTCCTTTTATTGCATCAGAAGCTACTTCCAAAATTCTCTCAAATGTTGAAAGCCACTGTTCCAACAGTGCAAGGAACTACTTTAAAAAAAAGAGAGGCAGCTCACTTATACAAAATTTCAGAAATTAAGCATTTAAATTTCAAAACAAAAATCAATGCAATTCAGAGCACAGGTGAAGATAATTTGGTCAAAGCATTCAGACTGTACCAAAATGCATAGAGAGTCAACACTGGAGCAGGAACAGGCAAAATCTCATGCTGCGTGACGGTTTGTTTTGGGGGTTCTGCATCATGCCCTTCATGTGCACTCTACCACCAAAGCCTTATCAGTGTCCTGGGAAACATCTATCATATTGCAGGAATGTAGATAGAACAAAGCTACAGATAGGTAATTTTGCTGTTCTGTTTTCCCATGAAAGCTGTCAAGTGAAAACAAAGCTGCAAAGGGTTGATTTTTGTTTTGTTTTTTGTTTTGGACAGGGACATGTCCAGAATTCCAATCCAAGGACATTTCCAATATCCAGGGACACCTCCAATCCACGTTTGGTGAGACTTGCTCAAACCAACATAAAGCAAGCACCTGCAGCCAAAGTGACTAAATGAAGATTACATTCTCCCCTATAGCAGTTCAACTCAAAAGCAGCATATTGTTGAATATATGTCGTGCAGGAGAGCACGACAGTGGCTCCTCCTCGCGAGGAGGAGGTAACCGTGATTATTAGGAGCAGGAGAGAGCAGATGCTTCCAGAAGAAGAAACAGATCAGGGGTCTCCGGCCGCTTTCCAGGAGGCTAGCCCTTTAAACCATACAGACTGTGAAGGAGAAAGGGAGGGGGAAATACTGTGCCGGAGGAGGAGGAAAGCAGCGGACCGGAAGGGGACGGGCAGCTAGGAGGCATTGACTTGATTGACGCTAACCAACGACGAATGACGCGCTCTTATCAGCTTCGGGAAGAACGGAGAAGAAAGAAACAGGAGGAGAGGGAAGGGGAGGAATAAGTTCATTGTTAGGGGAACATCGTTCCTTCACATACGTGCCTTGCCGTTAGGAAATTTGTTTGACCGTAAATCTTGTAGATAATGAGCAATAAACCAATTTAGAACCTCAGCTCCTGTTTGAAGAATTTATTGCAGCTAAAGCAACTCCAAGCGTGAGGGTGTTTTTATAACACCCTCACAACAATATAGTTGCAACCTTCTTAGCATAAGGCCAACAGCCCAGGTTGTATTTGCATTCTCCCTGACTCCAGAAGAGATCCTCTATCCAAAGGCTTCATTCTAGAACACAGTTTTCTGAAACTGTGCTACACTGATGATGATGCACATCATCATCATCATCATTCTCTAAACCAAGGGCATGGATGGATGGATGGATGGATGAACTGACTGACTGACTGACCTTTTTTCTTTTTTTTTTGGGTAGTGGGGGAGAACTTCTTTGTAAACATTTACTTGGATGGGAAGCAGGGAGTAGATTCCATTTTTTAAATGATGCATTAACGGGCATTACTTACCTTGTCTATCAGGAAACCAATGGCTCTTATATTATTCATAGGTTTTTGTGACAAAGACACTACAATATTGCAGTTCTTCATCTCAGGCTCCAGTACCTGGACAGTATATTGAGGGTTTCTTGAAAAGGAACCTGTTGTGAAAATGATAGTTTCTACCATCAGACACATGCAACAGAGCCCAGACTTGTTACGTAAGACCTCTCCTCTTTATCTCTGTATTTTACCATTACCTGCTAAACTCACATACTTGTTCATAGTCTTCTGAGTGAGGCAAGTGAACACAATACTTTGTCCACCCAATACTGATGCAGGAGATCAAGTTACTTCTTAAATGATTATATCTTAAGACTTACATTTACAGTACTAGGAACTGGGACCATATGACCTCAAATTCCTTCTCTATATTTCTGTGTAATGATGAGCATGCCCTGGTTAGAGCTGGAAAGAACACCATTTTACAAACACCCTAACCCAATAAGCATAAATATGCAATACAACCCACAGTATTGGTTTCCCTTTTCAGACCCTAATAATCAGTTTGAAATGTGCTGATTCAAAAATTAGAGAAATGATTAATAAGCAAAGGAGATTTACTAGCAATTGATACATTTATTTCACTTTCTATATTGTTTGCATTTTTCCAAGCACAAGTTTGTTCCATTTCCCTCCTGCATTAATTTGTGAATTTTTTAAAAAGCCCACATCAAAAAATTGTATGTGCACCAGTAGACCTAGCTATACAAACTTGTCTTAGCTGTTTAAGTTGTTAAAATTCTGTTTTAATGCTTTAGTGAAATGTTATAATGTTTTACGGTTATTTTTATATTGTATTTTATTGTATACTACCCAGAGAGCTTTGGCTGTTGAGCACTATAGAAATAAAGATGAAAACAACAACACACATTAAAATACAATTTTCCCTAATAGGGACAGTATTGTTGCTTGGAGTATGGCACTGGGGCTCGTAGGTTCTGGGTTTTAGTCCTGGGTGACTGGGTCACAGTAAAGCTTGTGGGGTGACTTTGGCCCAGTTACAGAGTCATTGTGAGGATAAAATGGAAAGCAGGAGGGATATCATGAAGTCGCCTCAATATAAATATATTATATTGAAGTTGGCACAATATAAATATATTAAATAAATAAGCATTTTTGTATGCCGCTTACCCTAATGCATGCATATTTGTATGCAGATTTTGATTGGAGAGGTGCACCATAAAGGATAATTGTGTTCTGCTTTGCAAACTAGTTTAGCAAATGCTACATATTAAAATGTGAATCAAATGCATTTCTCCCCACTCATAGTACTTATTAGCATTATGTTGCATACCTGTATTTGGAGAGACTCCTTGGAAGGGCACATCCATGGACCAACTGCTCTGATCTCCGAAGTCCAGGAATGTTGGCACTTTATTGCAAATGTGCACAGCTGTAAAATTGTCTTTAAAATCTTTACATGACATCCTGACAAAAAACAAGATATTTCATTGTTTTTGAATGAAGTCACATCTACAGCACTTCTGCATGTTGAGGGAAGCCAAAAGAAATTCTCAGAAAGAAAATGTTGAACACCTCTATTTAACTTCCCATCCCACCTCCAACATTTTCATCACGTTCTCAGTCCTTGTTCTGCAGCCGTGAAGACTAGAAGCATTTTTGAAAGTGAGACATGAAATGGCAATTGGCAGCTGCTCCAGTTATAGGCTGCCAATCCTTTTCTTAGAAAAGACTCTAGAGACTGCAGACTTATGTTTAATATATAAATACAGCAGCATCCTTAAAATAGGAGTGCCCTATGCGAGAACAATGCATGGTTTCATATCTTCTAGGTTTGGGAGTCTTAAGAAAGCAAATAGAATTGCAGCAACAATAACGATGATGACAACAACATAGCATGACAATACCAGAACTCGCCATCATCCTTGTCCTCATAGAGAGTTTTCCTGTATTGTTCTGGAACTTGATACCACTCCACAGAGCTGTAAAAGTCATAAATAGTGATGAAAGGCATTAATTGCCTTGTAATGGCATCAGCTGTTTGTAGACATTTTCACTTGTTCCTGGTAGGCATCAACAGCACTTGGGCCCATGACCTGTTGACTAAGAACTTTCACTGTCCTGACAAGGTCCCTTCTGAAACAAGGAAGTCCTCACAAGCATTTGCCTCACCTAATAATTCAGCTTCCAATCCATTCATTTTCACCGAAAGAGAAAAGGTGCCGTGGCTCCACTAACTGCACTGAAAGCCCAAGGAGCTTGGCCACAAAACCTGGAACCTTGGTCTTTTGGAGGGAGGGGCTTAAAATGGTGGGGAAAAGAGAAGCCATAAGGGTGAAGCCTGCAAGGAGGGTCTAGAAGGCAAAAAATACCCGCCCAACCTCCTGCAGTTGCCCACCCCTTCACTAGGAGGAACTGAAACCAGTCCCTAAAATCAGCCAGACCAGGTTGCCTGACAGGGCTGGCCCTCCTATTAGGAAGAGTGAGATAGGCTGTTCAGGCAGCACATTTAGGGTCTCATGAAAAGGTGGCAAATAGTTTTGAAATGCTTTTTTTAAAAACTTCCAGGGATGGGGTGAGGAATTTTCTCTCCTAGATGTTTAAAAACACACACACACACCCTCAACCAGTCTTGAGTACTCTGCGTTGTGACTTGATAAGGAATAGGCATTTGCTGATGCTTCTCAGGCAAAAACTATCCTGGGCCAGCTCAGGAGTCTAGGCAGAACAGGCTGGCTCACTAGGAGGTGACCTAGTCTGACATGTCAAATTAAATTGCAAAGACAATTGCAGGGGAAGATAGACTTAATGAGATGCTCACTTTTCTGCCATAAGATCTGCAACGGCGGCCCTCCTCCAGGAGCCTTCCGTGAAGGAGGTTAAGTGGGTGAGCACCCGGAGGAGGGTTTTCTTGGCGGTGGCGCCCCAGCTATGGAATGCACTCCCTGGAGAGGTTTGCCTGGCACCGTCGTTATATGCTTTTCGGTGCCAGGCGAAGACCTTTTTATTTAAGTCCTATTTTAATTGTTAGTCTAAGTTTGTTTATAGTTTGTTTGTGTTTAGTTATTTATTGTATTTGTTTAGTTATTTATTGTATTTAGTTATTTATGCCGAGATGCACCGAGGGGGGTGGGATAAATGAATATGTTTTATTGGTTTATTGTATTTTAATTTATGTTGTGAGCTGCCCCGAGGCTTTGTTGCGATGGGGTGACATATAAATGTTTTAATAAATAAATAAATAAATATGTTGGGAGTGAAAAAAATGGTTGCTTTCAACACTTGTTCTCAAGGGTTGCTGGCTAGGCTTCATAAGAACCAGAATCAGAAGGAGGAGGAGAACAGGAGGAGGCCAGGGAATCTGGGCCATCTCGAGAAACTGAGATGAGAGAAGCAGAGGTGCTCATCTCAAGGCCAGACTCCCAGGTGGGCAGGCAGTTTCTGGGAACAACCAGGACATGCAGTTGGCAGGAAGGGACTTGGAACAGGAGAGTTTCTCAGATGAGGAGGACACAGCTCTCGTCTCCATGATGCATCGTCAGCAGAGGAGGGTGGCCCAATTAGAGGACTGGTGTGCAGTGAGGAGGCATGCTCGCTTTCAGAAGGCCCCTCCCAAAGGGATGGGGCCTGGGCATGCTCTTAAGAAGAGCTCCTGGAGGTGAATGTTCAATTGGGTTCAACAAACTGCTCTGTGCGTGCTCAGATTCATTCCAGGTGTTTTGTGCTTTTTGATCAATAAAGGACACCTTGCAAGGGAAAGGTCTGTGGCTTTTAATGTGCAAAGGAGGAACCTCAGAAGGAGGAACTTCTTGACAAAATAATTGGGAGAAATCAGTTGGTGGAACTACACCTAAGGGTAGAATTGTACATGTGAGAAATACAAATGTACCTGCAATGGGGGGTGGCAGAAACTCAATGAATTTATATGGAAGCATAAATCTCCCAGATTCAAGGCAAACATCACACAGCAGCAAATATCCATTGGCAAATATTATATATTATTACCATGCTTCAATATTGGAGGCATTAATGCAGTGGCTTCACATCCACTGCCGATGCTGGAACAGGAAGGGTGAATACTCTTACCAGAAATTATATGGGGAAGCTGCCAGGAAAGAATGGTACCCCACTCCAATGAAATCAGGTATAATTACAAAATTATGAAGATATACTGATATTAGCCATACAAATTTCCTTTATAGTATTAGTAGTAATTAAATGCAGGTTTAAAGAAGCAACAGAATTAGAAGATTTTGGTACCTGGATTTTAAAAAAACTCTCAAGGAATAATAGGATGTCATGTGACATCCTAATGATCAATTATCATGGTATCAATCTTTATGCATTAGAAACTATACTCAAAACACTACAAGAGGTATAATTATGAATAGGACATTAACCCCACTGAAAAAGATTCAAGAAAGAAAGGGGCATTATCAGTGATATCTAAGATTTTACTGAAAACATCTAATAGGAAAGATATTTTGAAATAAAATGGGGAGAGAGAGATAATATAATCCGCTTCTGTAATCCGCTTAGAGACTCTTTGGACTAATTTAATGTAGAATATAAATTGAATAGATGATGATGATGATGATGATGATATCAGAATAATGGACACAGTCTGGGCACACACACACACACACACACACACACATATATATATATATATGTAATAAGCAATTTCTTTTTCAGTGTATATTGCTTCTAAGGATAAGGTCTATGAAATGTCAAATAAATTGTATTATACACCTGCGAACATTTCAAGAGTGCATACCAGATGCTGGAGAAGGGGAAGGGAGTACGTTTGCCCATATTTGATTGGAATGTTTTTGGATTTAAACATATTAATCAGACATGGTAAAAAGTATTAGAGAAATAATAGGATACGGAGTTCAATTAATTTCCCAAATTATGGTATTAGAGGCAATAAAGAAGGAACTCATAAAAGGACATATAGCAGTGGTCATATATATGGCATGTGAAAAAAGAATTGACAGTCCTTTCTTGGATCCTGAATATGCACATTACTGGAATGCTTGGAATGCAACTGGGACACAGTTGAAATAAGTGTGAAACTTCTCATTGGTTTCAGGAATCTCAGATGACACATTTAATAAGGAAATAACTATTTGATTCCCTAACTGCAGCAATCCCACTACACTGACATTGCAGCCATGTTAATTCCCAGTTTTATAGTTAAGTGATAATTACATTGTCTTCACAGCAGTAAGTGAGTATGTATTGCATTGATCCACACAACATAAACTGCTTTCCCAACATTTCATCTGCACGCAGCTTAGACTTCAGCTTTGTACAAATGGGGGCCTTGGATAAACACGTTCAGCTTTGCACAAATAGGGACCTTTGTACAAACAGGTTCCCATCATCCCTGACCATTGGCCATGCTGGGTGGGACTGATGGAAGTCACAGGTCAAAATAACTGGAGGGACCCAGGTTCTGAAGGCCATTAGCTGAGCACAGAACATGTCTACATGAGAACATGAAGTAGTAACAAGAAAATGGTATGGTACACGAAGCAGTAACACAAAAAGTCGCTCGTACAGTTTACAGTCCAGGAGCATCGTTCTCTGTTTTCTATACTGTGTGTTACTGCAAAATTATGAGGCATAAAACATCAGGTTCTCTTAGGTCTCCCGATTCCAGTAAATCCATGCTTGTGAATTCTTCTTGAGTCTACAGAATGAATAGGCTACAGTACAAGTGAAAGAAGATTTGTTGTTGCTCTGTGCTGGCAAGTCATTGCCAACTTGAGCAATGACTTGACAGCAAAAGCCCTCCAAAATGTCCTACCCTTGACATCCCTGCTTAGCTGTTCTAAATTCAAGACTGTGGCTTCTTTTATGGAGTCAATCCATCTCTTTTTTATCTTTCTTTCCTTCTACTGCATTTGACTTTCACGATTGTCTTCTCCAGCGAGTCTTGCCTTCATTGCCCAAATCTTGGATGGGACCATTAGCCACCAAAATTGAGTTTTTAGCCATGCCAGAGGGAAATATCTGGGCTCCCAAATGGGATGGGAGTCAATTTAGAGATAGGTGTCTGATTTTTTTCAAATATTTTCAGCAGGAAAGGGGCGGTCACTTATTGAATGGCAGATAGTGATTGCAGCAGCCTCTCCACCATAGTTTAACATGGAGAGTTGTGCCACTGCTTCTGGCATTGATGGTGGCATTTGCAGCACTGGGGATGATGTTTTGGGTGCCCCCCTCACACTGAGTGCTTTACAACCAAGAAGATCGTTGCTGCTGTAGCTGCAGCCACAGCACTGAACAGTAACCTACAGATCAGCCTTCTCTAAGCTGGATCTACCCCAGTTCCCATCATCCCTGACCATTGGCCATGCTGGTTAGGACTGATGGAAGTCACAGGTCAAAATAACTGGAGGGACCCAAGTTCAGAAGGCCAGCACAGGGATAACTAACAGAAGTCAAACCAATAAATTAGAAGATAGTCATTTGGTCTAAACTGGAATTTGCCTCTCATTATTTACAACAATAATTAGATTCAGAGAGTCAGATAGAGGGAGTGAGAGATCAGTTTAATCTGAATAAACAAAAGTGGAATGCAGGTGATTTTGGATACATAGTCCTGAAACAAAGAGCTTGAAATGGCAGCTGCTAGATTAGCTGATTAGCCCTCACAATGGCATTATTATACTAAGGCCCTGTATACTGGCTTTTGAAAGAGCATCCTCACACCAAGATTCAAAGGATGCCTTCCCCTTATGGTAGAAAATCTTTAAAGTTTTACCCATCGCTCCAAGCTCCATTCCATTCCCCATGGCCCCAAGGATTCCAAATTCTGATTAAACATTCTGTCCCTTCCATGTAGGGAACCTATTCAGCAAGAGGAAAGAAAAAGTCACAATCACAACTTTGCATGCCTGGGTTGTTCCATCCAGAAAAAATGGCATGTAGAGGCATTTGCTTTTATACTTTGGAGATTAAACTTTAGCTCCTGATCTTGACTATCAGCAGCTAAAGAGTGATGGATGAGGTCCTTCATGCAGTGGCCTTGCTTAAATCCCATTGCCTTCAGTGACATATAAGCAGCCTAACGCTGCACTAGGGAATGGGGAGGCATTAGCTTGCTGTGCATTTTAATACAAACTTACCAAGTCCTCATTTCTGAAGCCAGCACAACAACCCAAAAGCAGTTAGACTTCAATATTTGCATGTTTACAAATTTTGCAAAACATTTTTTTTCAATTAAAAGGGGGGAAATGCACACAGATGTGCATAAATTAATGAAAATAACAGACAAAAACACATTATATTAGGGAGAGTTGATTGCAAAAAAGAATACATGAAGAAATATAGGGATATATTTGGGAAAAGGGCATACATAATGGCATATACTGGGAACGATGCATTGAAAATATGTATGAATTTTCATGTGGTTTTAAAAAATTCCCTTTTTTAAAGCATACAAATGCAGAAATGGATGAAATAGGCATAAGGTTAGAAAAAAAGGAAATGGGGTGAACCAGAAATTGACAAATCACTACTGTTCATAGGGAACAAGCCAATGCATTCTCATTGCAGCTTACGAGGAAAGCACATGAAAAGCAGTAAAGCAAAGAACCAAAGGAACGCGATGAAGAATAATGCTGTATGTCTGGAGATAATAGCGCACTGCTGTACTGTGCAAAACCCTTTGAGCATCCTGAAGTGCTAAATGAATACATATAGGGTTGGACACAGATTTAGGCATGGGCAACTGAGTTGGCAGAAGTACATTTTTCTACTCCTCCTTCCCACAGTGACCCTCTGAGTCCCATGAAAATGCTGCACAGAGAGCTATGCTGTGGGGAGTGGGAAAGCCAGGATCCCTGAGCACACAGAGGCACCTTCAAGAAGTGGGAACTGCTTTATGCATGGAAAGCAGATCTTAGGCGATACTGTTATTCTTTTTATCATTCTTATGGATGTTATTCCCCCACTTGAGACAGCGACTTAATGTGCTTAGAACAGAAGCCAGAAAATCTGGCCAGGTTCATGAAAGCATTTGTTGAGCTCAGATATGAGCATTCCATTCCCTGGGTCCCTTCAGGCCCCATATATACACAGTTAGGAAATTAAGATGCTCATATAGGTTGAATAGTCTGCACAGGAAGGAGGGGGCAGCATCAGTGCCTGCAAAGGATACGGTAGGTTCTTTTAGAAGCAATTGCTCTCTGTATTTCCAGTTGTGAATAAAATGAAAACATGACTAGTTCTGGGGCAGATGGGCCATAAATCTTAAGAGTTTTGTCAACCTGGGAACATAATCACTGACTTCCAGATTCTGTTCACAGTGTGACACTAACACATCTCTCTCTACCTCGGTCTCTAATGTCCAAACAAGTGCGATCTATATGGTCTTGGTGTGCATTTTCCATCTGACACTACCTGGCAATGCCGTTCTGAAAATCTCGTTCACATTTTTTTCATTCTTATTCAATTTGTGGAAGAGAAGCTTCTTGAAAAAAGAAATTCAGAAGAGAAAAACCATTCAGAAATAATGCATGGGGTGGGTTGTTCTTGCGCTCACCTTACTTCGGAGGTCGTCAAAGAGTGTGTGAAAGTGCGCTACCTTGCACTTATCGTTAACTTTCCCCACTCCTCTTAAATTCCAGGGGAGATGTCATGAATTAATTCCTCCCATAGGTTTTGTGGGATTTTTTTCCAGATCAGAAAAAACAGGCAGCCTAGGAAGCTGCAAAGAAATTTCTCCACCGGTTCTGTGGAAGTCCGCTTCCTCCTGTCACCCTCAACTCCCCCACAATGCCTGGGAAAGGCCAATGATAAGGTGAAGGATGTAAAATGGTGACCAGGCTGCCCCAATGTTTGTTGAAGTTGCCATTAATAATGGCAGCACAAAACCCAAAGACCTGAGGAAAAATGAAACTGGCTACCAGCACAGTTAACAGTGAACTCCAGAGTTTGAGAATTTTTACTTCCCCTTGAGAGAGTCAGTGAAAATCACACACACATGCACGCATGCATGCAGGCGTGCACACACACACACACACACACAGAGTCAATTTCTCTGCCAATAAATAGGGCAAAATTTTCAAGGGAATGTCTGCACACAGCTCTAGTATTGATTTCCAGTAGATCCCATGGGTATTTAGTCATTACAAAATCCCATAGTTTATTTAAGTCCCTGATATTTTATTCCCCACCCCACCCCACCCCCCACACACAAACACACACACACTCACACCTTTAATAATAGACAATGGCATAGGAATTAAGTGTGCTACAAATAAAGCAAATAAGATGTTAGGATATCCCTTTTTGGAACAAGAGTAATAAAAGGTATTCTCCTTTCTTAGGGCCAAGTCAGCTGTTCGCCTGCCTCCTCAGCATGCATTCACCCCATTGTGATACTGAAAGGACAACATTTAGAGCAAACTGGGCAATGCACAAAGAAAGCCCGCAGCAACATATGCAGCCAATCTGGCACTTTTCGCAATACCCACCGGCTGTGCCCCTACAGAGCCCAGTTCCTGAGAAATTTGCTTTGTGCAACAGATTAGATGGAGTGGTATCACATTAAGCCTTCCCACTGACAGAATCGTGCTCGTTAGCTCAGGGTTACTGAACCTCAAGCCTGCCGCCAAGCATTAGCTTAGCTCTTCAGGGCTCCTCAGCATCCCTTCCCTTCCTCAGGCTCCGTCTCCTTTCCCCCAGCAACAATCATGGCGTCTGCACTGTTTTCCCCTCGTTTTAAAGGGCTGAAATGCCTCTCTCAATTACTAGGCTCAGGTACCAGCACTAAGAGCTTGAGGGTAATATATGCTGGGTATTTTGGTCCTGTTCCTTTAACCTTTGGCCCAACTTCACTAGAATGACTCCCCCTGCCCCAAGAGTGAAATTAAATTTGGTCATTAAGCCGAAAGAAGTTTAACCACCCCTGTGCTGGCAGGATGGGGAGGGTGCTCCTCCCTTCCCTATAATCCTCTGCACCAGAATCTGTTGCAGATGGTTGTGGGACCCTTCAGAAAAATTAGGGGGCAGAAGGTGAAAAGATGGGTGAAGCTCTGCTGTGTGAGCAGATGTCTTCTCATGCAACAATGGTTTCACCCACAGGGGAAATCTGGGCTAATCTCATAGACGAATCGAGAGTGCTTTGTCTTCGGGATTGCATTCGTTTGTAATTCAAAATGATAGTGAGGTTTGTACCTTTTTTCGGGTATAAAAATTGTCAGATCCTGTGAGCCAGTATTGCTCCTGCACACAGCACTATTTAACTGTTAATGTGTCATCTTCTTCTTCGCCCAAACGTTGCTTCACAAAAAGGCTTTGCAATATAATTGTAAAGATGATAGATTAACTCATAATAATTCTATTGTGGGCACAATCCTATTGTGATGTCTATAAGCCTTGGAGTTGGGGGCTTACAGTATCCTATGATGACTGAGAGGAGCAAGAGGCAATCTTCACCTCCCCTTCCTCCTGCTCTGCACATTTCACTCAATAGGCTTTTTCCCATATAGTTTTTCCTCCATTAAAAGATATACAGGGATATTCAAGGGCTCAAATGTTAAGGGGAACACCACTCCAGGCAGTTTTACAGGACTATTTTTCATTCTACATTGCTTTAGCTTATTTTAAGTATTTGTATTTTGGAAAGATGTCTTTTATTGTATTTTTTAATGATCTGTTGCAAACTGCTCAGAGTTTTTCAGCTATTGGGAAGTATATAAACAAAATTAACAATAATACCAATTATACTAATAGTTGGGAATTTGGGGGCATAGGGGGACTGGAGAGGCTACAAGATACATCATAAGCTAGCCTGTTCAATTGCCTTCTCCCCGCTAGTCGGAATATCCCCCTTTTCCTCTCTCTGAAATGAGCACAGCGCTTTCCATGCTGGCTGCAAGGGAAGGGGACTGGAGCTCCTGTTGCCAGCTCTGTGGTCATAGCACTATCTCTGATCTCAGATTGGGGAATCTAAAATGGACCTTCGGGTTGTCTAGGGGCCTCAAGACTGGTCTCTCAATGTAACAATCTGCATAACCTTTCCTGCACAGCACTGGAATATTTGTTTCTACTTCCAGGGAGTGCTCAGCACAAACACCAAGAAGCTTCTCCATTTCATACCTTTTCCCAGTTCATTCTCACAGGCAGCAGAGTACTTAGGTACATGTGTACTTAATGTTGTTGTTGTAGGTGTGTGAACTATAGCTGCTGGGGGCACAGTTCACACTGACACTGACATTTCCTTAAGGATGGGGAAAATTCTTTTTGTTCAAATTCTTATCTAGACTTTTCTAGTTCACACTTCCCTTTCACAATCCAAAAGACAACTATCGTATTTTTTGCTCTATAAGACTCACTTTTTTCCCCCTCAAAAGTAAGGGGAAATGTCTGTGCATCTTATAGAGCCAATGTGTGTGTGCAGTAAGTCTGTCAGATGTGCAGCCCATGGGGAAGTGATGGGGAATGTGCCTGTGATTATGTGCCCATTTGATTCAGAATATTTTTTTTCTTGTTTTCCTCCTCTAAAAACTAGGTGCGTCTTATGGTCAGGAGCGTCTTATAGAGCGAAAAATATGGTACATCTGAATATTCCTCTCCCTACGAATTTTGTGGAGCAGTTCTTCAATCAAAAAATGGGTTCCATGGGGGAAAGTGCACATGAAATGTGTATATTAGTAAAATAGCATTCAAAACACACCATTTTAGAATAAATTGCTTGCAAATGTGTTTATACTTGGCAAAATTAAGTCTAATCTTGGGGAAATGCACACAAACTGCAAATTGATGTGAAAACAGGGCAAAAACCATCTCCATTTTCATATACCAAAATGCCTTGATATACATCACTCTGCAGAATTGTGGGAAATTAAAGTGCAGCTCCGAGCCAGGGCTCATGCTTCCATTGCTAATGACTACTGCCACCTGCTTAGCCTGCCACCATAGGAGAGACCCCCCAAAGGGGCTTTTTGCCAAGGATCCCTACAGGTCTGGAGCTGTTCCTTCAAAGAGAGATATCCACATAGTAATTCAGAAGTTCAAAATATCTGAATGGAATGACCTTCAGTTGGGATGTAAAAAAGTATTCCTACCACAAAGCTCCTGACAGAGAGCTTGAATTACCCAAACAGATACACACAGGGACAGACAGACAGACAGACAGATCCTATATTTGTGAGTATTCTTCCTGCTGTTGAAGGTAGGAATGCCAGAGGATTAGTGAAGGTCTTTGTCCGTCTGGCCCACTCTTTTGTCACAGTGGATGTGAGCATCATAACCGATGGTTCTGTGGGGATGAGTTACCCTTACCCTGAAAGCAGAACCACTGAACTGCAGTAAATCCTTGGCTTTCTCTTGCGATTGCTGGATTATTTCTTTCTACCACATTGATCTCCCTCTGCAGAAGATCATATTAATATTTAGGCAAAAGAAGGGCTTATGCTTGGAAAGGATAAACATCGTAGGTAAAGAAAATGACTTCTTCATCCAGCCCTGAACTCTTGACCCTGCACTTGAGTAGACACAAAGCACTTCCAGGTAGTGTGTAGTGCAAACATATATGTTTTTGCACATACAAGGTGGGACCCCAAAACCCCAGGAATTCATTTATTAAAAAACATGTATTTATTTTTACATGTTCAAACTTCAGTCACCTTCAAAGTACTCTCCCTTTGATGCAGTACACCTATCGATAAGTTTTTTCCACTGCTCAAAGCAGGTTTTGAATGTGTCAATGTTAATGCCTTTCAGAGCCTCTGACGTTTCTGGTTTCACCTCTTCCACATCAGCAAAACATTTCCTTTTGAAGAGTTTTTTCACCCAGGGAAACAAAACAAAACAAAAATTGCACGGGGCAAGATGGGGTGCATAGGGAGGGTGGGGCACAAGGGTCATGTTGGTTTCGGTCAAAAACTGCTGAACTCTCAGCTGAACAAAATTTTACCGCCTCATGTTGTTTGTATAAATCAGCCATCACGATACAGGCAAAATTCTCCAAAAAAAAAACCCTCACTGAAGCTGAATGCAGCCTCTCACAAAAACCCAGCTGGGTACATTGATGCAGATGGGTTCCTACAACACCCACCTAGCAGGGGAAGCCTGTACCACAAGGATCCTGCCCTCCAGAGGATAATTCCTGGGTTTTTTTGGGTCCCCCCATGAATGTCAGTGTGACTCACTTCACGATGCTTTCTCATTCACTTCATGATGGTCTGTGACATGCAGCACATAGCCAAACTATGAAAATTACTGCCACGAGCTGTAAAAACGACCACAGTTTGGTGCACAGACTAGACAAATTCATGAAGGATAAAGCTAGGAATGGCTCCTGGTCATGATGCCTCCAGGATCAAATGCCCTTGTATATATTTGTGTCATTTTACACTACTAAAATATTTTATTCTCATTCTTTTCTATTTAAAATATTCTTGACTGCCTTTTAGGGCAAAAAGTCTCCAAGGTGACATAACGCCATAAAACTCATGTGATAAAAACTGATACAGCAAGAAAATCAATAAAAACCTTGCGACTATAAAGCTCACATAATCAAAACTGATACAATAAGAAACAAATGGTGGCATAAAATAAAACCTTGCACATACAACTACGACTACAAGCCAGTCTGACAAAGTATCGTTGGAGAAGGCCAGAGTAAAGTAGAAGGTTTTTAGGGCCTTCCTAAATGCCTGTCAAGAGGATCGCATGCCTCTGGAGCAAGAGAGTCTTTCCACAGATGAGGCTTGAATTTCTTTTCAATGTCCTTCTCATTATTATTGATGTATTATTTATTAATTATATTTCCTTCCAAAGAACTCAGGGCAGCTTACATCATTCTCTTCCTCCTCTCAATCTTATCCTCACAACAACCCAGTGAGATAGGATGGGCTGAGACTTGCCCAAAGTCACCTGTTGACTTTCCGTGGTTGAATGGAGACTAGAACCCAGAGCTCCAGAGTTCTAGTTCTGCACTTTTGACTACTATACCACACTGGCTCTCTGTATGAGTGCCTGGCCCTTGTTTTTGCAGAAGAAAAAGCCAAGGATGCAGGCGGGTTTTATATTCACACATAAAAGTAGAAAATGCTTCTGGGATGCATTTCTGAAAAATCCTGCAAGATGTCCTCCTTGCTAGGATTTCTTTTTCTTTGGTTAGAGATATGAATCTGTTTCTCCTCTTGGCAGCTCCTTCTCCTTTGACCTTTTCTCAATAAAGGCTGACTGCTCCTTCTCCCTGAACCCTCAGCCATCCCATGAAGTCTTTGCTAACCTCTTCAAATCTCTAGCTGGCTTGCAACACAATAGCTCTGCTATATGACATCTGACCTTTCACATCTCTGACATGGAAAGAGGACCTTGAAATGTTAACAGGCTCTTACTGCATTTAATGTAATCAATTTTGCTCCAGAATGGAGTGTTTATACATCTAAATTAAATTAACTCTACAGATTGAACCTGCTGAAGTTTCCATTCATTTAATTTGCTCTGGACTCTTAAAACTCGCCTGGGGCCTCTTTTCTAGGACCAGGTTATCTTCTTCAGCATCCATGGCTGAACCAATGAGTATTAATTACGGTCTCCAAGTTTCATCACTCCTGATACTTTGCTGAAAAGTGACTAGCTGAATGAGTCACTTTGCTAACTTTATCATCCTTGTCCTTTTCCGTATCATCTCCAGGTTTTCAAAAAAGGCACGAATAAAACTATGTGATCTCTGTGACACAGGGATACCTAGATTAGATTGACATAATTTTACCTTCTGGTCTTAAAAGCAACGACTCTACAAAAATAGAGATAGGCAGCGGCAGCAGCAGTTAGGAGAAAAGAAAGGAAGGAAAGAAGAAAGGAGAGGTATGTTCACTTTTTTACCTCTGTGGCCCATACAATGGTGTAAGCATGACCTAGCACGATTCCATTCTTCAACTCAATGTTATTTCTGGACCTCTGAAAGGGGAAAGGGCAGTCAGGACCCATCTGAAAGCACTCACACACACAATTACATCTGTGCCAATTGGATGGTCACTTACACATTGCCAAAAAGGAGACCAAAAAAGGGCCCCAATTTGCATAATATTTGCACATGTGAATTTATATGTGTAGGTACACATGCAGAAATCATCACTACAATTTAAATACAAATACAATACATTTCGCCCCAGTGGAAAAGACTAAGTGACTGGTGTGCTGGTTCAGTTTGCTGGGCAGACACTAACTCTTGGAGGAACTTAAGGCCCGTGGCGCTCTTCTTTCTTGGTCCTTCTCTTCTGACCAGACTTCAGCTGGACACGTCTTCAAATAGAGCACTAACTTCTGGAGGCTGTCTAAAACAGAGGTTGATCCAGTGGAAAGGAGGACACCCAACCACTAACTGTGCAGTTTATCTGATGAGAGGAAAATTTTTATAACAGGAGCTTGGCCACAGCTGCCTTTAGACAGGTTCAAGCTAAAGATAGCCCAATAGTTGTGGATCATGCCCAGCTGGAAGCTTGGGAATCTCCAAACGTTGCTGTATAGCGCAGCACAAGCAGGAAAACAGAGGTGTCCTGAGTGAGTGGACTGCAGGGCCCAAACATTGGGTAATGGGGATGGGTACACTTTGCAGAGGCCCAGAGGTCCTCTGCAAGCACATCGCGATGAGTTCAGATAATAGGTCACACATGATGATGCTTATGCCATTTCCCTGTATCTGTGTATTGGCAGTAGGTGTTCAGCTCTTGCAAACTCTTGGGAGATTTGTTGGAAGCGATTGGAAGCAGTGTTGGAACAAAACAAGTAAAGCTCTGCCTGGTGAGAAAATGGTTGAGGCCCTCCTCCAGAAACTCATGGAGATGAGTGGGTGGCTGGGAAACACAACCCAGCTTCCATGTTGCCTTAGAATGGCCATATGATATGTCGCTTGGGACAAAACCACAGTATGACTCCAGGCACATCAGCGAAGCACCGTGGCTCCTGGATTCAGCTGCTCTCTGGATTTGGGCTGCGTAAGAAGGGGACTTTAATGTGCTTGTTGCTGCGACTTGATAGGGGATCTGCGTAGGAGATGTTGTCACTGGTTATTTTGGTAGATATTATTTCTTTATGTATTATTTTAACTGTAAAAAACCCCCTGTATGTATTATTTATTTCACCTCTTTCCCAGAGAGGACATTCAAGGTGGAACACAAACAAAACCCAGCAAAATTTAAGATTATAGCTTACCATTCTTTATTTAAAGAACAGCCTGAACAATACAAATGAATAACGCAACCATGTGTGAAATAACAGTTGCCATTAGGGCTTCCCTCCTCCCCACCCCCACCCCCCTGTTATTAAAACTTTTAATCAACTGCCTTTTTTGAGCAGTTTTTATGTACCATTTAAAAGAGTGCAGTGCTGGGGCCTGATAAATCTGCTACAAAGTGCTTTGCAAAGTAGGCTTGTCCCACGATTGACACTTCTGTTCTGAATCAAATGTACCCAGAAACAAACTGGCAGCCAGTGCAGCTCAACTAAAACAGGCACAGTATGGCAAAGCATGGTCAAAATGCTTCTACCAGGCAGCCTCATTCCGGCACTTTGCTGTGATTAGTTTCGAGTCTCTTTTCAAGGGCGGTCGCATGAACAGCAGGCCACGACAGTCTGATCAGAGCTAACTAAGGCATGACTGATTGTGGCAAGGTCTGCCTTGACTGGAAACACTCATACCTGGTGAGCCAGCCGCTGCTGGAAAAAGACGCTCCTCGCAGCCGTGCTGAAGTGCTGGATCATTGAGCACCCCAAACTATGAGCCTAATATTCAGAAAGAGTGGAGGTCCAGTGCAGGGCAGATAGGCTGCACTCCTTACCCAAGTCCAGTCATCCACTTACCAAAAGGACGTCCGTATCTGTGCTATTTTTATATTAGACGAGTTCTTGACTAACATCACTGATTGCCGCTCCAAGCACTTCAACTTAAAAGTGCTTTTTTTTACCACTACAGCCCTTCATGCCTGGGGCTCAAAGTACCTGTGGGATTGCCTGTGATTGCATGTCCATACATGAACGTCTTTGTTAAAAGCCCTTTTCCAGGTTCCCCTGTCATCAGAAGCAAGGTGGGTTGTTCCCGGATAATTTCTCAGTAGTGACACCTTAACTGCAGAATGTTCTCCACAGGAAGACCAGTGCCAGGCCAAGATCTTCCAAGCCTTTTAATCTGAGCTGTTTAACCACCACGAGACTTTTACAAATTTTCATAACAAACTGCTTTTTCCCTGTAATATTTTTCTGTAATGAAAAGTGCAATCCTATGGATATTTAGTCTCAGCAGTGTCTCTCTAAACATGCAAAGGGCTTCACCCAAAATGCTTCTCATTGTTGCCTGACAGTTTATTTGACATGTAAGATACAAATTCCTGACATGCATTTTAATACATTATTAGTAGATGACCAAATAGCAGCAGGCTGGTGATTGCTATTATTACAGGGGGAAATAGAAATCCAGGTGTGGACTGAAAAGACTCTTCCCCTGGTTGCCATCAACTGTACATGTACTGGAGATGGAACCCTCAATGGATCCTGAACTATACAACTTCAAGAATAGGCAGGTTGATTTGGAAGGTGGGACTCTATTTTTGTTTGGAAAAAAAATGAAAATCATAGAAATGGCTTTGAAAAAATGGAAATCATGAATTTTTTTTCATACCTTGACTCAATCATTATTTCAGATGGGGACTACAGCTAAGGAATTAGAAGATGACTGAACCTTGAAGCAATGAAAGAACTTGAAAAGATTGCCAAGTGCAAGGACAAGATCATCCATACTACTGTATTTCTGATCACTTCTATGGCTGAGAAAGTTGGTCAGTGAAGAAAGTTGACAGGAAGAAAATGGATGCATTCAAAACTTTGCTAATACCCAGGACTGAAAGAAAAATGAACAAGTGGTTGCTAGAACAGATTAAGCCAGATTATTAAAACAGATTATTGCGGTATAAAACAGTATTAAACAGATTATTGCATGAGACAGTAATACTAAGGAAAGATGGAGGCAGAAGAAAAAGAAGACCAGATGCGAGCTGGGCTGACTCCATAAAGGAAGCCACAGCCTTGAGATCATAAGAGCTGATCAGGACTGTCAAAAATAGGACCTTTTAGAGGGCAGTTATTCAAAGGTCACCACAAGTTGGAAAGAAAGACAAGTAAGAACAACATTGGTTTTTGTTCCTGTGCTTCTTGGTTTTACAATAACTTTCAATGATACTTTTACTGCAGATTGCCCTGTCCATCTGGCTGGTTGGCAGTGTGATTTACGTAAATACATAAATCTTGACTTACTGCATTGGGAGTAGTGCATCCCATAAGACATCCTGACTCAGCAGCATTTTTCAGTATCTCATGTAGAGAGGAATGGGGCCTCTTGAGGTCAAAAGACTCCTCAACTCCACCAGTGAAATCCACTAAAGCCTCTGAAATGTAGCCCCAGTGCAAATTCCGATAGGAACCACGCAACCTGGAAGACAACAGAAGCGGTTCAGGTTAGGCAGTGCGAGTGGAAGAAGGGAAATGAAATATCCATCTATAACATGTCATAAGGGAGGTTTGATGGCTAGAAACAGTTTGAAACTGTGTTTCCAGAAGTAATGGTGCTAAGCTAGAGAAATATGAATAAGCAGATCCTGCGCTTGTGGAAGTTCTCCAAATTTCACCTAGAACTCATTCAAACATTTGAACTCCCCACCCCTTTTACTTTGCCCTTGATCTGTTAAAAATCAAAATAAAAAATCCTGGAAGATATGAACCAAAGAGAAAATATACGAAGAGGAAGAGGAGGTGCAGAAGCAGACAAAAACCCAAGGAAAATGCATCACTGCCACTTTATCCTTTAAAAGGGGGACAATTTTGCAGTTTTCTTGCCCTGACAGAGCAGGTACAGGGAAACAGACACAGGGCTCCCAACCTGACCTTTTGCTTACTGCTGCTTCAGACCACATGTGATTAGTCCTCTGTCTTCAGTTATCTCACAGATTTTGAAGATCTAGTGTATGATTATGGTTATGATGTAAATTAAATATGATTATAATTAAATTTACTTAATTATTAATCATTATTAAACTAATTCTGTATAAATTTTGCTCTTGAAACATCTGTGGTCATTGTGGATGGTTCTGCATTTGTAAATTATATTCCTTTAATGTGGGAGTTAACAGGACAATATGAGTGGACTTTTAGAGCCCTAAGAGTTGCAAAGAGACCCGTACATCAGTCCTGGAAGGCTGAAACTTCCCCACCTGAAGTGGTCTTATTTTTCTCACTGCGTTTGGATGCATATTCTACTATCACCAGGTTCATCTCAATGCTTATTTAGATATGTGGGCTTCTTATATAAGGAACTAGTTTGAAACATGAACACTGATTTTTTTTAATGAATCATGATGTGAATAGTTATTGTAAATAGATATACAGTAGACTCTCAGCTAACTGGAACTCAAGCAACTGGCACTCTCAAGCAACTGACAAAAAATTGAAGACATAATACTTCAAAGAAAAATTAAAATAAAATCAATTTTTACTGGAAATGTAAGTTTAAACTTGGCATGAGTAAACCCACACTTCACACACCACGTTTGTCTCCCCATCCCACCAATTCTCTGTGTGTAAACATGCCGGTTGGTTGGGATCTATTGTTGAAATGTGTTCTCACCCAACCCCAACTATGCAGAAACGAGTCCCAAGTTAGTGTAAACACACAGTGTTTACCCTCAAGCAGAAGATGGAAATATGCAAGAGGCTTGCAGAAGGTTAGAGTTGTGCAGTGCTCATGGAGGTATTTAATGTGGATTCGTCATCGATTTATGACATTAAGGCTCAGTCTCCGAAGAGAGGAGTTTGTCTGTATTTGTCTCAATTTGCTTTGTATTTCAATATTAGTATCAAGTCAATTCAGAGTTAGTGGTATGGTATAGTATAGTATGATCTATACTATTAGTTAGGCCTATTTTTAATAGAAACTCTCAAGCATCTAGAAATACATTTATCTGGCATCCACCATTGCCCATGGGAGACGGATAACTGAGAGTCTACTGTACATGTTTGTTATGCTTTTGCTGCTGATTGTGGTTCCTCCATTTTTTGTTTTGTTGAAGTGACAAATAAAGCAAAATAAAAGTAATGAGGAAAAAAAAGAGTGCCTGAAGCGCATACCAAAGAGACTGTCGTTTGGCACTCCAGGAGGCGGGTGCTAAAGGCCAGGAGAAAGGCAACTGTGGCAGTGCTAGTGGCCTTTCCTCCTGAGCTTCCCAGTCATTTCCCGCTGCTGAAGGACCGAGCTGGGCAGCTGCCCCCAACTCTGCCCTCTGAAACCAGCCTGTTGTCCTCAGGAGTCCCCAGCCCATCATCCCCCTTGCATCCGGTCCAGCCAGGTTCTGTTTGTGGAACCGATGGGGTGAGGAGCAGGGATCCCCCTTGCCCTGGGAAGCAAAATGCCTCAGGCCAGCCCAGCCAATCACTACTTCAAGAATGCCATCTGTCATGCACTTTTGACACATGTGGAGAGAAATAGAGATGATCATACAGGGATGCTCTTAATATGCACTGCTTGCATTTGATTTGGCAGTTCCGTGTGTGTGTGTGTGTGTGTGTGTGTGTGTAAGTTAACCTTGAATGTGTCCCCTGGGCAGGCTTTTGTCCCATGTTGAGTTTTGCACACTACTGCTCTATCACGCACATTATGAAAGCCGAAACACGACCCTCGGTTGCAAGTTTACAATTGTCTGCATTTTAAAAACAAATTTCCACAGCTGGAAGGAGATCTGACAGTGATAAGTAAGCATATAAGTGAAGACTGGAATTAAGTGCTGCAGATCTATGTATAACGGGGGCACTAATCTTAGATTACTTCATTTTTATTTTGCTCAGGTCATTCAGCGTTCATCAGATAAGTAGCATGTCTAGTTACCAGAAGGCATTTCTTAAGCCTTGTTCCCTTATCTTGAGCTTTTGATCAAAAATGCAAAAAAGGACAAAAAAGGGTGGGGGAGAGATGAATCAGGATTGATTGTAGATAACAGAAGCACATAACATTAAAAGCACAGTAAGCGCATTATCTGAGTAACACACAGATTCAGAAAATGAAATCCATGGCTAATTGTATTTTAAAATAATGTTCCCAGCTTAGATTGACAAGAAAAAAAATTAAACTATGCACAAGGGAAAATCCTCTTGCAGAAAATCTCATAAGCAGCATTTCTTGCTATCTTAATGTAATAGCGATCTGCCATTTTCTGCAAGGAAAATGCAGTTCACCAAAGAGGAACCTGAGTTAACCCTTTCTAATTTAAGGTACATTTTAATCTCAGAAAAACAGTATGTTAAGATTTTTGTTTCATCTTTCATGTTGCTGTCGGACTCTATCTATGTATTCTGAAGGGGCAGGAATGATGGCTTTGGAGAGGGTTGGGAATTCTGAGCTGCTCAAATATGGTAACAACTTACATCATGTGAAATGGACCAAAATGATTCCAGTTGGAAATGGAGTGGAACTAGGATGGCTCCTTTGGGGAGGCAGAGTGGGGAGTTTTATGTTTAATGGCAGGGTAATGCTGTACCTTTTGTGCTGCTACAGGCATAGACATGACCAGAAAAAGAAGTCAAGTTGAAAACAAAGAAGAACTACAAATTCAACCAGTTGGTAGCAAAAGAATGGAGGAAGTTTTCCAACCCCATCCCGGTAACTGTAGTTCTGTCCCTAGAGATGGTACAGTAATTTATTTGATTCACATTTACAGTAAATGTCATTAATTCTGCATGTTTGAACCAATATCCAAACCAAAATTCAATTTGAAAGTCACTCTTTCTAAACTTTGCAATGAAGGCCTTCAGTAAAAATAAATGCATAGCGGACCATGTGTATCAGAGAAAATCATGTTCACATATGCATTATATTAGGAAAATGGCTGGCTAAAATGTGTAGATTAGGCTAAAATGTGTAGATTAGGAGAATAGTGCTCAAATTTCTTATGAATTTACATGCAACCATGAAAAAAACTCAGTGTTAGCAAAAAACCAAAATTAAAACTAGAGAAATTCTTGA
The DNA here is from genome assembly GCA_023646645.1 of Varanus salvator macromaculatus. Classification (NCBI taxonomy): domain Eukaryota; kingdom Metazoa; phylum Chordata; class Lepidosauria; order Squamata; family Varanidae; genus Varanus; species Varanus salvator. Next base: position 70,868,360 of record JAIXND010000765.1, read on the forward strand.
AGATCCAGATGAAGTGAAATGAATTTTTTAAAAAAATGAGAAACTGAGAGAAACTAAAATGGACGTATTTGTTAATCTGTACATATTATTTATTATATTTATCTCCCACCTTTTTTCCTTTAAAGGAACTCAAGGGGGGCTTACATAATTCTCCTCCTTCTCAATCTTATTTTGACAGCAACAATCGTACGAGGTAGGTTGGGCTGAGATCCTGTGGCTGACTCAGAGTTACCCAGCGAGTTCCATGTATGGGTGGGAACTAGAACCCAGCTCTCCTGTGTTCCAGTCCCACATTCTCCTATTGAACTTACTTGGACTTTCAGTTGATTAAATATGTTTGGATTCAATGTAAACCACCAGGTTCCACAAGAGAGCAATATGGAAATATGGTTTTACCTTTTGACAAGGCCTCCTACCTACCTTTTGACCAGGTATCCACCAAAACAATGGGTGTCTCACAAATGGTTGTTAGTTCTGTGAATCACAGAATAACTGCAGGTGATCCCTGTTAAGAGGATAAAGTAATAAAAACAGAACAGAAAGAGAAGCAGTTTGTATGCATATTTACTTAGCATAAGCTTTTTCAAGCAATGGCGGCCAGAATTCATTTTTGCTGCGGGGATGGACGGATAAGTATTTTCCATTGAGGAACGGCAGTCGGTCATCTATCACCACATCCACCCAGTCTCCGAAGTACCAGAACTAGAAAACGATAGAGAGAAAGATGAGTTTATTTCATAAGAATGCACACTCGACCTACGCAGCAAAGTGGATCCTAACGTGGAATGGTAAAATTTCTTATACTGTACATGAAGCATTCCTGGAAGGTAGTGCCTTCTCCTGGGTAGAGGAGGAGAAACACCAAGGTTAAGGAAGCAAGGAATACATACATGAAAAGGCCAGAAAGCCTCTTTGACTGAAGAGCAAGCAGTTTTCAAAATGGGATACTTGCTTTTGTGTGACGCTTTTAAAGGGCAACAAGGTGTTCATGGTTTAAAAGCTTGCTGTTTTCATTGGTTAATGAGTTCTTTTAATTAAAGTAACTATTTTGTGGTGCATTTCACTGATTTCTAAGAACACTTTCAAATGATATGAAAAGGGGAGTTTCAAGGGCCCACCTTCCAACAGTCAGAAGGGTTTATGAGGCTCAACCCTGAAGAGGACAAGGCCCCTCAGTCTCCATAGTTGTACAGAAAAGGGACTTTCAGCAGATGTCATTGAATATAACTGTTAAGCATGCAAGAGAGGGTCTTCTTTGCATCTGGGCACCTAATAAGAGTTAATGTTTGAAACTGCCAAATTACCAAGAACAAAACAAAATAAATACAACCCCCTAATTCCAAAAGAACCCCCTAATTCACCACTTTGCCACTAAAAGCAAAACAAGTCAGAAATATACAGTTTTGCACAGCTTCCTTCAACTGCACTTTCTAATAAATGAAAATGGAAGATGCGAAGCAGGGGCCACCTTATGAAGCAAGAAACCAGCTTCATCAGCTTCAGCTTTTCTGTCTCAGCCATTTATGATATTACAGTTTATCTTTCTAAGATGTTTGTTGTAATCTTAAGAACTGATATCTTTTGTCTTTTGGGTTGTAAACCTGAGGATGGGGATGGAGGACACTTTCCCCAAGCCACATGGGTCGCCCACCTCTGCTTTAGATAGAGAACAAATTAAAAGAAGAACTTTCAGGCTCAGACCAAGGTCAGAGTAATCTGGTCTCCTGCTTCCAACTGGGGTTAGCCAAATGTCTCTGGGAAGCCCTTTTCTATTTCCCATGCAGTGACTGGTATTTAGTGACAAATGGCATCTGAACACGGCAGCAATATTTGGCTATCATGGCAATATATTCTGTCCTTTGGAAGGTTCTAAATCTGTGCCATTTATCAAATCTTTCAACAGTGACATCCATAAATTAAATATGCACTGTGAAAGGAAATGCTTTGTTTTGTCCATTCTGAATCTAATGACTATCTATGTGTGGGTGACTGAAGTTATACTGTCAGAGGAGAGAGCAAGAATTCTCTCCATCCAGTCTCTACACATTCACATCCTTGATTTTATAAATGCCTATCTTTCATATGCCGCTTATCTGTCTTTGCTCTAAACCAAACACACGTGCCCTTCCTCATTCCTCTTTAGGGAAGATGTTCTTTCTGTAACTTCCTGGTTTATCATATCCCTTTAAAGATAGGGAAAACCTAAAACTGTTTTATTTTCCCAATATTTTAAGGTTTGACTGTTATTTTAATATGGGCTTTATTGTGGACTGGTTAAGAATTTGATTAGGATGCTGTGTTTTGTTTTATTTTTGTCCTACTGTGAAACTGCCCCAAGACTATGGTAAGGGACAGCCTAAAAATAAATAAATAAATGAGTTGAACAGACTGTACAGTGTTCAAGATGAGGGCAAAACATAAATCTATGCAGAGGCATTCTGATACTAGCTAGCCAGTTCCCTGCATTCCTACCCTAAAAAACGAAAAAGCCCAATGAGCAAGTTGTCCTGGGCATGGCTCCAAAGATGGTTCTATGTCAGTTCCCAACAACCTCACCCCTTTAGAAGGTGGGATTCATAAAGGAACTTCAGCCGATGAACACTGGATCTGGCCACATTCACATGGAAGGAAGCTCTCTTTCAGATGCACTGGCCTCAAGCTACATGAGAACCATCACCTTGAATTTGGCTAAGATACATTTATTTATTTATTTATTTGGAAATTTATAGGCCGCCCCTTGCCACAAACCTCGGGGCGGCTCACAACAATAAGCATATAAGAACACACGGATCTGGTTTGTGCCTAGTGCTATATGGTTTTTCCAACCCATGCCAGATGACAGTCTGGCCTCCAAGTTTTGCACTAGTTGCACTTTTTGAACATGTTGAAGTGAACCCTGGATTGGGCACATTGCAGTCATATAAATACAAGGTGATTAAGGCATGGGTTGTTGTGGCCGGATCTGCCTTCTCCAGCAAGGGATGCTGATCGTATAGTAGTAGAGCAGACATTCCTCACAAGGGTCAGCACCTCACCATCCAGGAGCTGCACCGGTTCTAAGAACACCTCCAAGATCCTTCAGAGACAGCACAGCCTTTTCTACAGCACAATGTATTCCAAATAGCCTGTCTACTGATCAGAAGGACCTCCATCTTGTCCAAACTGAACCCATTTCTTCACCCCATCCATGCCCCCACTGTCCTTGTTTATATTACTATGCACCTTAATACTGTGTTACTGCTTCAAGGAACTCCTTTTAGGAGCAGAAAAGTGAGATATCTTTTCACAACTTCATGAACTTAAATTTGAATGCACAAATTCTCAGAAAAGACTGGAAACAGTTTCCATCACAGAAGGTCGATTTTATCTCAGTTCTCCATAGATCTAAACCCAGATGCTACTTTTTCTCTCCCCTGCCGGCTTATTTAGCTTTGTAAGCAACAGCATCAAACATTAGTATGGCCGCATGTGTAAGGGAACCTACTGCAGCATAAGTTTGCTTTGGGCTACTAGCTATCTGTTTGATGGATGAAAGGGGTTCTACTGGCCATTCAAGCAGCTGGATAATCCAGGTGTTCGTCTGATAAATGCATCTGATGAACTGTTTCAAGAAAGGAGGTGAAGAGAGAGTTTGCTGGGGACAAACTAAAAGATGCATTTCTACAATCATTAGCAGGCTAATGTAGTGTGTCATGACTTTGCTAACACTGTGGGACAAAATCTCCGGCTGTCATATGAAGACATAAAATGACGTGTCTGGGATAAATTTGGCTCTGGGCAGCTGCTGAGATTGGGGCCCTTGAAAGGAACAAGCAGAGACAGAGGTCATGGAACTGACACTGCAGTAGCAGCTCTCACTCCAAGGTGACCCGAAGTGGTAATAGGGATGAGGCAGAGCATGAGAAGAGCCATGTTGAAGCAGCCCAGAGGCCTCTCTAGCATCCTGTCCACCCAGTGACCAACCTGATACCCATGAAAGGCCCACAGAGAGGGTGCGAGGTCAGCAGCTCTCTCCAGTCATGCTCTTCAGCATTGGTCCTGAGAAGCACATCGCTCTGATGTTGGAAGTAACATACTGCCATCAGGACTAGCAGCCATTGATACCCTTATCTTCTATGAATTGACCCAAACCCCCTTTGAAACTGTCCAGGCTGGTGGCTACCACTCACTTTTCCAGCAGCAAATTCCATAGTTGTTGATGATGATGATTGTTATTATTTTCATTCCTATACCATATGACAGCTGAAGCTCCAACTATGCACTATGTGAAGAACTTCCTTTTATCTGCCCTAAATCTCACGAGATGTCCCTAGGTTGCAGTATTATAAAAGAGGAAAAATCTCCCTCTCCACTGTCTCTTCACTATGCATAATTTTGTACACTTCTACCATTTCCCCCTTTTTCCTAAGCAATTTCTATGTGGCAGGAAACTTTCCTACTGCATTGATATCAGGCACATTAATAGGAGGAGGAGGAAAGATCCATCCTGCAGCAGAATCCTTTAATGTCCTATTCAATTATAAGAACATAATATTTAATTTACAATCAGTGAATGTATCTATAGACTTCATATAAAACAGATAGTCATGCTAATAAAAGAATGATTACAATGGCAATTGCAAGGGAATAGAAAACAAAAGAGAAAAAACAAGAGCCCTCCCCCCAGAAGATGCAAGAAATCGAAGGGAAATTCAAAACCTAGAGTAGGAATGCTGAAAGTCCAACAGAAAACATGCTGTCTGACCAGAATGAAATAAAGAGAAAGCAGAAAGCATTTACAGAAGAACTATACAGAAGAGATAAAAAGATGACAGACTCTTTCAAAGAGGAATCTCAAGAGGAAGAACTTATAATGTTAGAAAGTGAGGTGAAGGCTGCTCTGAAAGTGCTTGGAAGGAACAAAGCATGCAGGGTAGATATGATACCACAGAAGCTATTCCAAGCTGCAGAGATGGAATTCATCCCGATCCTAACAAGAACAGGCCAACAATAAGGAATACAAAGCAATGGCTCACGTACTAGAAACACTCAATATACATTCCAAGCCCCAGGAAAGAAGATGCAAAGGAGTACAGAAAGTATATGACCATTACACTACTTTGTCATGCAAACAAAGGGATACTCAAGATGTTGCAATAAAGAATGCCTAAAGTTAAAGCTGAATTCTGAAAAGAGAGAGCCACTCAAGATCATATTGCAAATATGAGTTGGCTACTGGAGTACAGCAAAGAATTTCAGAAGACGTTCAGCCCATGCTTTACAGAGTGCAGCAAAGTCTTTGACTGCATGGATCATGAGAAACTATGGATGGTTCTGAAAGAAACGGGTGAACCTCAGCTCTTAACCATCTTGATGTGTAACCTGTATTGTGGACAAGAAGCTTCTGTTAGGGCAGAATATGGAAAAAACAGAATAGTTTCCTATAGGCAAAGGCATCAGACAAGAGAGTATTTTATCTCCCTATCTGTCCAGTCTGTACACTGAACATATAAGAAAGCTGGATTATGCTCAGAGGAAGAAATAGTGAAAATTGGTAGAAAACAGATCAATAATTTTAAGGTATCAGATGATATCATACTACTGGCAGAAAGTAGCAAAGAACTGAAATGACTCCTAATGAAGCGAAACAAGAAAGGCAAAAAGCAGGCCTGCAGCTGAATATCAAGAAAAAAATAATGAGTACAGAAGAATTACACAACTTTAATGTCAACCATTATAAAATTGAAGTTGTGAAACCTTTTCATACCTTGGCTCAATCATCAGTTCAAATAGAGACTGCAGCCAAGAAGTTAGAAGAAGAGTGAGACTTGGAAAAGCAGCAATGAAGGAACTAGAAAAAGGTTATCAAGTGTTGGGACATTTCACTGCAGACCAAAGCCAAGATCATGCACACTACTATTTCCAGTCACTAGATATGGGTGTGAAAGCTGAAGAGTGAAGAAAGCAGGCAGGTGGACTAATTATCCATTTGAAAAATGGTGCTGAAAGAATGCTTTGCAAATACCCGGAGCTGAAAGAAAGACAAACAGATCAATGCAGAACTTTCTCTGGAAGCCAAAATAATGACACTGAAGTTGTTGTAGTTTGGGCACACCATAAGAAGGCAGGACTTACTGGAGAAGACAATCATGGCAGAGAAAGTTGAAGGCAAAAGAGGAAGAGGAAGAGGAAGAGTCAGTATGAGATGGTTTGATTCCATAAAGGAAACCCCAGCCTTAGACTCCCAAGGCTGAACGGGACAGTGAAGGACAGCTCATTTTGGAGGGCGTGCATTCATAGGGTCCCCATGTCTCAGAGGTGATTTGATGGCACATAGCAATAACAACATATCTTCTCCTGCATATAGCATGAAAAGCACATTCAGCCCACAAAGAGGGAGCTGGCACTTTTGGCCATATGAAATGCGCAGCATGGAGAACTGTCTTGAACAAACCAGAATCATCTGCATCATTTTGGCAGAATGACAGAAGTGGTGATTCAGTACACAAGATGTTCAGCAATTAAGCCAGTTATGCAAACAATAGTTCTAAGCCCTCTGTTTTTAAATATGAAAACAAACTCCGGGTCTTTGATGGACCATGCACCCCACTGGCTTGGAATCCTGACCTAGGGGAAGCTGTTCACAGACAGGGGCTCCTTTCTAGATGTTCATGTTCAACTTGCAGACCTCAGGCATGGGATTAACATGGAAGAGGATCGGGGACATAGCCCCATTCCTGCTTCAAACCATAAGTACTCTATATGCAAGTAACGTGTGAATGAGACTTCACTGGAGATAGTGCCAGCTTGAGGGACACAGGTACATCGGGCGTTCCCTTAGCTGCTAAACACTGACTGGCAGCAGTTCCCAGTGTTTTCAGTTCTACTTGGAGGCCGAACCAGGAGCCCTCTATAGGCAAAGCCCCTCGGGACCAATGGCCTGATTCAATCCAAGATAATATATATTCAATTTTTGTGGAATAAGCAATTAAGTAGATCAGTTTTTAAAAGGCAATCCAACCACCTGTTGTATGATAAGAATTCTAGGCATTCGGCAAGTACCGGTATGAGATAAATTTTTATTTATGTTTTTAAGGTTTGGTAGCCTCAAGGAAAAACACAGAGTGTTGAAATTTGAAATGGAAAGAAGCATTTGATATCTCTCCTGCATTCCAAAGCTCCTGCTTGATTTCACTTGAAAGCAACCCGGGAAGCCAAGTTTAAATTTTGCATAACCAGAACTAGAAAAGCTTTTGATGCAAATTGGGCTTATCTGAACCATCAAAGTAAAAGCTCAGCTTCAAGCCAGTAAAAAGATAATCAAGTTTGTTTCATCTTTAATTGTAGGTGATTGGCAGAGAGTACCAAGGCATAGATGGAAGAGCACACTGGAATGCCATCTTCCCACATTCCTTTGATATGGGAATGTATTTTGGCTCACAGTTGACAAGCGGTGCCAGTTGCCAGCAGCATGAGGCAATTGGCCCACTGGCTGAGAAGGCTGAAGGCAAGGACTCCAGCGCAGCTGTATCCAAACACTGCAGAAGGCAGGACGTCTCAAGAGCAAGCACCGAGGCACCATCCAAGAGACGGCTACAATTCTGCCCAGAGAATGAAAGATTTCCAAAGGTCAAGACTAAAGTTCACAGTGAAACAAAAATCTCCTTTTTCCTAGGTGGAGAATTCGGGTTCCCCTGTTCAGCACAGAGGTAAGAGAATGTGGTCTGCTATAAAGCTGCAGAATTCTTGAACTATGGTGCTAGTGGTTTTTTAGGCCACAATCTTGTGCATGATTAGATGGACTGCTACTCACATAGCCTGCTGGGAATGCTGGGGTGTATTTTTTCCCATCTAAACGTAGATAGGATTGAATCTTTAATTTGTTTTCGGTTTTGCTAATAGCATGCCTGGGTGCCCTGCTTCCCAGCAGAATTGCTATCTTCGCAGAGAAGTATGGTGCACAAGGACTCTCCGCAGAATTGCACTCCTTGTTCAAAGATAGGCTAGACATGCACATGGTGGCCATGTTGTGAGCGGAGCTGGCTGGAGCTGGGGGTCAGACTAGATGACCCAGGATGCCCCTTCTGACTCTCTCTGTTTCTATGTTTCCTTCAGCCTGAGCACCAGCTGGGAGACAAGGTATGTGCTCCTCAAGTGTCTCAGTCCCCTGCAGAGTCCCGTGGCGCAGCAGCTGTGGCGGGAGAACCACAAAAACTCGGTGCAGCCTGCAGGTCACCCAACCCTGAGGAAAACAAACCAACAAATGCAGGAACAAAATTTCTAACCAAGGTCACTTTGCAGTCATTAAAAGCCAATCAGCTGTATGTATAAAAGAAGATAATCAAATCCAAGAGAAATAATATTAAACAGAGGTTGCCAAATGAGAGGTCGGTCAAGAACTTTATCCAAGCATCAACAGAGAATGTGGCTTTTCCAGTTTGGTCCATGCCAGCGCCAAAACTGGAGTCTCACAGATCCGCCTTCAGCATTTCAGTGTTGGAAATAAGGATATGTTTATAACTTTCCTGTTCTCATACAACAATCACTGCCCAGGTTCTCCCTGTCATTAAACATTTCTGAAGGTTTTATTTATTTATTTGGACTATGTCTTGACTTTCAGGCAGAAGCCCTCCCAAGGTGATGGGCACCAAGAAAACACATAAAACGTACATGCTATAAACAGTGATAAAGCATTAGTAAAACCAACCAAAGAGGAAATAAAAACAGCAGCAAAACCAGCAATAAAGATAGCAATCATATTAGGAGAAGGCCAGGGTAAAATAAGACATTAAACAGCGGTCTTCAAGCCTGCAACATTGGAATATGAGCATTCCAAAGACAACTTATTCCGGAGGAAGGGGCCACGGCAGAGAAGGCCTTCTCATGTGTTGTCACCCACCCACCCATCTTCTCAGTCTGATGCACGTGGTATGTATTCAGGTGTCTGCTGCATGCTCAGACCTGTAGGCCTTTTTTCCTGTCTGAACATGCCTGGCACCTTCAAAAGTCAAGAGGATGTTTGCTCAAGATATTTTTGAAACGTATGCACACAGCTCTCCTGGAATATGTTGCTGGCAATTCCAAGCATACCTCAACCATTGCAGAGGGTGAAATTTCAGTCTGTGCCCTGCATGGTGCTTATAGCAGATACGTGCACACGGTCATTGGTGTTGCACTAGAGAAGTGCAATTCACCGACAGTGCTCCACTCCACCCCCTCAGAAATTTAACTTTGGGAAACCCCAAGGAGAAGGTTCAATTCTCAAGATTTTCTATATCTATTTTAAAAAGTTATACACTGTTCTTCATTAAGAATTGATCCGAGGATGGCTCAGAAACCATGATATATCATTAGAACATTAATAAAAACAATAACATTACTGGCAGTGACCAGTAAAAAAGTCACATTCATCACCCATCAGCTATTGTGTTGTATAATACATTAGTTCAATCCATTTAGTCCAAAGGCCTGGTTGGAAAGGATTGTTTTCCCTGGTCCCAGTGTTGATGTCTATCTATCCTCCAGCAGGGAGCACACTCAACAAGCAGGATGCCAACAATGAGAAGGCCTTATTATTATAAGTTCCAGAAGTTTTGTTGGTTAAGTGATAAAAACAAAGGCGGGATCACCAAGTGTCCTGCTTTACAGAGAACCATCCTTTGTTTTGGAGAGCTGGTAGAGGGCACTGGTCTATTTGAAGGGGGAGATAAAAATGCTGTTGCCTTCACTGGGTTTTGTTTAGTCCTTTCCGTGGTCTGCCATGAACTGGCAGCTCTCTGAGGTCCTGTTCTGCTGAAGACCCATGGAACCACACCTTTCTATGAAAAGGGGCACAGTTACTCCACAACACAAGGGAGTAACACATGCCACACTGTTGGAAAGGGGATCTTTCCTTCTAAGCCCCAAATGTCCAGTTCTGGACCAAGCAGGGCACCTGTTCACCATCCAGAAAAACCTAGTCTCCCTCTCTCAGGAGGACAGAGCCATATCTCACCCAGATCTCCACTGGTCTTAGTCATTTGAACTTTATATGTCAAAACTAGACTTTGAACTGAGCCTGATGACTAATAGGCAGCTAGTGCACCACATAAGGATCTCTGTTAAATGGTCTCGCAGAGCCAGATCCATCCATACCATGCAGTTGCATCTTGCCCAGGCTGCGTTCTCCAGATCATCTTCAAGGGAAGCCGCACATGGAGCGCATTACAAGAGCCTGGCTAAGAGTTTATCAGGGTGTGAATTACTGAGGCCAGACATGCTCTCCCATTAAGATTGATAATGCTAGCAACTCTTATAAACATTTAAAGAAGGCATTCCAAAATGTTCAAAATAGGGACAGACTACGGACAGTGATTTACTATGTCTGTCCTTGGTAGTTAGGGATAGTTAGGAATATTCAGTCATGCATGTATGACTGAGCCACAGTTCATATATTATCTGAGCTTTTTGCTAGTCAGGGAATGGCAGCTCCACACCCCATGAAGATTTGTATATTTATTTAGTACATTTATATCTCTTCTTTCTTCCGTCATGGCATTCAAGGGGCAACACACATGAGGTTCTCGCACTGTCTCCCATCCGCTCTGACCTGGCTCCAAATAATTTCACTTCAGTAAAGCAGTAGCATCATGGACCAGTCCTTGGACCACAGACTGCCGATGACCGAAGGCACGAGGAGGGGTCGCAACTCTGCATGGGAAGAATGTGTTTGCACCATCCAGCTGGCAAAGGCTCCTGATAATATATTAGCCAGGGCTAGAGGTGCACTCTCCTTGGTTCAGTCTACTGTCCAGCAAGGCGAAATGGAGGGTTATCTTGCATCTTCAGCAGTGCGTAGCAATATGTGGACTTTGGATGTGCATGCTAGTCTGCATGTATCAGCAATGCTTTCTGATTTACAAACAGGATACTTGCTCTTTGAACAGGGGTGCGGAAGCTCTCTCAGCCCAAGGAGTGAATTCCATTCAGAAATGCTTTGGGAGATTGCATTCCGATGGCTGTTTGTGCCAAAGGCAAAACAGGTGGGACTGAAGCCAAATGGGCCATGAGCCAAATTATTATTGTTCTTGTTACTGTTAATTTCTTCTCTATACCAGCCCACAGCAGAAGCTCTCTAAGTGGCAGAGAATACCCAGTATTGTATCTCAAAGCTCTTGCTGCTAGTAGCTAAGCCTTAGGAGAGGCATTTCAACCTTGGGCGGGAAAAACTGTACAAAAGCCAGGAAAGCAGCGAGGTTTGCCAGAAAAGGGGGTGTGGCCATTTCGCAAAACCGGGAGGGCCAGATTTGGACCAGGGCCTGAGGTGCTGCACTCCTGCCTTGTAACCAAACTGGAGAGCAATGACTGGCAGGGATTTTCAACAGACTGATGAAAAGAACAATGCAGCGCTCACTGCAGCCTCCACGATGTGACGCTTAAGTGCTGGACTCAGCCACAACATTCAGTGGGGAGTCTCAGCCCAGTCCCTGTCTCTCAGGATAAGCTCCTCCATGGGTTGCAGCAAGGGTAGCATCGGAGAGGGAATCCTGCACACCACCTTGAGCCAGAAATAACCACCAAAGAACAATGCAATTGATAATAACAATTTGCTTTGTTTCATTTCATTCCTGCCCTTTCCTCCAGAGAAAATTTCCCCAACTGGTAGCAGTAATTGGCCCAGCCCAGACCTGCACGGGGTTATAATATGCATGAAACATGACCAATTGGTGCAGTTAAGCTGTGCTTTCCTGTTTCAGAAAGTCCTTTGAAGTCGTAGAAAATGGCAGGCACTGTTGCTGAAATAGAAAATAGGCTTTTTATCTCTTTGTGGGGGGAAAATGATGCATTCTTTACAAAGTTGCATGAAAACTAATTACCAAGCTGTGCTGTGTTAGCAGCAACTTTGAAGAGATCATTTAAGAACCTTGTGGACAAAGATATTTGCTACAGAGGTGTGGGCTTTCTGGCTGTTTTTTGTTTGCCTCAGTTTGATCTTCTTGTCAGGAGAAAAGGAGATCCAGGTGTATTGAGCTGATGATAAGAGGATAATGAAAAAAACGTTTTCAAACAACATAATAGATTCCACTCCTTAATAAGAATAATGGAATACTGCTAAACTAAATGCTTATGAGGTTGTCATGGAACAATTCCTAGCAGCCTATTTCAAAGCCTATAGCGGACAGCATTCAAGCAAAGCCATATATAACTGAAACCAAATATATACACTTTTTAGGTAGTTTCTCAAGGAAAAGCAAAAATCCACATCTCTACCATGTATAAAATAAAAGTTATTGCAGTGCCTATAAGGTTTTGTCGTAAATGCTTCCAATCCACAGCTATTAATCTAATCCACAGTCAGTTGACAGAATAATAATTAATATTTTTCATTTCCATGAGGACACCTTTTTATTCATTGCTGTCTATGTATGTTAACATTTATATTTTTTAATTAAGCTGTTTAATGTCTGTATGCTTCATTTTTGTCATTCTGCCTTACATGTTATCCGCCAGACATGGCAAGCAATAAAGCCTTTCTGTTGCCTGCCATCAGCAGGCCTTGGTTCTGACATTTTGGTTGAACACGTAATTTAAAATGACGCAACAGCAATAACACACTGTGTTACATACCCGAAAATGAAAAATCCCTGCATACTTCTGTGTGAATCCTTGATCTTTTGGAATAACATTCTCCAGGAACTGTGGCTGTAGAGTCAAAGAACCCAGAGCTGCTAGAACCCAACAGTCACCTAGAAGAAGACAACAAGTGAAAAGTTGTAAATGTTCTCAGTCGGCCTCTTACAATCAATTCTAGCAGGCATTTCTCCAAAGTTTGCAGGAACATGGGAAGCAGCCTTATCCTGACTCCAACCATTGGTCATAGAATCATAGAAGAGTAGAGTTGGAAGGGGCCAAGCAGGCCCTCAGGTCCAACCCCCTACTAGTGCAGGACGCCAAGTTACGTCACCCCATCAGATGACTATCCAAACGCTTTCTGAATGCCTCGAGTGTGGGAGAGCCCACACCCTCCCCAGGTAACAGGTTCCATTGCCACACTGCTCTGACAGTGAGGAATTTTTTCCTGGTATCCAGCCGGAATCTGGTTTCCTGTAACTTAGGTCCATTATTCCATGTCCTACACTCCAGAATGGTTGGAAAGAGGTCTTGTCCTTCCTCTTTGTGACAACGTTTCAGATACTTGTAGAGTACTACCGTATCACCCGCAGTCTTCTTTTCTCAAGGCTGAACATGCCCAGTTCTCTCAGTCTTAATGCACAAGGTGTCTAGTCCCTGGATCATTCTTGTTGCCCTCCTCTGAACCCTTTCCAGCTTTTCTGCACCTTTTTAAAAAAACAGTGCTCCCAAATGGACTCAGTACTCTAGTTGAGGTTTGACTAGTGCTGAGTATAGGGGAACTAACCGTTCACATGATTTGAAAGTAATACTTAATGCAGCCTAAAATAGTGTTTGCCCTTTTTGCAGCTACATAATATTGTTGGCTCATGTTTAGCTTGTGATCTGCAACAACCCCAGGAGCCTTCTCCTTTGTAGTATTGTTGAGCCAATTCATTACTGTCTACACGTGTTAGTGACACGTCTCCAGGTTTTTAGAGAGAAGTATTTCCCAGCCCCATCTGGAGATACTGGGAACTGAACTTACGACCTTCTGCACACAGGCCTTAAATGTGACCTCCAAGCTATGGTGCTTTCCCATAGCTCATAATTATCTGATCCAGATTATTAATTGGTACAATTTGTAATGTTTGACTGTATTTACCATTGGAATGGCATTTCCCTGCCCACCCATCTAAATTCTCCTCTGGCATGCAATGGCATACTGTACTGGTGCAGTCACCTGCCAACAGACCAGGCAGCCAATGTCTGCTGTGTTAATAAACATAAGCACTGCCATTTCCTAACGCTAAATGCCTTTCCCTCACTGAAGCCTTCCACAATCTCTGTGAAACGACAGACGGCTGTTTTGCTGATATAGGCAAAGAAGCCTTTGTAGATGTATCTTGTATCGATTGCTGTGAACTATGGAATCGAACCACTCTGCTAAGGAGCTTCCTCTTTGGCAAATAGTTACTTATTAATTGATTTATATACCGCTGATCCTAAAAATATCTCTAACTGGTTGATAACAGTACATTAAAATACATTATGATGATATTTATATAAATGTTTTAGCAATGATTAAGGAAAGTATTGAAATCATGACAGTACCATAATTACAAAGTGAACAAATCCAGCGCATTCACCCTGGGAAGGCCTTGGGGAAGAATTGGACCTTTAGCTGATGCTCCAAACATGCTCTAGTTGGCGCTTCCCAGGTACCAGTGAGGAGGTGATTCTGCAGGTGGGCTTTGCAATGGGGCTCAGGGACCTTCTTAGGATGCGAAGATGGTGGGGGCCCAGAGCAGTGCTTTCCACTGCGGTGTGTCCAGCTGCCAAGGAAAGGGAAAGAAGGAAAAGAGAAAGTGGGGAGGGGTGGACACCTCAGAAGGGCTTTGTTCCAATGGAGGAGCTGGCTGGAAGCAACTAGGAGGCAGGAAGGTGTTGTGTGTTGTATGTCTGAACAGATGGGGGTTGCACGAGTGTCAGAAAAAGACACTTGGGGGATTTTGGAGGTATCCTGAAAAGGAGTGGCTTTTCATGTTCTTGCAGTGAAGAGAAAGGAAGGCTATTTGTGCATGCATGGAGTTCTTGCATGAGTGTGTATGGAGGCGGGGCGGGGGGCTGCCTGGCTATGGGTAGTAATCCAAAATATGAGAGAAACAAGCGATGGGGAAACTGAGCTGGCTGGCAGACGTCGGGCATGGCTTGGGATGGAGGAAAAAAAAGAACTAGTTTTGTATTAGTGCTGGAAACTGTTGGTTCAAAGGCATTATTCAGACCCGACCATCACCTGTCCACTCTTTCCATGGCAGCCATTTTGTAGCAATGCCCCAGTTTCTCAAATTGTTAAAAGCTCCCCTAGGGCCAAAAGGTTGCCCAAAAGGGTCAAGTTAGTCCTTCACTAAAGGGGCAAAGATCTGCTCTGGACATGACAATCAGGGAAGGAAATAGATTATCATCTGCTTATTGCCAAGTCCCCCCACTCAACCTTTCACCCTGCTGACAATTCCATCTGAGCACTGGGTCAAACAAAAATCTCCCAGCCAGCCCCCCCCCCCCCACCACACTCTTTTTGGATCGCTGTTGAGGATCCCATTGTCTCCTCAGCCCCCTAAAACACAACAGTGGGATCATCTTTTCAGTTTTCATTTTAATATTCCTCCCTTCCATGGCTCCCTCTGCAGCAATCTGCCTGCCCTTTCTGTATCCATTACTAAAAACCTTTTGAATATCCAAGTCATCTCTCACATGGATAATGCCATTTGTTCCTCGCCTTGCTAATTTTGTCTTCCATTTGCTCTCTTTTCAGTCTGCTGGAATCATGTTCTCTTCCATCACACTGGCTGCATGATCTCTTGCTTTCTGCCTTGGCACTGACTTAGCCCCTCATTCCATGGGGCTGGGTCTTGTATTTTCTCTTCAGGCTCACCAATGTGCTGAACAGAGTTTATCTGTTCCTTCATCCCCGCTTACCTCCCTGCTCTCACCCTCAGCTTTGCCACAAACCTGATATACCCTCTTTCCCTTCACCCATTTCCAATTCATGCTTCCCCCCACCACAGTTTTTGCCATTTCCCATCCTGCTTTGAACAGTTTATCTGGATTTTTTTTCTTTTTTCCCTTGTGGATTGGATCCGATGGCCCTCTGGCCCCTTCCAATTCTACTATTCTGTGATGTTATTCTTCTTTCAAAGTCCTCCTTGGTATATTTTGGCAAAACATTTCCTTCATGCATCATAGGTTTCCCTTCCCTGAACTGTGCTTTCTTTGCCAGTTAATACTCCAGCAACTTTCTTTTCATTGCTCAAACCCAGTATCTGTTCCTCTTTCCTCTGTTTGTTGCAAGCCTGATAAAACCTGGGGCACACCACTAAGCACACATTTAAGTTTCCTCTTGAAATCAATGGGGCTTAAAAGTGCTTAACTCTGGTGGTTTTCCGGCTTGGACCATCTTTATATTCTCTTCTTCATCCTCAACCCCATGTCAGGTAAAAGTCATCAGTAATCCCGCACAGAAGCCATGGCAAATATCAAAAAGCAATCAAGGAGGGACTTGGGTGTATAAAATGATGCATGGCACAAAAAGGAAGTAGACCAACATTTTTCTCCCTTTTTCATACTAGAACCAATCAAGGATCCAGAGAAGTTGGATTTAGGAGAGCGCTAGGGAACAGGTGGCGCAGTGGTTTAAACTGCCGTGCTGCTGGGCTGGTAGATCGAAAAGTTGCCGGTTCGAATCTGTACAATGGAGTGAGTTCCCGTTGCTCCATCCCAGCTCCTGCCAACCTTGCAGTTTGAAAGCATGCACATGCAAGTAGATAAAAGGTACCACTTTGGTGGGCAGGTAACAGCGCTCCGTGCACTTCGGTGTTTAGTCATGCCGGCCACATGACCACGGAGACTGTCTGAGGACAAATGTTGGCTCCCTTGACTAGGAAACAGAGATGAGCACCGCCCCCTAGAGTCAGGCATGACTGGACTTAACGTCAAGGGGAAACCTTTACCTTTAGGGAAACAGGAGAGAACTATGCAGATCTTCACATACTACTTGGTTTAAATTATGGAAATAACTACCAGGGATGTGGTGACACCCAGAAAATGAGATGGCTTTAAAGGAGGTTTAGTAAAATTCATGAAAAATAAAGCTGACCTCTTCTGAAGTCTGGTATTTTTGGAAAACATCAAACTGTATGTTACACCATACAGTTACATGTATGTTGCATGTTACATGCATTGGATCTATTAACAGTATAGGATTAACAACATGCAAAAGTGCAAAACATCTAACATTGCAGAACAAGTACATGAAGCTATGACAGATACCCATGGTAGGAAAATCGATGCATCAACTGAAACTAGCTAAAGGCAACGTTAAAATATCTGATTTTTATACAATACAGAATCAGGATCTTATGCAGAAACATCTTTCCAAGTCTTCACTCAGATTATAGAAAAAAAGATTAAATATAATTTGCCATTATAAAGAACTTTAATGAAAATCTCAAAGCAGCCTGTAAAATAAAGGGAAGGATGGAAAATGTACTGCCTTCAGTCAACAATGAGATTTAAACCTGATGCAATTTCTCTTTTTATTGTTTGTCTGCATTTGGAAAATTAATTTAAAAATTGAAAACAGAAGACTATCAAGCAGTATCAGTTATGATGGTTGTACACTACTTTCATAATGAGAGGCAAGATGCCTCTGAATACCAATTGTGGGAGAGTAACAGAGAAAAGGGCCCTTGGCTACTGGGTGGTACAGAAGTGAAATAATGAACAAATGAACAAACAAACAATCAAACGAATGTCCTGCTTACAGAGTGGTCACAGGCATTTGGTTGACCACTGTGGGGAAAAGGACACGGGATTAGATCAGCTCTGGTCCAGCAGAGCTACTCTTACATGCAGTGAGTGTTTCTGGGATTGGGGTCACTCAGGGTGGCCATGCTTCCAATTTCCAGTCACGCAGCAAGACTTTGGAAGAGAAGTCATAACTATGCACACCTGTATAACCTACCTGCATGATCTATAACATGCGGCTTTAAAATATGCATTTCCTACATATAGAGTAAAACTAACATGTTATGCTAACAGTGTGGCTCTGGGATTTCCAGTGCAGATCCTACAAGCACTAATGTGCCCTGGACACCTCCCTGGGCATCCACTCAGCTTCCTGCCCCTCCCAATTTTTTCTTCATCCCTTACGTTTTTCCATTATACTTAACAAACAAACAAACAAACTGGGAGGCTGGCATTCTGTCTTGTATTAAGTGTTTTGGCAAACTGCTTTTCTCCTAACCTCACTAACCTCACTAATCCGGGAATGGAGCCATTACCACAAGGGTAGCCATTTTAGGAAGGGGCAAGCTGCTCCCATGGCAGCCATTTTATGAGACCATTCACAACACTATTAACATCCCAAGTTGGGCAGCCCCCATGAAAGCATGTAGCTGAGGCTCATTCATTTTTATTCCAGGATAAACATGCACAGCTCAGATTTGGATCAGGACCACCACATGCTGGAAAACCATGATTAAATCTTCCCCCTTGGGCTTCCTAAATCCCCTTGTGAGAAGCAAGACTGGGGAAAAAAGATTAATTGGCCTCAGTGGTGAAGGTCTGGCTTTACCACCTTTTTCATTTTAGAAATATTTGCCTTACTCCCTACCTTGATTAGTTTTTCCTATCCAGACTTGGTAGGCCTTCTACCTTGGACCTTGGCATTGGTCCCTTTGGATCTACATCTGGCCCATAGAGGGCCATTGCTTGGATCCCTGCTTGTGATGAGAAGTTACAATTCATGTTGTTCTCCTTTTCCTTCATCCTCAGGATACACAGTTATACAGCTGGGAGCTTTAGGAATTGTGTACCAGTAGCTGGACTGGTGACA
Organism: Varanus salvator macromaculatus; assembly: GCA_023646645.1. Lineage (NCBI taxonomy): Eukaryota > Metazoa > Chordata > Lepidosauria > Squamata > Varanidae > Varanus > Varanus salvator. The sequence goes on from JAIXND010000765.1 coordinate 70,886,823, forward strand.
ATTCATGGAGCGCTAGCTTACAATTCAATCCGGTGTGCATTTGTCTGCCATCGGGCTTCCATATCTAGACTCTTGTGACTTGTGCACAAGACTTGTGCACTCTAATGCAGCTTCATTTTAGTTTGCTTTTCTAATAGGCTCTCAAGCCTTTGAATCTGGAGTCCTAAGTGCATCCCGTGCCCAAAGCATGGCATGGCAGCAAAAGCCTTGTGCCCTGATTTTCACCTAGATGGCCATTTTGGACCATCTGGATAAAGCACCAAGGAGGGGGTAGGAAGGAGATTGGAATGCCAACAGGAATTGATGCAAGCCATCATCCCCAGCCACCTCCCTCCCTGCTCTGGCACACCCTTTCTTCTCCCCTCCTGCATTTGGAACCTTAGCAGAGGGAGCTGCAAGGGAGGTGGGGCAGGGTGCAGCCTTTGGAGTTCCACCTTGAAATTGCAGGATCTCAGTGCCACAAATACAACTAATCTTATAGCTCCCAAACAATGCTGGGGAGCTTAGGATTTCCCCCTTTGCATATGATAACCTTGGCACATAACTGTCACTCTGCCAGGTGGTTTTACAGTTGTAGTTCCTTTGTAATCATTAACCGTTCCGCATTTCATTTCTGTATATAATGTTCCTTTTTTCCTTCATGGATCACTGCCTTGTTGTGGCAAAGGAGCTTGCGTAGCTCAAGGAAGCTATGAGCTATGCCATGCAGGGCCACCCAAGACGGACAGGTCATAGCAGAGAGCTCTGACAAAACGTGATCCACTGGAGAAGGAAATGGCAACCCACTCCAGTATCTTTGCCATGAAAACCCCATGGACAGTACCAAAAGGCAAAAAGATATGACGCCGGAAGATGAGCCCCTCAGGTCGGAAGGTGTCCAATATGCTACTGGGGAAGAGCGGAGGGCTAGTACTAGTAGCACCAGAAAGAATGAAGCGACTGGGTCAAAGCCAAAAGGACACTCAGTTGCCGATGCATCTGGTGTGAAAGGAGAGTCTGATGCTGTAAAGATCTATACTCTGTAGGAACCTGGAATGTAAGATCCATGAATCAAGGCAAGTTGGATGTGGTCAAACAAGAGATGACAAGACTGAACATCGACATCTTAGGAATCAGTGAACTAAAATGGACAGGAATGGGTGAATTTAATTCAGATGACCATCAGGTATACTACTGCAGGCAAGAATCCCTCAGAAGAAATGGAGTAGCCTTCATAGTCAATAAAAGAGTAGGAAAAGCAGTACTGGGATACAATCTCCAAAATGACAGAATGATCTCAGTTCAAGCCAGTGTGGTGTAGTGGCTAAGAGCATGGGACTGGGACTCAGACGATCTGGGTTCTAGTCCCCGCTCAGCCATGGAGCCAAATGAGTGACTTTGGGCCAGTCACAGACTCTCAGCCCAACCTACCTCACAGGGTTGCTGTTGTGGGGATAAGATGGAGGAGGAGAATGGTGTAAGCTGCCTTGAGCCCTTTGTAGGGAAAAGGCAGGATATAAATTGAAAAATAAATAAATAAATAAACATCACAATAGTCCAAGTCTATGCCCCGACCCCGCAACCACTGGTGAGGCTGAAGTTGACCAGTTCTATGAAGGTCTACAACACCTTCTAGAATTAACTCCAAAAAAATGATATCCTTATCATCTCTTTTACATGCTCTTTCCTACAGGGGCAACCATAAGAACCTCATTTTCCAGAGAAGGGCTTGCAGGTGCAGTCTTAGTTCATCACATTTATTTGTTGTGCACTCCAGATCATTGGCAGAATTTGAATTTTACCAAAACAGGACTTGGAGCTTACCTACATCTCCTTGAATAATATCAAATCTGCTCATACCATCCACCACTAAACGTGGGCTGTTGAGGAGCTCCTTAAAAAGAGAGAAAGCAGAGAACAAGCTCAGTTTCCATCACTTCACAACAGTCAAGGATTTAAAAATGGGATGGGATGTAGTCCAGGTTGCTGCCTAAAATGTTGCTTGTGGCAAGGGGCGGCCTATAAATTTCCAAATAAATAAAATAAATAAATAAAATGCCAGTGCTGTGCCAGGTCCTGCTCCAGCTTCTGTGAAATTCTCCCCTCCTGCAAAAGGGGAGTCTTTTGCAGAAGCTTCCCAGGCTACAGAAGAGCCATTACGAGGCCTTGTGTTCTCGCCAGCATTCAAGGAACTGTTGAGTTAAGCTGAAAGTCTCTGTGTAAACACTCCAAGAGAACATGGGCTGATTTTAGAATCAGAAAGGAGATCTCTTCTGCACTTCCTACACTTACAAGCTAAGCAGAAGCCCAGCCCCTCCTCCCAATGAGAAATAGTGCCAAAATAGTATTGAACTTCTCCCACTGCTTTTGTTGGAGTATTAATCCCCTTCCAATAATTGCCATAAAAGAAAGCTACTTAGCACAGCGTTATATAGCAGCTTCGGTACAAACATGCCGCTCATTCTCTCCAGAATCACACAAAAAATCCAAATCATTTTGATGCCCTCCACATATATAAAGTGAGCACAAGATTCAACCACTGGGGTGGGTCCCAATTGGTCAGGCAGTTCTCTTGCGCAAGCACCATTTAAATGGACTGGAATGATGAAAAAGCACAGCAACTCTTTGTTCTTCATTTCAGTACTCTTTACTTTTCAGTGGTCATGAGAAAACGTTTTCCTGACTTGCTTTTAGAGTGGGAGATACCAGAGGGAGAATTGCAAATAGCCAGCATTTAAAAATCCTTTTCTTCTCCCTGAACTGGCCATGATAAAAAAAAAAAATACTATGGTCAGATTTGAAAATGATTCCAGCTATGTCACTTTACAAATTGGTGCCCAAGTTCAGTTAGTGTCCTATTCCCTCCTTTCTCCTTTTGTGTTGTATGTTTCAGATCCGCAAGCCTGCAGTCAGGGACAGTCTTAGATCTATTGATCTTATGTGAGCAACTCTGAGAGCTTTTTCAACAGAAAAGTGTGGTCCTGAATGAATGAATGAATGAATCTGCATGAGAACATAATGGCTTGGATCCTGAATTTACTGCCTCTGGTAACAACTTCCTTGTGCAGAACTGTGTTCAGGATGTATCTACATTTCCTGCTGGAGGACAAGGAAAGGAAGAATCTTTTTCTAATTCACCTTTTCCCTGCAATCCTCCAAAATCCAGGCAGTTGTGGAATCCTCCAGAAGTGGACAGGGAACGTGGGGGAGGAGGACTCAGTACAAATTGATTATTCCTCCTTCTGCCAGCGGGCTCTTCCACTGGATCAAAAGTTTTCCATGCTTCCACTCTCCACTATAATGTATGGTGGAGAGTTAATACAAATACAGATTAATGCACAGATTTATCTTCTGGAAAAAGACATCAGTACATCAGCTACAGACTGAGGCAAAGATCACCAATTGCTCGTGTGAGGAGATACATCAGTTAAGTTTTGATATATTATCAATAATTTACATTTAGAAAGGGAAATGCAACCTCATTTGTGGTCTTGCAGCACATCAGCACATCTGGCTATTGTTGCAACATGGGAGTGTCTCTCACATTGGAGATGAAAAAATACTGTCGTTACTTGATATTACTGGATGCAGCCAGAAAGAGGAAGGCACATAATAAGAAGGGAGAATTAATGGGTGCGATAAACATTAAAGTATCTTTCCATATTTCCTCCCTGAACAAATCCCCGGAGGCAACAGTTGCTTTGTGATCAGCAAAACCGAACGAGCTCTTTCTAACAGCATAGCTCACTTAGCTGGAGCTTGCTGTTCAGTAGGAATGTATAGGATTGGATACATCCTACGTATATAACACATGGATACATGTCTGAGTAGACGTGCATAAGATTGCACAGTGTGATTAAACTCTATCACATGATGGCTAAACTGACTGAATATTTTCTATTCCCTTTTGTTTGGTCTGTTAGGATTACGTACTTCTGTTCCTTTCTTGATTGCTGCTTTCTGAACTGCTGCCTTTATTATTTAATTAATTTCTGGGCTTGTTGTGATTACTGCTCTATGTATTGTTAGGCAGTGGCCCAACAGATAGATAGATAGAAACTTTATTATGGTAAAAGACCAGCTCCATTGTGGCCCTACAGGGATGGACCCCCAAATCTTTCATTTGGAACCCAGAGTCTTTGGGAGGCCCTCTGCCACACTCCCCTGATGTCCATGGGCACTTTCTGAAATACTAGTACAGGGGTGCTGATCATCTCTGTTGCATCTGGCCCTCCTGCATGCATTGACTTTTTACCCACATGTGCTTCACCTCCTGCTGCTTCCCATCTCAGTCTTCTACCTTACACCCCTCCCCCCACCCCAAATCAAACACCCTCCTCTCTCCTTATTAAACGTTCCCTTTTTTATGATAGGGAAGATAGGGTCCTTCGAAGACACACATAGACTCTGAAGCACAGGGACATTAGCAAATGGAAATTTCTGGTCCTTTCTGTTCTTTGTTGACCTGTGAGTCTGAGCCTGGAAGCTGTTAACTTATGCATTTTCTTCGTTTGTTTGTTGCACGTATATGCCTAAAGGTTCTCTGGGCAGCTTCCAATAAAACATCAAATCAATTACATAACAGCAACCGAAACCATATAAAACAGTACAAAACAATGTGGGATACAACATCAGAAACAAAATGGCAGTGCAAAGAGAAAAGTCCAATCAAAAAGACAAGGAGCAGAAATATTAAAATGGTGTTAAAAACCAAGTTAGCTATTAAACACCTGTTTGAACAAAAAGGTCTTTACCTGGTGCCTAAAAGAGATCAACAATGGTGCCATGTTCTCGAAGTAAGGTGCCACCACAGAAAAGGCCCCTCTCCTTGCTCTTCTCCCTCCCACTTCTTTGGGAGGTGAAATGACTTCTGCCAACTAACTCAGTGAATGGGCAGGGACTTACGGAGAAAGACATTCCTCAGATATCCTGGCCCCAAGTTGTTTAGGGCTTTGTACGTTAAAGTCAGCACTCTGACTTGGGTCCAGACTGCAACAGGCAATCAGTGTAGCTGATGAAAGACTGGGATAGTATATTCTCCAGGGCCAGTCATTGTTAGCAGCCACACTGCCCTGTTCTGAATGAGTTGGATTGTCTGGACCATTTTTAAAGGAAGCCCCATGTAAAGCTCATTGCAGTAATACAGATGAGAGGCTACCAGCATGCAGATAACTGGTGAAGCTCCACTCGTCCAAGTAGGAACACAGCTGCAAAATCAGCCAAAGCTGATAAAGGAGCTCCTGGCAACCAAGCACACCTGAGCTACTCCCCCAAGCTACAAACCTTGTCCTTTAGGGTGAATGCAACCCCATGCAGGACAGGTTGAACATTTCCTAGCTGGAGGGATGCTCTTCCCACCAACAATGCTGGGAAGGATTGGGAGGGATGCTCTTCCCACCAACAATGCTGGGAAGGATTGGGAGGGATGCTCTTCCCACTCGTCTGGTTTGTGCTTCCCTTTATTGTCCCTCATCCAGTCCATTATTGAGCGCAGGCGCTGACCTAGAACATTGATTGCCTCACCTGGATTAGAGGAAAAAGAGAGGTAGAGCTGAGTGTCATCAGCAAATTGATGGCACTTCAACCTAGACCTCTGGGTGACCTCACCCAGAAGTCTCATGTAGATGCTGAAGCACAGGGAATGCAATTATACTGGGGACTTTCTATTGTTATAAGCTGCCCTGAGTTCCTTTCCTAAATAGAAGGAGCGTGTATCTTTAAAATGGATGGATGTGAGAGATGCAAAATTAATCCACAAATTTTGAAGTCACTTTCAGTCATTTTTCTTGTGCCCATTGATTTTGCCTTCTCATCAATGGCTTTGACTAATAACTGCTTGTCAACAACTCCAGCAGTCTTCTAGATCAAGATATGTTCAGACTGTTTTCAAAAGCTCATTTGAGGCTGGTATAGTTGTCAGAGGTGTACAATCCAGGGAAAGACAGCAATGTGGGTGTTTGTTAGCTTTGGGCCACCACTTTTACTTGTTTCTACCAACATGCAATCCCATTTTGAAAAATGATGATGGAACTAATGATCAGAATGTTTTGGATGCTGTTCCAAAGTCTGACATTACATCAGAAAATGTATCACTCTGTATGTCTTAACATCTCTGTTTATCAGAATCAAAAGAGACTGCTGGAAAATTCCAGCTAAGCCCACTAACTCAGGCAGGGAATTCGTGATTCACAGCATCTATGGCAAAGGTCATTCTTCACTTTTTAAAGCAAAGCAAAGCCAAGAAGAGGAGGGAGGGGTAGAGAAGGAAGTGCTTCTCCTGAAAAAAACATTCAAAGACCACTTGACTATATCTAAAAAGATGTCTCAGTGCAGTTTTGGAGAAGAAATTTAAAATGCAAAATGTTTTAAAACTCTCAATTAAAACATTTTAAATCAGAAAACTAATGATTTTTGTGCAGGCATGAGTGTGTGTGTGTGTGTGTGAATTTCTATGAGAGAGAGAGAGAGAGAGAGAGAGAGAGAGAGAGAGAGAGAGATTTTGAATGTAACTACATGTGAATAACAGGTGTGACGGGCCCATTAGGGACTGCATGCCAGCCTTAGGGTAGACTCAGCTGCCACATATGCTCTGATGTGCTCTCTGAACTAAGAATGTGTGAATTACCAAATCCAGAGCTTATCAAAATTATTCAAATTCCATCTCAAAGCTCATGTCAACTCAAGACTGTGTCAGACTACAAGGTTTGGGTTTGTTTGTTTGCTTGCTTTTGCATGAAAATCTGTGCTTATTTTCCCAAATCGATGCATCAGTGGTGTGCATCTTGGAAATGAACACATTTCTTACACTGATTAAAGTCTGTGTGCACATTTTATCAAATTTCATGCACATTTTTCAAATCTACATATGGCATCAAAATTGTGTGTGTTTGCCTTACAGATTGCATTACAAGCTCAGAAATGTATGGCCTTTGACCATAGATTGCATCCAAGTTTTCATTTGATTCAGAAGTTGCAACTGAGTAAAAACTGATACAAATGAACTGAAAAGCATTTCTCATCCATCCAAATCTGGAGCCCATTTGACACTCAAGCTGAGAGGTGTTGCCACTTCTGCTATACAGTATAACAATATAACTGACGCCATCATGGCTGCGGAGGACAGGAGCTATAGTAGAGCACATCTGGAGGTCCCCAGGGTGGAAAAGGCTGCAGTACAGCAATGAAGTGCCCCTGAGCAGTAATCACTGTAGGATCTCATGCATAACCTCCACAAACCCCAGGATACAGCGTGAGCATGCAATTTCCTATGCATGAGCAGAAGCAGAATCCATATGCACTGACCTGAAATCTTTTAGGTTCCCTTTGGAACTTTGCAGTCGCATCATAAATAGTGCATGCACTAGGGACAAAACTTCAGTTGCTTGTTCTTAGGCAAAATCCCACTGTGCTCTGTGTATGGGAAAGTAATTTCAGTTCGATTTTGACTAGAATTTAGGCAGTTTATACTTCCTAGATACTGTTGGGAAAATTTGGATAAATCCCGTCTGAAAAGCATTACTTCTGTGTGCCTTTGCATTGTGGGATCAAATCCTGTCTACCTTCTCAAAACCAAGCTGTCACTGTTTAAAATGGCACCTCCTCCCCTCCTTTCTCTCACCTTTAGCTGTGGGCTACAGTAGACAGGCCATTCAGTCCAAATATACATTGTAAATAGTCATTGTTTGAATTCAGTTTACAAGGAAGTATCTTTTGATAGCCCAGAGGCTCCATGTGCCCTGGCCAATTCAGAATGTTAGAGTAGATAAGAGTCTTGAGTTCATGCATAGTTTCAGTAGCTTGAATTTACATGTCTTAAGCAGACCAGGACATGGGTTCAAGCTACTGAACTAAAGTGTCAATACAGGCAATTAGAAATATTGTAATCTCATTGTTACAGTGTGATTGACTGACATTTCTTTATCTGTTCTGTATGTGATGACCTCAGAATCTTGTTGTAATCTCTGCATTCTGTCATCAATTGCCCTGTACCTGTATGTGACTGGGAGTGTATAAAAACTCTCTAGTTGTGTTGAAGTTTTGCAGCAGAGTTCACTCTGCCTGCCTGGTAATGCATGCATTATTATGAGTACTGCGGGAACCTTGGGGTAAATACAATAAAGCCTCAGATGGTCTGGATGCTTGGTCTTTCCCACAAACCCGAGTTTTATTCCCTCTTCTCAAATTGAGATTCCGGGATTCTGACAATACCAGAACCAAATCCATGCAATCAGGAATTAAAGTCCATACATTTCTTAGCCTAGAATACAATTCAAAGGAAAAAGTATACATCTGAAAATCGTGCACATTTGAATGTATTAAATGTACACATTAGAAAATTGTATATGAACACACTTCAGTCAATAGGGACGGGTAATGCACACGTTCTAAAATGAGTGTGATTGATGCAATTCCTGTTGAATCAACATGAACTTTTCATGCATTCCCTTTTTCTTTCTTTCTCCAGTACAATTACTGTTTTGCTATTGTTGAAAGATGTGCTGTAAAATGATTTTAAAAGAATGTAAGAGTCATTTCCCAGAGTTTTTAAAATCAAGTTGGGGTCTTTTTAAAAGCTCAATAGAAGGCAACAGCCTATCTCTGGAAACTGTTCATGAAAATATGGATGAAGCTTCTTGCTCAAATTAAAAGTGAAGAATCTCAACTAGTGCAGTTCGTAGATTCACACATCCTCATTTTGACCCTTAGACTTCACGTCCCTATTTTTTTATTTAGATGGTCCAGCTGCTGCATCTGGGACCTCCATGCCACACGGTCTGGGCAGGACTAATAACTACTCTATGCTATTCTCTGTTGTTTAGTGTGATTGCTGAACACCAAAGGAAGCTGCTTTTCCTCTTATGTAGGTCACTGGGATTTTGAGCCCTGAGGTCCTACCTACTCAATATTCCTGAAACAAAACCCCAGTTGCTTGCTTTTATTCAATCAGCTTAAGGAAATGGAAATAGCATTTCCTTCCTGCCACTGCATTGTCTGCTCAGCTGATTGATTCAGATACAGTTATTCCGCAGTAATTGATATACACAAAGAGAAGCCCCCTTCTTTATGATACCTTCCACATCAGTTCAGCATCTCTAGTGTGAGACCTTTTAAAAGGGCATGACTCATTACACTGAAGCTGATTTTCCTTTCCAGGGTGAAATCCCGAGAAAGATGGAGTTCTCCCCTACACTGGATTGTCAGGAAATCCCTTGTGATTCTGTTAACCTTTCTGACAATGTGCGGCATAGCAAACTTGAGTCAACAGGTTACATGTCTTCAATTTCCCTGTTTATCTGGCTTAGTACAGCTCCTAATGGTTATTAGCAGACATCTGGACACATTGGGATAAGTTATTCAGGATGGTATATCTCAGGAACCAGATTCAGATTTGGAGAAGCTGTTAAGGGCACATTCCAGAAAGAGGTGGAGTGAAGATATGGGCAATATGCCAAAAATACCAGCAATTTTAACTTAAAGCTGTAGGTAATGAAGGCTTCAGAGGTGACTATCTGGGGAACCCAGGAGGACCAGACTCAGCCCCAGACCTCAGAATGTGCACCATTGGTTTATATGGAGGATACTTTTGTGTAGGATCTGGTTACAGAGTGATGGAAGCCTAAAGGTCATATTCCTTCCTTCTTGCCTTCCAGAACCCTTCTGAAAAGCAACACAAAAAGTGTCACCCACTTTAAAAACTCTTTCCAGAAGAAATGGCAGGTGAGGAGCAGAGCTGTCAGCTTATCAAACAACACCTGTTCCTGTACCCTTAACTACAGCTCCATGCAGGATTCCAAGTCAAAGCATCCCTCTTAGATGGCTGCCTAGCTGATTTTGAATCCCTCCAGGGTGGGAGAGCCCACCAACTTCCTAGGGGATTGGACCCATTGTCACGCTGCTGTAATAGGAAGATTTCCTGATGTCCAGCTGGGATCTGGCTTGTAACTTGAGCCTGTTCTTCTGTGTCCTGCACTCTGGGATGACTGAGAAGAGATCCCTGTACTCCTGTGTATGACAGCCTCTCCAGTCCTTGAAAAGCGCTATCACAGCATCAGGTTGAACATAACAATGGTAAGGACTGGTAAGACTGCAGATCCAGCTCCTATTTAAAAGTGGAAGAGCAGGAGCTCCCAAACAACTGGCAAGCCACTCCTGCTTCTAGCCCTACATGAGCAGCTCATTATTAGACCATTCATTACTAGAGGCCCCAGCAGAGCCCTGGTTGGAGCTACTGGGAGTGATGCCTTGAGCAATGCATTGAGCTTTCAAAACAGAATGGATTATCTAAGTAGAGGCAGTCCCTGAGTTATGAACCTCCTAGTAATGAACAACCCATACTTACAAACAAACTGCCAGAGAGCCTATTAATTAAAAAATACTGCAGGAAATTGTCATCAGAATATAGAGAGAGGAAGCAGAAGGGGAGAGAAGGAAGGTCTCCAAAGCATCACCATAGAGAGAGAGAAAATTAAAGGGTAGAGAGGGAGGCCTCCAAAGCATGCCTTCCTACCCCACCCATATAGAGGGAAATATACCCAGCATTTCCTCGCTGCAAAGGGGAGGCACTGGTGAGTTGGGGTGGAGATGAAGATATTTGTGGTTTTTCCACTTTCACGGGGATCTGCACCCCTAACCCCCATGAATTTGGAGGGCCAACTCTATGTGATCTGACTTACGTACAAATTCTACTTAAAGATGAACTCCTGCTTTCTCAGGAACGAAGCTCATCCATAACCCAGGGACTGCCTATATAACTAAGGACAATGCAGCCCATGATTTGCATCTAATTGTAAAGGGCATGTGTGCCTGGATCAAGGAGGGTGTCAAAACTGACAGGTTTGTGCTCCAGCCCGGTTCCCCCTCAGGAACTCTGGTTATCAAATTGGCTTACTTTACAAGTCAAAACAAGTTGTTTCTAGCTGTCAGCACTGCCTGGCATCTGCAAATCAAGTGGTGCTCTCTCTGCTTTATGCATTACCACCAGCTATAAAGATCCCAGACTCTGAATGTAATTGGCAATTCCCTTGTTGATGCATGAGATAAAATTGAAGCCCGCTTCACTCCTGAGCTGCTGTATTGGATCTGGAACTGTGACAGTAGTTAAAAAAAAAGTTATCTGTCACTTAAATAACCAGATACTGCATGACTCAGAATACTCGAAACAAGCAGAGACATTTTGGTTTGACGTGCTTTTTTTTTTTTAACCATCACTTTGCTAAACCAACCTTTGGCTAGAAGCATTAAGCAGAATTGTTAAAAAAGGTTTAGCTATAGGGAAAAACTGTTGTCATGGTGAAAGTAATTCCACCATATAGCAGGCTTGATTGCCTATTGGAGCTTGCAGTTAAAATTAATTTCAAGAACTTTCTAATATGTAAAGATTTACATGCATAACCTTTTGAATGCAAATCAGGCCTTTGCCTTCTATTGAGCTTTATAAAGATCTAACTTTATAAAACAGTCTGGGAAATGACCCTTAAATTCTTTTAAAATGTTTTTATTTTAAAGTTTACAGTACATCTTTCCATGCGAGCAAAATAATATTTTCAGTAAACAAAATAGAAATCAGTGAAAGAAGAATGGGTTTTCATACTGATAGAAGAGGAACTGTAGCCCAGCAACTCTAACCTTATGCATGTTTACTCAGAAGTAATCCCCCATGAATGAACTCTATGCAGTTCAACTGGTCCTAATCCTGTTTAAATGTGTATAGGATTTCATCCTTACGTGCCTAAGAATCATAGGCTAGACTTGAATTTATGATGTTCAACTTTCCTTTCAAAGCACCAGTATTTCTTTGTTTATTTAAAGGAAATATAATACTATGAAGGTACTTCAGCTACAATAGTTAATTCCTGGCCACAAGTCAATTCCATCAGTTGATATTAAAAAAAACCTCTTGGAGAAGTATGTTTGGCACCAAATACTGTGGAGTGGTGCTAAATTCGGAAAAATAAGCACTCATTCTGCCAGTCTCCACAGCCCCAGCCCCAGTCCTTAGGAGAGCCCAAGAATTAAGGCCAGTGTTTGGCTCTTGTCTCTCTATGGGTCTTTTGTGGGCCTTAATTACCCATTGAAAACTAGTTGTCTTCAATGCTTCCTACTGCAACAGGGATAGCTTACAGGGATAGGGACCTGTTCTCCCCTGCGGAGGAAGGCAGGACACACTCCAATGGAGCAAAGCTCAGGGAACCAAGGTTCCATTTAGATGCCTGACAGTTAGGACCCCAAGGGTATGGAATGGGCTTCCACAGGAAGTGGTTGAGGCCCCATCGGTGAGGGTGTTCAAGGATAGGCTAGAACATGGTGGGCATATCATAAGCGAAGCTGGCTGGAGCTGGGGTTCAGACTAGATGGCCCAGGAGACCCCTTCTGACTCGCTCTGTTTCTATGTTACAAAGGTATATTGCCGTCGGGAAATTCCTCTTTCTCCCATCTTCCAAGATACCCTGAGGATTTCATCTAAGTGCAGACAGAACATGAAGCCTGAAGGAGAAGGCAGATTATGGCACCGCTGAACAAAGTTATCCCACAGGCCTGGGACTTTCCAGATAATAGATTTAATCATGTCCATGTTGTAGCAGAGTCAGGGCTTACAGGGTCAAAGCTGCAAGTTGTGCTGATAATCAGGAATCATGATGAGCTCAGATGCCATCCCCCATGCTCCCCAATGCCTCAGGCCTCTCTCTTCCCTCTGCAGTCCTTACAGGAGCAAGGCAGGTTGATTTCTCCCAGCAACAATACAACATACCTATGAGCTATGCTTGTGGTAATGCAAATTATTTCTGGATAGCTTGGACCTGAAAGGGAAACTAAGACCCATTCATTTAACAAAAGACCTGGAAGCAGGAACTGCTTTATTTATATGGATCCACTCTGATGCCTGCATTGTTAGACTCTCCTTGCGGGGGCCACAGGGCTATGGGGAGTGCCATGAAAAGCACAGCACCACAAAAGTCAATTCAGTACTGCTGATAACATTCCCCTGCTGCTTTCCAACCACAAAAGGCCATTCCAGCCATGAAAAGCTCTTCTTGTGTTCTCCTAAAAGTTTGTGAGGTACCTGAAGGGCAGAGCTTAGAGGAGTCCTGCAAGTTGAGCAGAGCAGTTCATCCTCCCTATAATTAACCATGCCCAAAGGCCATTACAAACTTGGGAACTACTCACAGTTGGTCTGAACCATTGTATTTGCAGCAGCTGGGCATCAGAGAGCAAACCAGGCCCAATGGAACTGTGATCTGCAGGGAATGTATAATCTTCAAAAAGGAGGCCATGATTCAGGCACTGGTCTCTCAGACGAACAAAGTCCTGGTGCTTAAATTTCTTAGGGGAAGCCAGACTTCCTTCTCCTCTTGGGTTTTGGACTCGCTTCTTCTGATACATGTCAGTCCTTTGATACATATCTTTTTCCTGTAAGAAAAAAAGTGGAAATGGTGAAGAGTATCAGACCCCTACCAGAAGGGTAGCTGCTTGCAGACTGAGAAAACAGAAACAGAGGAAATGTGTCCATAAGAAAGAACATACAGATGTTCATGAACAGTTGTGTATTTGCGCATAATTCCTGTAACATAAATCAGGAGTGAGGAACTTGTGGTCTCCTCAAAGTTTCAACCTAGCGAGCATCCCAGGTGAGGGATGGTGGGAGCTGTAGGCCAAAAAACCTGGTGCCTACAAGTCGTCCACACCTGCACTAGAGAGAAACACAGCGCAGCTAAGCACAGTGAGGAGGCCTGTGACCAGGCGACTGTCCTGCGTCAACGGGGCATTGCATTATTTGTGGTAGCACCCCCAGTTCCCTGCATAAAACTGTCTGCACCCGTTCAGACTGTATTATCTGCTATCACGCAATGCTTGGCTAATCTTAAGGAGAACTTCTAGACCAGTCCAAGTCAGCTGATTTTACCCCAGGGCATAAGCCTTCCTGGTTCTCTGTCGCTGTCCTGAGTTGCTGTCTGGAAGGACTGACCATACGTTGTCATATCACCTCATCCATATCCATTCTCTTTTCCTACTCTACTCTCACTCCCATTTGTCCCAATAAGTATTTGATCCTGTGCATCTACTAGTTGCTTGCTCTTCAGTAAGTGTTTGAAATAAAGCTGATGACTGAATTTGCAAATATGGATAGGAAGCGAATTTAACAGTCTGGGTAGAACCACCACCCAGTATATGCTGTAGCAAGAACAGCCGTGTGCGTGTCCACAAACCATTGACGGAAACATCAAGGCTCCCTGCTCTCCCTTCCTCACTACTTGGAAGGCCCAAAACTCAGAGCTGCTTTTGCTGTTTAAATGGTTCTGAATTTTGTATATCCACATTTTATTTGGTATTTTATTATCTCCAGTTGTGCTTTGCAATTTTATGAATTGTTGAGAACTGCCTGAAGAACTGCATCTACAGAAATGAAATGAATCTATTTTTGCTAGTTGGGCTTTGCAGCTCATCTGGCAAGGGCATTTTGGAGAGGGAAGAAAGACTCTGGAAAAGTTGCATCCTTTCCAGTTCCCTCCCCTCCCCACCCACCAGAAAAACCCCTTCCTCCCTTCTTCAAGGGTGATTGGGGGAATAGGGGGCATGGATGGATCTGCAACTCCCGCTTCCCAAGACAGAGCACTGCCTCCAGCCTCAGAGGGAGTCATCCGGGAAGGTGCTTATTTTTAAATCAGACTTGGGTGCCAAATGGAGGATTGTCTTTTGACATCCCTTTAAATCAGGAACTTCTCTCTGTAAGGAGGGCACATCGCCACTCTATCCACCAAAGCACTCGTGAAAAGCAGTAGGAAGGCAATCCTCATTTGGAAACACCAAAGAAATGTGATGAAGTGAGTTCTGAAATTCAAAGCTATCAGTGTCCTGTGTGCAAGTGTAGGTCTAAGTCTTCCCAGAAGAAAGTTATGTACTATTGAGCAGAGAAATTGCTCTTCATCCTTGTATGAACATACATAAAATTCTCATTTGGTTCTGTTTTTTCTTTCACCAGTCCTGCATGTTTCCTAACAAAACTAGTGATCCACCTGCTCTTGCTGGATCCAGTTGCTTCAGTAAAATGGTGTTTGACCTAGTGGGTAACCCGGATGAGGATACCAAATGCAGTACCACTAGACTGTTAAAAATATACTTGAGACTTGTGCTTCTTTATGTTTTATAAACATCTTGGCATCCTCTTTGTATCTACAGCCACCACGCAATTCTGCTTGCTAAAATCAAAGAAATGTTAAACAGAGGGATGTACTTTGGAATCTTCTGTCCCTTAGATATATTCCATCCCTGAAGTTTAACCCCCATTTTAAACATTACAGGAGAGCATAATTCCATCCCAATGTGAACGGGGCTCACCATAAGGCCCCACGGAACCCTCCTGCCCACCTCTGCTTGAGTACATTCCCAGTGAAGACCTTGCTCACAGAGGAATGGCTGGATGGGGTCACAGGAAGTGTGGTGTCCTCCTGTTCTGAAAAAGGCTGGCCCACATGCCTCGTTCTGCTTGCCACATTGGGCTATCTGTGCATACACGGCTGTGAGTGTGCCAAGGGGGTGCCAAGACACTGCATAGCCTTAGCAGGGCTGTTCCCACCATTGGGCAGAATGCAAAGGGTCCACCAGGCAGCCAATGCTGGGATGCAGGGAACTGCATCAGGGTGTTGGGAGAACACAACTGAGGGTGGCAGCAACCCTCGGCTGCTCTGCTGCCCTCAAATGCAGCAGACAATTTGATTCATTGCCAGGGTTGAAGTAAGATTCAGTGGCTCATTTGCTCAGCTTTAGTTCAGGGAATGGGAACAGGAGCATTCTTGTCCTTCGCCCAAAGAAGCAAAAGGACAAGGACAAGGACTTGAAGTCAGCCCTGACCCTTCAGGCCTCTTGCTGCAACATTCGCAGCCACAGACTTCAAGCAATAGCATTTATTCATGTATTTAAAAGATCTGTAAGCCACCATTTAGGTCAAACCTCCCAAGGTAGCATGCAGCAACATTTAAAATCACCAAGCAGAATAAAGCAATCCAGAGAACATCATATGTGCAATGAGACTTAATAAGATCCTAACTCAATTAAAGGGCGTGGTAAACAAATGACTTGTTAGGGCCTGCTTGAGCATCCCTAACACAGATGCTTGGCAACCGTCAATCTGGACTGTATTCCACAGTTGCGGGATATGGGCAGGCATGTCCAAGAAGTGACGACAGACTAATCGGACATGTTTAGAACTGGACTCGTAAGCTCTCTGTCCTGCATCATGTGCTTTAGGAAAAAAGCAATCATCTCTCATTCTAAAACACCAGTGTGTCTGTTTAATTAAGAGAGGCTGTTCCTCCTTTTAAGAGGAAATCAAATGATATTCTGAAATAACCTTCCACTGACACAAAGAACAAGCATTCCTTTTTGGCTTCCATTTCTCTATACAATAGAAATAAATCTTATGTAATGTAGCATAACATGACAAGAGAATGGTTTCCCCTTAACAAATACTCATTTGCAACAGTGCTCAAGCCCGCTGCATGCAAAGATCTATTTCCCGCAACAGTGTTCCGGCAAAACTGATTACTAATTCCACAACTCAAATTAAAACTAACAGAGCTTGAAGGCTGGGACTGACACACGTGTTCATTCGTTTGTTCAGTCTCTCCCTCCCTCTCCCTCCCTCGCTCTCTACTGATGGAGAACAGCAAGCATTTTTATCATGTGAGCATGTGTGTGTTTAATTACATTGTTTAACACGTTGGGAATAATTTAGCAAGTGGAGTGCAGAAAATAAGGCACTTAGCTATCCTCCATTCTGCAGAACAGCGTTGTCAGCTTCGTAAGAATGGTCCATGGACAAATGTAAAAGCAGTTGTTTTGCATGATTAAAAATTCACTGCTAGGTTAAAAGGTGCACACTGGAAAATGTGTTCCAAGTGTTCACATTAGTTCAGCTCAAATTTGAATGGAAGCTTACCTGATTTTGCACTTTTGAACCAATGTGTGGATTGAAGAGCTGCTAACCATTGAAATTCGCAGTTCTCTAAATTTTGCGTTGGGAGTTTTTCAATCAAAAAATGCATACAAAATATGCATTTTGGGGAAACGGAAACCCCAAAGCCACATGGTGTGTGTGTGTGTGATATTTATATGCCAGCTTTTTTTTTTCCTTACAAAGTACTCACATCATTCTCCTCCTCCTGCTCTCAGTCTTATCCCCACAACAACGACCCTGTGAGGTAGGTTGGGCTAAGAGCCTGTGACTGGCCCGAAGTCACCCAGTTGGCTCCGTGGGTTAGTTGGGAAGCCTGCTTGCAATTCATGAGTATTGTAGGCGAAATCATGCACAAAACTGATTGTATGAAGAGAAATGTGTAGAACTGTATGAGCAGACTTTCATGTGAACTTTGAAAAAAAGTTTTACTTTTGGAATGAACTGAAGACCAGGCAACTTTTCAACATTCCAAACAGACCCAATTTCAGATTAGCAAAATGAGAAGCCAGGGAAACCAACAGTGTCAGATTTGTCCACCTCTAATTCCAGGAAGAGCTGTGCTGAAATCTAACCTGCCTTTCACAACCTCTTTTTTCCTTTCAAAAGAGGCAGTCCTTTTTTGCCCGTTTCATTGGGATTGTGAGAGTTTTGGAGACATTTCTCAGAGTGCAGGGCTTCAGTTCTTGCCCTACTGACAGGAGGGACCTGGGGAATGGGGATGATCTTTCTTCTACAGTTTTCAGCTCTCCAGCTGCCTGCCCAAGAGAACTTAGCAGGACTTCCCTGGCTTCTTCCTGGCTTCCCTGTGCAGCTACCCGCAAAGTGCCTGAAAGGTGAGAGAGACAATCTTGGGCTTGCTCTTTTAACAACAGTAAGAGCAAGAACAGCAACAACTTCTTGATGGGGGCATTCCAAGAAGCTAAAGCAGGCAGAAAGGCTGCAAGGACAGTGGGGGGGGGGAGGGGTAAATAAAGAGTGTCTGCCCCCCTTGGCCACCTTCTTATATAAGATCAGCACTGAAGCCCTACGCCCTGAGTACTTTTCCTGAAATTCTCAGACCTTCCTACGATTTGGGAGTGGTTTCTTTTCTCTCATCCTCCCCAGTGAATAGTCAGAAACGACAAATCTGGCACAGTGCTAGTTGAAACATGAGGCCAATGCATGTGCTTAAGATCTTTGCAGGTAGGACTTTACAGGTAGGACTGCCCCAGTTTAGACAGTTGCCCATCTAAAAGAGCTCAATATTTAAGCTCAACTTTAAGAACACTTTAAGAAGGACCTGCTGGGTCAGATCAAAAGCCTGTCAAGCCCAGCATCCTGATTCCACACTGGCCAGCCAGATGCCTCTGGAAAGCCATATTGTACAGGATGCTCAGAGGACTTTGCAAGGTGGGCGGTGGGATACATGTGTAAAACCGATCTTCTCTCTGAAAGATGCTGTTTGTCAGAGAGTCATTTTGCTGGGTGCTGTATTGAGTTCTCTGAATTAGAAACTGCTTTAGAAGCCTGAATATATTTGTTCCTACACCAGCATACCAAAGAAGAAAAGTGCATTGCTTCAGCGATTTTCTGTGTGTTCTGTATTAGTAATGTTATGGCACTTACGATAATAGAGCCCTAGGAATAGGGTTGCCAGGTTGCAATCTGGAGATTCTGTATTATTCCCTCAATAGCTCAGATGCCATCAGTGGATTCAATCAGGTTTTTCCCAGTACAACAACTTGTGCATTCATCAAGTGTTTGGGAATAAATCAAATGGTGGAAATAGCTTGTCTGGAGGGATCCAACAAACAATGAATTCTACTGCCAAATTTCAGCAAAGCTTCAAAAATTGGACCTGATAAAAGACTGTTGGCCATGGAGATAACACTTTAGTAGACACCAGCATGTTGACACTTGATTTATACCAAAAGGTGTGTGTGTGGGGCAGTGTGGTGGTGCAGGATGGAGGAGGAATTGATTGACGAAATCCGCACAAAAGCCCCCTTCATTCCTGATGTTCCAATATAGAATGAATGTGTCCTTTTAGGAACTGGTTAAGAATGATAAAATCCATTATTTATGTCCCCAAATAAGGAAAATTTCAACACTGTACAAGTTTGCAGATTGTTAGGGTGGGTTTTGTCAAGCTGGATAAATAAACCAGACATCAAAAGACACCGAGGTAAATTTGGAGAATGCAAACAGGAGGCATTTTGTTTTGTGTGTGCATGTGATGAACACCATTGTGTATTACTGGGGAAAAGCCAACCAGTTCCCACAGATATCCATGAAATAGGCCATAGGGTGACTTTGCCCATTCCAATGTGTGGTATTTTGGAATGTGCTTTGGGGTGTCTTTTTCCTGCCACCTGCTGTCACACAGGAAACCTTACCCAACTTGAACGTGACAATGTGTGAAGAAGGCTGAAGCCAACTGCAATGCTGTGCACATCTTTGGCCCCATATCGCAGTGTGCACAATCACACACACAGGACTGCTGGCTAGACAGTACTTCTTTGGATTCAAAGATTGAGAGAACTGGGCATGTTCATCCCCGAGGACAGAAGACTGAGGGGAGATATGATAAACCTCTACAAGTGCCTGAAAGGCTGTCACAAAGAAGGACAAGACCTTCTCTTACTCATTCCAGAATGAATAATTGAACCTGGAATAATTGGCTCAAGTTACAGGAAGCCAGTTTCTGGCTAGATATCAGGAAGCATCTCCTCACTGTCAGAGCAGTATGACAATGGAACCCGTTACCTGGGAAAATTGTGGGCTCACCAGAGACATTCAAAAAGCATTTGGATAGTCATCTGAGTGGGATGGTGTGACTTTGTGTCTTGCACTGGCAGGGGATTGGGCCCAACAGCCTTCTGGCCCCTTCCAACTCTGCTATTCTATGATTCTGTGATAATTTGGAGAACTTGGAAGGAAGTTGAGACGGAGCTGCTGCCTCAGTAAGCAGAAGATGTCATTGCCCTGCAGGCCTCTGTCCATCAGTGCTACTCCCAAGCATGTGTTCACCTGCGTAGAGAAGCTGGCTGCATGGCTAGTGGAATTCTTTAAAGGTGCAGTCACAGTGATGGAGGCAGGTACACTTGCACCTGCATGGTCCATGGCCATGAAAAATTGAGTCTGCATGATAAGCCAGACAGAACCTTTTAAGAAAGAACAAGCACATGATTTGCATTTGCAAATTCACCAGTTTATGGATTTTAGCTGGTCTGCACTTGGATTGTCCAATTATGTCAAAAGCGTCTGGACAGTCATCTGAGTGGAATGGTGTAACTTAGTGCCTTGCAATAGCAGGAAGTTGGACCTGACGGCCTTCTGGCCCCTTCCAATTCTACAAAACCTAAAAATGCACACTAGAAGAACAGGAGAGAATCTCTAGCTTGGAATTTAGCAACCCAATTCATTGGCTATTGCTCGTACCCCAGAGGAGGGCAAACTTTGGCCAGCAGGCCTAATCCAGCCTACGGGCATTTTCACTCTGGCCTGTGGAGGGATGAGGACTCTCCCCACCCCACAAGCCACACCCCTTGGCCTGGAGAATTGGGAAGAAGACAAACTCCCATATCAGGGACAAGCAGCAGGAAGGGGAATTCCTTTGCCATCTCTGATCAGAAACTGGAAGCAACCTTGGAATTCCTGCCTGTCCCACTTTGTTGGGAGATGAGTCCCCTCCTTCCCTCTTTCAAACTGCAGACAGGGTTTTTTTTGGCAAGGGACTTTATTTCCAATGTACATTCAGCAAGCTATTAGCTAACAAGGGAGCATGCACAGAGCAATTTGTTGAACCCAAACTAGATGCTATTTCCAAGAATGCCCCTTTCTGAACACCCCGGAACCCACCTCTCTGTGTGTGTCCTGTAGAGATGGACAAGCCTCCTAGACCGGCACAGGCCCTTTGGCTGGCTAGCCCTTCCTTCCCAACCGCATGTCATGCAGTCAGGGGTCAGGCCAGGCTCTCCTGGCTCCTCTCCCATGTCCCCTCCTGGTGCTTCCAAACCCTGTTGGTTCCCAGACTCTGCCTGAACACCTGGAGGCAGCTGCCTTGAGATAAACTCTTCCTCTGCTGCCACCTCTGCGTCCACAGACCTCATTCCACAGCCTCATCATCCCCATCTGAAGAGTCAGTGCAACCAGGCCCTGAAAAGCATGCCAAGAATAACTCATTCCCAGCATACTTGTGCCCCAACTGGGACAGGGGGTACAGAAAGGAGGCTCCTGATTGAGTGGGCGTCTGCAGGAGCTTTGAGCTTCACCAACTGCATCCATTCCTCTGTGCACAGTTCATTGCATGGAGATGAGAAATCTTGTTCATGGGGCCAGGTGATGCCATGGAAGGGAGGCACTTCATGGTTGGGTCTTGTCCTCATGACAAAAGGTGTCCCACCTGCTGGATCAGCCCAGTGCCAAGCCAGAGGAGGTTGCCCATCCCTGCTGTACCATGCATCTTTGCATGGACCACCATGTGCATGAGCCAGTGCACGCTTTGTGCATACACACAACCACACAAACACCTATTGGTGTTCCTTCTCACAGGGTCTTTTAATTACAATAATAAAGCAGATTGTTCAGGTTGCTTTTTCTGCCTGGCACTTGAAATGTATAGCAGACAGCAGCTGAGAGACAGCTTCATATGGTTATAGAATTCAATCCCATTTTTCATCATGTGGACAAGAGCCTTATGGACATTGCTTCAAGCTGTGCATTGAACGAATGGGATCCAACCCCCGCTCCTGCCTGTTCCCTGTGGGGCCGATGACCTGGCCTTATTAAAGGGCACTATCTTATGAATGTTCTGTAAAAAAAGTTCTTCAACTTTTTTGGCTGAGGGAGGGAAGCTGGAAGTGTTGGGGGATGCTGGGAATTGAAGAACCTTTTAGTTGTTTAAACTTTCATAGGATGGCACTCAGAGTTACTCTAGGAAAATGCTAGCCTATCCAAATTCTAACAAAACACAATTCTAGCCAAGGAAATTAAGAAGATGCCCTGCCATAAATGTTTGTCTGTTTGTGGCAGACCGAAGTGCAAGTCAGCAAGTGTGTCCAACTGGGAAATTCAGTGCAGAGTAGATAAATTGCAGGAAAGATCTCTGGAAACTGCAATGATGGTGGGACAGTTTAAATGCAAAATGTGTGGCTGCCAAAGAGAAATTAAATGTGACTGAAGGGCAAAGATGAAATAGATGCTTAAAATCTGAAGCAAACATCAGAGCCAAGCAAGATGAAAGAATCTTTTGAGACAACTCTGATAGCACTTGATACTGAAATGGTGAATTAAAAACATGTGTCTTCCAATAAAAGAAATTAAAGAACTGAGGGTGCTCAAAAGGAATGTTACAGCCCAACCATAAATAAGGATGAAGATTATTTCTAAATATACACATATACATGTTTATTAGCACATGCTCATTTTATGCAAATCAGTGTCCTGTCCTCTCAATTGGTGATGCAAGTCTGGCACCTACATGTAGATCCCGAACCCTCCACCTTGGTCCACCCCTTTGATTTTTTTGCTCTATAAGACTCACTTTTTTCCCCCTCAAGAGTAAGGGGAAATGTCTGTGCGTCTTACAGAGCGAATATGTGTGTGCAGTAAGTCTGTCAGATGTGCAGCCCATGGGGAAGTGATGGGGAATGTGCCTGTGATTATGTGCCCATTTGATTCAGAATATTTTTTTTCTTGTTTTCCTCCTCTAACATCTAGGTGCATCTTATGGTCAGGTGCGTCTTATAGAGCGAAAAATATGGTACTCAGTGCTACAATTCAGGTACCTGTCATGCTTCACCACTGGTTTTCCAGCTTCCATAGCAGAGATTCTTGAAGTCAAAACAGATGCAGAAACAAACAGGAACAAAGAGGACACTTGTCTAGAGTATTAAAGGCTATGAAAATATGCCTTGGACCACTGATGCCCAAAGCAGCAGGGACCCACTTCCACAGATCTGGGGGAGATGGGCTCCTGGAAGAGATCCAGCCAGCAAGAGTGTACTCACAAGTGCAGCTAGCGGTCCAGTCTAGAAACAGTTCTTTTCTGCTCAGCTCTGCATTCACAGAGGCATGAATGCAGGGAGGGCGGAGGAGCTCACAGAAGATGAGTTGTGTGGCATCCAGCATTGGCTGGCAACACTTGGGCCCACGGCAGGCATCGAGAGTCAGCACGGCTGGGCACCTGCCAGGGGCCCACTGACTCGCGGCTCCACTGTTCCTCTGCGCCCTCTGGCTCAGTGGTGATGTGGACAAGGAGCCAGGAATGCCGCTTCCTGAATGTGCACCGGCCTCTGCCTGGAAAGCAAGTGAGTGCTGGAGATGCAGCTGGTGTCAGTGCTGGTGGGAAGGGCAGGGAGGGAGAGGGGCCCTCTGAAACCTAACGCTGGCGCTGCTGGGACCAAACTGTTCTCTTGCTCCATTTTCCTTCCCGGAGGCATATTGAATTCAGCTGTGAATCTCGCTGTCCTCTACTAGGTGTTCTGCTTCCTTTGCAGAAGTACTCTGCTTGCAGGACTGCTGGAGTACTCTTATATGTTGAAGAGGTCCTCTGTTTGAAGGACTGTTCACTCCACGTGCACATCAAAGATTTAGAAAGTGATCAGCAAGAAGAGCTGGGTTTGGCAGTCACCAGCTAACAGTTAACTCTCGGACAGCAGACCGAACAAGGCACAAGAGGTCACTGGGACAGTCTTCCACACTTTGGCAAGAGGCACTGCATTTCTGCTGCCATGATGATGATGATGATCCTATCTATATTTGCATGTATCCGTATAAAGGAGCACCTGCACATTTAAGGCAGATCATTGGGCTCTCTTCCCTCTATTTTGGTGATTCTTCAGTGCCACTGCCTGCATGCCCATCAGGTTTCTGCCCACTGGTCCATGGAATTGGTCATGGTAGAGAAAGGGCAAACAGAAGCAGCTGATGGGAAGGTAGATTCACTGGGGAGAAGGTTCGGGGTCTGGTAGGAAGCATGGTTTGACCAGGGGCCCTCCAAAAGCTGCAGTCAGCACTGTGCAAATGGCTGTGGGTGGCTGCATATACACCCTCCATATAGAATACATACAATCATATTTTGACGCCAAATTCACACATAACACACTTAGGGCCAGTGACACTGACCCAACTGCTTCCGTACAACAATGGCCGTTGGATGGAGGGTTGCATGTTTCTTGCAACAATGCATGGTGGTTCTAATGTTGGGGGACTGCGATATCACCAGGCTAGGTTTAAGGGTCTCATTCTGCTGGACACAGCCCTAAATAACTTGGGAGCACCATCTCCCTTTCTAATCTGTCTGCTCACTGAGCTCATTGGAGGGCATGTTCTTGCTGGCTCCACAAACCTCACCCAACTGTGGCCCTCTGTGCATGTTTAGTCCCAGTCACAGGTTAGGCAAGGGGTCCATTCCAGCCATCCCCTGTACAGGCAAGTCCTCTCCAGATGTTACAAAATTCCAAGTGTGGAGGGAAGATGCAGGCACATGCGCCAGCCCTGCTCTTCTACCTGGCATCCGTGTTGGCAGGGAAGGTCTGAAGCAGAAATAGAATTCTGTTCAGCTGAACATGGGTTCAAAGTTCCATGTCAAGGGTTATATTTCTGGTTGAGTTTCTGCTTCTGGCCTATAGTGGAAATGCAGAAGATGTGTGACATCTGAAGGAGTTGGGTGGTGTGTGCCTTTTGAGCTTGAGTCAGTAAGAGCGCGTGCGTGCGTGTAATTAGCGAGTTGTGGGCTTGAGATGCTATTGCTCAGAAATACAGACCTGGAAGACTTTGGCAGACAGCAAGGTTGACACCTGGGAAGGGGGTATTAGAATAGGTACCAATTATCTATGTTGGACTTGGAGTTCATCTTGGCAGAAGGTAATTGCTAATCAAATGCGATAACTGTATTCAGAACGACAGATGCTTAATAGAGAGCAGAATAGTATGTCATTCCCGAGGAGACCACAATTAGCTCGACCCTCAGCTCAGACACGAAGCCTGAAGGTGCCACATGCCAGTCCATTCCAAGGGCCCATCTGTTGTCATTTCACTGAGGGATTCTCATCGTCCATAGGGATGGATGCACTGTCTTTTCCCTTTCTTTTGTTCGACATTGGTACCCTCTCTTTGTTTGTTTGCATCCTCCGTTGAAATGCTCTTCCTTTGCTCCATGCCTTACAGTTTAATGAAGTCTTTTTGCCTTCACTCAGTTGATGTGCCTCTTGCCTCTCAAAGAGAGAAGAACCTTTTGCTCCTTGACAGCTCACGGCCGTCCACAGCAGCACGGGGAGGTCACAGGCCGAGGGCCAGAGCTGCAGCATCCACCTCCAGCCCCTTTCCACGCTCAGGATTTTGTAACTCTTGGAAAGTAAAATTCTGCATAACAGCTGGTGCTGTGATTGGAGCGAGAGGCGCACAAAAAACACCCACTTGCTTTGAGGCCAGTGTTTTGAGCTGTTTGATTAGCCTTCACTTTCAGTTTCATACTACTTTTTGCTATGCAGATTATACTCATTAGTCTCTTATGGCAAATCTTTGTGACAGCCGCTGGCGAAAACAATAACGTTGTGCTGAACCACTCATTATAGTTATGTAAAACACATTTTCTGGAACTGCTATTCATGGGTTCATGACCATTTTTGATAAACTAAGAGAGACGTGATTAGCAACACAAATCCTACGCAGGTAAGGGTGACCGGCTATGAGTTGTGGGGGGGAACTGCATCACCAGAAAAGAAGATACTGATTGGCATAACCTCTGCATATCTTAATGTATTATTTTACTTGTTTTAGCTTCGTACTGTTCAGCACTCTGGACTCTCTTTGGATGTGGAGTGGTATACCAACACTATGGCTGGCTGGATGGAAGCAGTCTCTGCATTTCAGCTCAATGGCCATGTTTGGCTGTCTAAGATACTTCAGAGCAGGAGGGAAGAAGGCTGCAGTGCCATCAAGATACCCCTCATCCTGGTAGACCTAGCCAGCTCCATGCAGTACTTGCTGGCACATCCCCTTTACCCCCTTTCTGAAACTGAGTTTCTAGGCTCAGCTAGGCAGGTGTCTGCTGAAGGTTTTCTGAGGCTGGCTGTAAATCAGGGCAGGCAACTGAAACATGATTCCTAGGGCCAAGGCTGGGAGTCCAACCTCAAATCTCAATATCCAAGGTACCCTACGTCCCCCAGATGCTGTCCAGGGGGCCATAGGATGACTCACTTAAGCTCCAGTCCTAAACTTATTGGTGCAGGTATATCTACCTTTCCACCAAAAATGGCACTCAAGGCAACTAACAATAAAACCCCAATTTAAAACAAAATTGTAATTAAAGCATAACATACAAATAAATTAAAAGATGCAATTAGAAGCACAACAATCAACTACTGACCATTTGGCAAACAGAGAAGTTTGCATGCCAAAGTCCTGCAAGAATAGAAAATACCTTTGCCTTCCTGCTGAACGACAAAAACCAGGGTCCCCACTGGGTTCCCTTGACAGAGAACTCCAGAGCCTTGCTTGGAAGTCCCGTCAACATCAGCTGGACTGATCTCCAATAAATACGTGCACAATTGGGCAGTTACGGTGCTTGCTTACTGTGCACTAAAAGGGTGAATAAATGATTCCAGGCACGTTCCTTAAAGCAAGACAAATACTGTGTGACTTTTCATTTTTTGTGCACTGGTTCATATCACATCCTGTTTTAATGACAATTTTATTTCTAATTTGCAGTTTAGTCTTGACTTTGTTAAAGCTATACTGTTTTATGTAATTATCTATTATTTGGTGAAAGCTGTAAATAACCCACTGCTACTACAATTACCACTCAGTTAGTGCCTCAGGAGACCAACACTGAGCAAAGCTGCCGTGTGCAGATCCAGCGTCTGCTCCTTTGGCAGTTCATGGTCTTTAATCCTATTAACTTAGAAAAAAATGTCTTCTTATTTTTATTTGTTAGAAGCTGATTGTTGGATTTTATATGTAAAATGGGATATAGCCAACTAACTTATCCTGCAGCATTTAATTAGAAAATACAATAGCTGAACTGTAGCATTCTGATAATGATAATGATAATAATGAGGAGAAGGAGAAGGAGAAGCAGCCATCTCTGAGGTTACAAATCTTACCAAGGTGGCTCAGAAATAATGATGCTAGAAAATTAGGGATTTGTAATTTGAATCTGCTGTATGTAATCCTCACATATGTACCTAAGACTGGGGAAAGCAGCAATGTTCAAGCTTCCATGCTTTCCACCTTACTGCTTGTCCCCACCCCGAGGCTTCGTTGCGATGGGGTAGCATATAAATGTTTTAATAAAATAAATAAATAAATTCTTGCTTCCAAACATGAGAGCCTTGTTTAAATGGAAAGATGCAAATTTTCTGAATTATGAAAATGCAGTTTGGAAGTGCACCGTTGCAGAAGGCACTTTCACATGCAAATACAAACTCAAGAATTTCAATTATTTCTTTAAAAATTTACTTTTGTTTCCATTTGGGTTCAGAGTTGCAAATGGGACTCACAGCATGATTTCTGAGCTGCAATTAAATTTCTGTCTTTCTATATGCATCAAGCTTGGATGACCTGCTAATGTAATTCATTCTTGAAGCTGAATTTCTTACTATTTGAGAAGCCCTAATTGGGTGCTTGCAGCAGTGCAGTTGTCTTCAAAAATAGCCTGCTGGCCTGACCTCGCCAGGGAGCATCACTTGGGGTGGTCACACGGCCATTCCAGGAAGAGCTGCCAGCCTGAAGCACCGACTCTGAAGCCAGCTGTGCTTGCTACACATGCTGCTTCCACAAAGAGGAGACTGGGAATTGAGCAGAGCAACCGGGGAGGGTCGGTGGCTGGCAAAGAGAAGATCTTTGCATTTCTGGATACAAAACAGGAACTTGGAATTGTGGAGAATGTCCCTCCAAGATTGGCAAAGGAACTTGGATCCCAGGGGTAAAACCATTTTCGTAACCTGGTGAGCAAATAGTTTTTCTTGGGATGAGCTCATTATGATGACTCACAAGTAACATAATTCATAAAATCATAGTAAGCAACATTAACTCACTTAAACAACTAGCCTCATTCTCTTACAGCAGTTGGTGGAAGTCAACCCTGGAGGCAGAGTGAGCAGCTAGAACCAGAGGATGTGTCCTCATGCAACCACCTTTTCCTGGGGACCTTCCTTCAGGGAACTGATGCTAGAGGGTCCTGGGGCAGATGTGGGGGGGAGGCGGCTGGAACAGACTCTGAGCCCCTCTTCACCTGCCTTCCCCCTTCTCTCTCCTGGAATTATTCCATCAGAGCTACAGATGCTTGTCTAAGACAGTAATTTCTGATTTGGTGCACCTGTTGCAGGGGCAAAGAGTTTTCATCATTGTTCAGCCCAGAGGGCTGCTCTTAGATGATGTTGTTGTTGTTGTTAGTCGCGAAGTCGTGTCCGACCCATTGCGACACCATGGACAACACTCCTCCAGGCTTTCCTGTCCTCCACCATCTCTCGGAGTCCACCTAAGCTCACACCAACTGCCTCAGTGACTCCATTCAGCCGCCTCATTGTCTGCCATCCCTTCTTCTTTTTCCATCTATTGTTCCCAGCATTAGACTCTTCTCCAGGGAATCCTTGCTTCTCATTAGGTGGCCAAAGTATTTGAGTTTCATCTTCAGGATCTGGCCTTCTAAAGAGCAGTCAGGGTTGATCTCTGGTTTGATCACCTTGCAGTCCAAAGAACTCGCAGGAGTCTCCTCCAGCACCACAACTCAAAGGCCTCAATCCTTTTGCACTCGGCCTTCCTTATGGTCCAGCTTTCACAGCCATATATTGCAACTGGGAAAACCATAGCCTTGACTATACACACTTTTGTTGGCAGGGTGATGTCTCTGCTTTTTAGTATGCTGTCCAGATTTGCCATAGCTTTCCTCCCCAGGAGCAAGCGTCTTTTAATTTCTTGGCTGCAGTCACCATCTGCAGTGATTCTGGAGCCCAGGAAAATAAAACTAGCACTACCTCCATTTCTTCCCCATCTGTTTGCCAGGAAGGAAGATGACTAGATGCCATGATCTTAGTTTTCTTAATGTTGAGTTTCAGGCCAACTTTTGCACTCTCCTCCTTCACCCGCATCAAGGCTCTTTAGTTCCTCTTCACTTTCTGCCACAGAGTGGTATCATCTGCATATCTGAGGTTGTTGATATTTCTCCCAGCAATCTTAATTTCAACTGGTGATTCATCTAGCTTCACCTTTCTCACGATGTGCTCTGCATATAAGTTAAATAGGCAGGGCGACAGTATACAGCCTTGCCAAACTCCTTTCTCAATTTTGAACCAATCAGTAGTTCCATGTCCAGTTCTCACTGTTGCTTCTTGACCCGCATATAGGTTTCTCAAGAGACAAATAAGATGGTCTGGTACTCCCATCACTTTAAGAACTTGCCAGAGTTTGTTGTGATCCACACAATCAAAGGCTTTAGCATAGTCAATGAAGCAGAAGTAGATGTTTTTCTGGAACTCCCTAGCTTTCTGCATGATCCAGCGTATGTTGGCAATTGGATCTGTAGTTCCTCTCCCTCTTTGAAATCCTGCCTGTACTTCCGGTAGTTCTCGGTCCACATACTGCTAGAGCCTAGCTTGTAGGATTTTGAGCATCACTTTGCTAGCATGTGAAATGAGTGCAATGGTGTGGTAGTTTGAACATTCTTTGGCATTGCCCTTCTTTGGGATGGGAATGTAAAGTGACCTTTTCCAATCCTGTGGCCACTGTTGAGTTTTCCAAATTTGCTGGCATAGCTGTTAGATGTACCCGAGGTTAAATGATAAGAAAGCACAGCATGTGTACTGTGGTCATATTCATTTTTCTGCCTAACAACATGGCAATGTAATCAACACACATTAAACAGAACAGTCATCTTGCCTGAAGTCATGAGATTTGCATGGTTTGCACATACACCTGCTATGCAGAGCCATCGAGCCCTTTCTATAGGGCAGCCACTTACACGCTGCCAAAAAGTGAGGACACCAACTTGCACATGGAAATAAATCATAGGAAAATATTTAGAAATAATAACTATAATTGACCTACAAGGACAATACATTTTTCCATAGAGAAGCAGACTGGCACAGGGACCTGTGAGCCTGCTCTGCCCCCTCTCCAGGTGCTCCGTGTTTGGGCAAAAGCAATACCCAGCTCTGCCTCCTTGCAGTTCTTTGATATGGCCATACTTTCAAATGCAGGACTGTCCTCTGCCAGCACTCCAAAATAGAGGACTGCCCTTTGTAAAGTCTGGCACCTGGCCACTTGTGGACTCTAACAGTACCCAGGGGTAAAGACAGTGTTCGCCAGTCCTCTGCAAGGCGGAGGAACTCCATGCGAGGCCCCTTCTTAAGTACTGCCACCACCCATAGTAACAGAACACCCAAAGCAGCATTTGGAAAGAGCAACTCCATTGCTGTGAGGCAGAGTCCAGCCTGCCATCCCATTTTCTGGGTTGGTCCAGGAGCTGCCCTCCTTGAACAGAAGGGCCCTAGTCACTGAAGGTGCTACCACCCGATACCTGGAGATCCCACCTCCCCCTCACCCACCTAGCAGAGTTTCACCAACCCCACTGTGTAGCATTTTGGGGTACCCGGAGGGGTTGCTGCAGGGAGCAGTGGGGTGAGGGAGCTCAGAGTATTGGGCTGAGTAACTTCTGAAGACTTACCATTTCAAGGCCAGCTTCTTTGCAGGAAAGTTGCCCCATCTGGATCCTTAAAAGTCATCACTCCATTTCAGGTTGAAAATACCTCCAAGCCGCACAATTCCTAAGCGTCTGCCAGCCTCAGCACTTCATATCATCTTACAAGTCAAACCCACTCAATGCTTCTGTGACGACATTCTTCCAACATCAGCACCTCCCTTTCTCCCGCTCTATCTCTTCAGGTGCAGAAAGGCACAATAATACTCTATCTGTAAGAACTCCAGCAAGGGATTATTTATTTGCCACCCAAACCATGCAAGTGACAAATACAGTGGCTTCAACTGTGTGGGGGGTGCGTGCCAGCAAGTGTGCCACCACCTTGAACAAACACTGTGAACACAAACTGAAAGCCAAGGTAGAGAAAAACAAACTCCCAAGCACAACAGTGCTCAGCTTCCTGCTCCTCTGGTGATCATCTAGTCCTTTCACCAGAAAAGTTATCCCTTCAGCATAGTTAATATTTACTACCAACAAAGCATTAGGGTTTAATTTGTTTTTCTTAAAGTACTACCAGGAAATGA
This sequence comes from Varanus salvator macromaculatus, assembly GCA_023646645.1. Lineage (NCBI taxonomy): Eukaryota > Metazoa > Chordata > Lepidosauria > Squamata > Varanidae > Varanus > Varanus salvator. The sequence continues at coordinate 70,917,958 of JAIXND010000765.1, forward strand.
AGAAGCCCATATGGAAAGCTATGCTGAGCCAAGGGATGAGCTCATCATATCATCAGCTGCAAAAACTGCTTGGTTTTACTTCGTCTTTACATCTCTTGACCCTTGCTGTTGTAGGCATTGCTAGAAGCAACAGAGTTTTAGCCTGCAACAGCAAAAACAACCAAGAGTCTTGAGGCATCTTAAGGACTGCACTTCACTTCACCAGATGCATGAGGGGGTAATCTTGAGTTAAAACGGATACATGCACACGCATGCACACACATGCAAACAGGATAACACTTAATGCATAATAATATTCCACAAAAGGCTTTTTTTTTGGTACTTTTTATTTTTCACATAATAAAGGGGAAAAAGCCAAGCCATCTCAAATGGTCAAGGGTAGGGTTGAGATGAACCCTTTCAGGATCCGTCCCTCCAGATTCCATGGACTTCCTCTTGTGCTTGTCCGAGTCCTATACAGCAGGCAGAGCCCAGAGGTCCATGGATGCTCACTGACCCCATTCCTCCCCTTTGCCAGGAGTGGCTGAGGGATGTGACAGAGGCGAGCTGTGAGCAGGTGCACTAGCTGCCATTCCCAGTGACCAACTGTCTTCCCCACTTGCTGTTCCTGGTGGTGGTGGCGGCACACATGGAAAAGGGGAGCAGCACGTGGGCGCGCCAGCTGCCGTTCCCAGCAGCCAACCTTCTTTGCCTTGCCGAGTGCATACGGTTCCATTCCTGGTGGGAACGCTCGGCAGGAACTTGGACTTGGGGCCACCACACTGCAGACCAGTATCCAGGAAGCTACAATCAAGGAATTCAACAGATTTTCTGCATAAAATGGATTTCTCACACATCCCTCGTCAAGAGTAATATAAAGTTTCAGGTCACTTCTCTCAGAAAGGACCCACAGCAGAATGGTAGACGCACATGCATTGTGTGTATAAAAACTCCAACTAAGACCTGATGGACAAACGACTGACTGAGTATCACCCCCGGCAGCTGGTGTCAAAAAAAAAATCACATTGGCCGCTTCTCCGAAGTTGCAAAAACAACCTCAGAGGAGCCGTTCAGGAGGCCTTATGGGGCAAATGAAGGGGAGGAGACCTGCGCTGACAAGCCAACCTGTCAGTGCCTCAGCCTCCTCCCTCCACACCAAAGCACAACTGTTTGGCCAGCAACACCTTGCGGGTGGAAGATGCACAGAGGTGTCTGCAACCTGACCTTGAATGCCTGTCATCTTCCAAGCTGGATTGTACTTTGAATGCAGTCACACTGGGCTGGACTATATGCATTGCTATTACTCTTTTACTGCTACTTCATAGCACTGATTGTTTGTTTTGTTTGTTTTACGATTTCTATCCTGCCTTTTTCCTACAAAGGGCTCAAGGCAGCTTCCATCATTCTCCTCCTCCATCTTATCCCCACAACAACAACCCTGTGAGGTAGGCTGGGCTGAGAGTCTGTGACTGGCCCAAAGTCACCCAGTTGGCTCCATGGCTGAGCGGGGACTCGAACCCAGATTGCCTGAGTCCCAGTCCCACGCTCTTAACCACTGCACCACACTGGCTCTCTGGCCACACTGATTCTTTCCTGTTGCTGATTGACATTGGTTTAAAGGAGGTTTTTTGGTGATGTCAAACATCAGATATGATTTTATTGATGAAAGAGTGGAGAGTGTGGCCCTGTTGATTCTCCTCGATCTCTCAGTAGCTTTCCATACCATTGACCATGGTACCCACCTGGATAGGCTGGCAGAACTGGGAGCTGAGGCACTGCTTTGTGGTGGTTCTGCTCCTGCTTGTCTGGCCAATTCCAGAAGGTGGTGCTGGGGGAATTATGGCTCTGTGCAATGGCAGGTATGCCATGGAGGGCTCTATTTTATCCCCCATGTTCTTTAACATCTAGATGATACCTCTGAGAAAGGTCATCCAAAGGTATGGGCTGAGGTGTCTGCAGTGTGCAGATGACACTAAGCACTAGCTCTCTTTTTCAGCAAATACAGGTGAGGGAGCAGCTGTTTTGAATCAGTGCCTGGGCCTGGTAATGGACTGGATGAGGGCCAATAAACTGAGACTCAATCCAGACAAGATGGAGGTGCTGTTGGGAGGTGGTTCATCTGGCCAGTTGAGAGATATTCAACCTGTCCTGGACGGTGTTGCACTCCCTCTAAAGGACAGGGTTTGTAGTTTGGGGATGCTCCTGGCCCTGAATTGTTGCTGGAGTCACAGGTGGACTCAGCAACATGGAGCATATCAGTTTAGGCTGATTTACCAGCTCCAACCCTATCTGGACAGGCAGAACCTGGCAACAGAGATCCACACTCTGCCACCTCACATCTGGACTATAGTAATGTCTCAGTCTGGGGCTGCCTTTGAAAATGGTCCAGTGACTTCAGTTGGTTCAAAATCGAGCAGAACGGTTGCCAATGGGGACTGGCCAACCAAAACATATCATGCCAGTCCTCTATCAATTACGTTGGTTACCAATTGAAGTCTGGGCCCAGTTCAAAGTGCTGACATCAACATTTAAAGGCCTAAATGGTGTGGAGCCAGGTTATCTGAAGGAACACCTTCTTCCATACCCTGAGATCATCAGTGGAGGTCCTTCTCAGAGAGCCCCCAAAGGAAGCAAGGAGGGTGGCTACCAGAGACAGGGCCTTCTCGGTTGTGGCATCCCATTTGTGGATTCAGCTCCCCAAAGCTCTCTCTCTCTTCCTTCCTTCCTTCCAGCACCACCAGGTAAACTCTTTTTTATTTTCCCAGTATTTTAAATAGTTAGATTTTTAGTTTCATTTTACTTTATTTTATTACTGTACCTCTAGGTTGATTTAGCTGCAGTCATGGTGAGTGGATCATTGCTGTATTGTATTATTGTAGTTACACTAATTGCATTATTGCGATTTTATAATGACTGTTTTATATTAATTATTGGTTTTTTGTGAACTACCCAGGGAGCCTTTGGGCTGATGGGTGGTGCAGAAATATAACAAACAAACAAACAAACAAACAGCACTCTTGAGCTTTAATAGGGAAGAAGAGAAAAGAAATTTGCCAAATGCATCACTGCGGCACTCGGAGAGGCTCTTTGTCTGGAATCCCTGCCTTGTGTTAGAGGCAGAGGATGCCTTGCTCATAATAAATCTACCAATCTTTTCCCAGGCCCAGATGTATTACCTGCACCTTTGGTGATGGAGGTTTTCCCTCAAGGCAGCGCTGCCTCTCCGGTGTTTGCCTGCTCCGCTCCAAGCGGGGCTGATACCCAAGGGCAGTTTTTGCCCCCCAGCGTTAAGCCAGGCAGATTTAAGGAGCCGCTTCCTGGGAGTGCAGCATAAATAAAAGCTGATTGTAGCAGAGCGTGAAGCGAGCCCCTTCATCCCAAGCAAGGAGTTCTGAGGTGATAAACACCGGCACTGCCAGCTCGTCTTGACAGCATGTGTGCTCTGTTAATCACTGGCTCTCTGGGGAAATGGCAGGTAAATTCCCCTCCAGGTGTTGTGATTCATTGTCTGGAACTGATATCTCTGCTTAAATGGGGGATTAACATGATTTAAGAAATATTCATTGCAAAGTTGATTAGAAAGCCCCTTCAGCAGCCTGGTAGGGGATTTAGTTAGTGCAGCATGACACCGTTTTGTGATTGTCAGCTTTTCTATAGATGCCTCATGTACTGACATGTCCATTTATATCCGTGTTTTGAAATACTGGGCTCTATCTCACTGGTGTCCTTCCACTGATGGAAAGCTGGTTAAATCAGGGGAAATGTCCCGGAGAAGAGCAGAGATGAAGGCAATTTTTGGTGATTCTTCCCACCATGGCAGCTGCCTCTGCCCATCCCAAATCTGGTCTGGCACACTGCACAGCACGTCCAAACAACATGGGAGGCGGAAGGAGGGGAAAAGGGTGGAAACATATAGATAAAAACATGTCACTGACTGGGCAAAAGTGAGGCACCGCTGGGCGAAAGAACCGTCTGCCAGCAGAGGGATACCAGCTGGGCATAACCTACACGCATCTTAGCCTGCTTTGTGATTGGAACCAAAGTGGTTCTTTGGGAGGACCAAAGCAGCGCCTGAACCTGAGGTTGGTGACTAGAGACAAAATGTTCTCGGTCGTGGCACCGTGGATCTGGATTCACTCCCCCGAGAAACTCATTCAGCATCAACTTTTATGTGGTTTAAAAGGTGCCAGGTGATGATGCTTTTCAATTTGTTAAGGCACACTTTTATCACTGGTTTGAGTAAGGTTTTATTGCATACCATACACATTGTGATTCTGGTTTTAACATTTTATTGTATCTGCTAATACTTTCACTGGACACAAGCCAGGAGTCTCTCAACAAAGGGTAAACAAAGATGCTACTCATCTGCATCTACTTCCTGCCAATGTGTAGCACCCGGTAGGATCTGTACTGTGACTTCTTTCACAAAACAAATTCCAGGGCTTCCAATTCTGTGTTGCGAGAGGATCCAGCTTGCCATTTTAAAGGAAGCCTCATTGTTGGATATACTCTTCAAGACTCTTGTTTTGGTTCTGTTTGAAAAGTAACAAGGGCTAGGGTTAGGGTTCCCTCTTGATTGCAAAGCATAGTTGATCATGTCTACCAAAGACTCTGAAGCCAAAAGTTACACTGGCCTTTTAGCACTGGTTAGGGACTGGGAAACTGAAATTGGAGCACTTTTGCCTATTTCATGCATCCATACCTTTGGAGTACAAACCTTTCTCACATCCTCCCTGGAGTGCTTACCTGTGCATGCCATGCCAAGACATTCCAAACATGGTACACCTTCCCAAGCAAGAATTACATTATATTAGCACCACAGTGTTACATAGCTTGCATGTGGTGCCAGTGATATTTTGAGAACTGAACCCAATCTCAGAGTGAAGGCAGCCCCCACCCAGAGGCTTTCCATTTTCAGTATATGGACAAGTTGGGGTCATGGGGGATTTCAAACACTACTGAGGTGGTGAACTAGCTGAAGGAGCAAACAAAGGAGAAGAGAGTATCTGCTGAAAGATGAGGTGTTGTTAGAATAGGGTAGCTCAGTCAATGCTGTCCTTTGAGCTGAGATCCAGTGAGGTGTAGTGGCTACGACTAATCTGGGTTCTGGTCCCCACTCAGCCATGAAGCCAACTAGGTGACTTGGGCCAGTCACAGACTCTCAGCCCAACCTACCTCACAGGGTTGTTGTTGTGGGGATAAGATTGAGAGCAGGAGGAAGAGAACGATGTAAGCTGTTTGGAGTTCATTGTGAGAAACAAGTGGGATATAAATCTAATAAATAAATGAATGTTTTGCTGAAGTGGTGGGAGCTGTTGAAGAGTGTCTTTTCAATGCAAAACCATTGGTACCTTCTAAAGAAAGTGAAAACCTGTTCCAGGCAGAATGAAAGGAGGAGGTCTGAAAACAGCATGGGACAGAAACCAAAAGCATGAGAAACAATGAGTGAGTTGGACTTGCTTACATGCTGCATTCTTTACTCTGAGCACAGAATCTGAATTTCTTAAATATAACTCACACCCGACAATTAACGTCAGGAACCTCTGGGCTACAGCATGACAGCTGTTTAACAGTGTATCAGGAAGCACACAACACATTTGAGCAGCCAGTAATGGATGCCTTTGGAACTGCACAAGCAATCTGGTGTGTGAAACGAGGCCCTTGGAGGATTGGCCATGTCATCTGTTTCTAAACCCCACTTGATTCCCACTGAATCATCACACTATTCTTAGCAGCTGAAGGTTGGAAGCATGTGCCTCCCTCTGACTTAGACATTCCTTTCGCTATATGCTAAATATTACCACCAAACTTTTTGGTGAGGAGAGAGATAGTACAACACTCTTGCCGCTTCATACTATGTTAAGTTTCCATCTTACATCCTTCCAGATAAAACTGACAACTGCTGGTGCAAGAAGCTGCAACTTCATTCTGGGCTGCTAACTTGAGACAGATGTGCACCATCACTTGTCTTCATGGATGATGGATAACTCATCCTACAAACAGTCCTGCATTTTTGACTGTTTAAATACAGATCATGACATTATTATCCAATTCCCCCTGGTTTTTTGGTCAAAATTACCCATCTTTTCCAAAATCTGCGATTCACCATAGAAGAGCATGCTTTATTGTGATGATTGGAATTAGGGATGTGTGGAAGATCTGTCCCATGAGGGTGTGCAGGCTTTCTCTCATGTTTGCCACTATCTTGGAAAGTGAGCCAAGTTGAGAGGAAACCAAACTGTGTAACTGGCCACCTTCTCTGTACCATGCGCAGCAACAGATGGGCAGCATTTTGCTCAGGGGAATTGTGGAGAATTGGAGAAATGCTGCTACCACCATGCATGCGCACCAGAGAGGGCCCCAGGGGTATGCAACGTGCCAAGAGTTCCTGCGAGCCTCAGCAGGCCCAGAAGCCTCCTCACTCACAGTGGATGTGATCCATTGTCTTTCTTCATGAATCGGGGCTCTGTCCTGACATTCAGCTGCTTCCAGAGCTACAATTCTGCACAAGGTTTCATTGAATCTCTCAATCACTTTGCTACAAAAATGAAGCAGAATTACCCAGTGATTACCCAGTAAAAGCAGGCATATCTAGAATAACAATTCATGAATGGCATGTGCAAGAAGAGGGCCATTCTGGGAGCAGGTTGTTTCACCTCTTATCTTTATATACTCCATAAGCAAATATTTTGGGGGTATAAGAATTAAGAGTGCCTTCCACTTCTAATTCACAAAATACTATCCCGCTGTTGCCATTTAGGACATTGTTCTTCAACCCCGGGGCCCAGGTGCTACAAATTCCATCATCTCCTAGCCAGTATGGCTAATAGTCAGGAAGAATAGGATCTGTAGTACCATGGCCTCTGGAGACCCACAGTTTCCCCACCTTCTCTGATTTAGGAAAACCAGTGACTCTTCCACAGCAGTTTCTGTATTTTTAACAGTATTTGGAATTCTTCAGGGAGAATTAAATTACAGTTTTCCTATTGTTGCTTTAGTGCAGTGGTGGAAAGCCACTCCATTGCACTGAGTAAAGCAAGAGGATCCTACATGGAACTAATCCTGCCATGAACACAGAAGTGTTAATGCTCTCATCCGGAACCATCCACATAGAGTACTGCAGGAATCCCCCCACCCCCGGATCTTCTGGCAATAAATTGAATCCCACCACACTTGGCTTGCACACAACTTCCAAAATGAGGAGACTCTCTCTAAGGAACCTGCTGTTCCTGCGCAGCTGAGTTGTCAGGTCCTAGTGCAAATACAGCTAAGAAGCAAGTTACACAACAGGGCCGTCAGCACCGTTTCCTTACCTTCTCAGCAAATACATGACAGAATCTCTGCTTTTGGCAAATACACAGTTTGCTTTCCATTAACAGCCGTGAAGTTTCAGCAGAGCTTAAGGCAACCACAGCACACAAAAGCATCTCATCAAATACTGGCAAGAATACCTTCATTTGTTTTCTCAGCTTTGCTTCATGTCCACTCATTCAGTGTGCAGGAATTGCCACCAGATTCTTAAGCATGAATGCTTTTGGAAGAACATTTGATCCAAAGGGAATTATCTGGAGAAAAAGCATGACTCTGAGGCCATGCTGCGATATCAGCTAATTCCCCAGTGGTGACGGTCCATCCCTCCATGCTACTTGCTAGTGGGATGAAAGGGCTCAAGTCACCCAGGCACTGAAGCCAGACTGCAGATGTGCCCCTGAAGTATTTATCTGACAATGGCCTGTTTGATCCCTTTTCTCTATGGGTTTTGAAGATTGCATGCTTAGGGTTAGTTCATGCTTAGTTCATGAACTAGTTAGTTGAGTGGAAGTAACCCAGCTCACACCTTCTGGACCCAGAAACAATCTGCAGCTGAAAACTGCATGTTTCTCAGCTTGCAATGCAATTTACAGAACAAGAAATATGCGTTAAAATCCATCCAGGATGCCACCACAATTCAAATAGGAGTGGTATCAAAGCAAAAAGTGCCAAGAATGAAGGAGGTCAATATTGTGCCGGGCAAACCCTGTTCTTTCAGTATTTGAAAGTGCTGGGCTGAAAATATACTTCTCATGGATGTTTGCTTGTTCATTTGGTTATCATTGTCATGAAATTTGGTAGAAGAGAAATTGCTTTTGAAAAGAAATTCACAGGAAAAGAGAATTTGGATGGCATTCTTATGGGTTGGGTTCAGTGATCTTACCCTCCCAAAGAGGCAGACAAGGAGCATGTCCAAGAGCTGCTGGCTTTTAGCGTACACTCCTCCCAGCTTCCTGCACCATTACGAAGTCCCAGGGAAGGATGAGAGGTGTTCACAGGGGTTCCTCAAATGAAAATGGCCAGGCAGCCTGGGAGGCCAGAAAGGGACAGGGGCTGTTGAAAAGAAAGAAGCAGTCCCTGCCAAAGTTTCTCCCCTCTCTTTGTGGTGGCCTCTTCCCTGCATCACCCCATGCCTTTGAAAAAATACGAGATATGGGGCATAGTCAGGAATGCAACATACTGTCTGGGCTGCCAAGAGATTTGCTGAAGTTGCCACTACAAGTGGCACAAAAACCAAAGAGACCAAAGGGAAAGGGAAAGAAGCCAGCTACAGCCCCTGCTAACAGTAAACCCCAAACTGCAAGAGCATGTCTCCTTCCCTGGAGAAATTGTCTCCCTCTCCTCCCGCAGCTCCTCCAGGCATGAGAAGTAATGAGAAGGTTAGGAGGAAACAAGGAAGTCTGTTCTTGGACAGAAAGCCCAAGCTGTAAAAAGAAAATGCCCCTATTAAAGGATCAGATGGTATCCAGGTACACTGTATTAACAAGGGATCTCTTTAAGAACACGGCATGAAGCAATCAGGAAACCACTCTAGCCAAACAATTTTGTGGTTCACCTGGAATGGCGTGACAATGTTATGATTACTTCTGATGGGAGTGACAAATCTTTTACACAATGCAGGCTAAAGAGCTTTGGAAGGAATTGGGGTGAGAAAAATGGTTAAAGAGGGAAGCTGCTTTGCCCTTTGTTCGTCTGCCTCTCTCCCATTGCAGTTTCTCCCGAGATGCCTCCTCTCCTCTCTTGAGCCCTGCAAATGAAAAGTGTGGGAAGGAAGGGAAAGAGGCTGCAGTGGGCAGACCTTTGGTAGGGAAAGGCTGGTTACTTCCTGCTTTCCCTGAGGGTCATTTCTAGCCCCGTGCTGGTTTAACAATAAAGAACTGTAAGAAGATGATCAGAAACCTTGAACTTGTCCTTTATCACTGAGCACCTGGACTCAGCAGGCACTCCCACCACAATCATGGCCACCATAGGCCACCATAGTGAGCTGCTGCATACGTCACTCTAACATGATTTCTTCCTGAATGTTCATCTGGACAAATAAATTGGCTTCTGCAAATACGTGTCCTCTTCTTTTGCAAACGGTTGCATTAAGTGGCACCTTTAGAAAGGATCGTGTGCCTCCTCTTGTTTATCTCCAATCCAAATTACGCCCTCCAATAGCTGCTCTTCTCTTCCTGAAGGGAACTTTGTTCCATCAGTTTGTTTGCAACAAACTGTTTCATTCTCAGGAGCAATTTAAATGTGAGCTTTATCACAAGAAGGCCACTTGAAATGGTCTCCAGACTGGAGTAAGGATTCTTCCAAAGTTCTTGTCATCAGAATATCTCTCCAGGGATTGGAGTCCTGATCCACCAGCCTTGTTTTTGAAGTGGAACCAACATGTTATGCACTAAGAGTGAGCCAAAATGGTCCCACCAAACTCCTCACAACACAGGGAGTCGGGTTATTTAAAACAACATCATTGTAACAGCAGCGGCCACCATTATTCCTCCTGCTGGTATCTTAGCTGCCATTTTTCTTTAATGCAAATATCACTTGCTACCCAGGAAGGACCAGAGTGATGTTGGGAAGCATTTCTTCTGCCCTCTTCTGCAACTGGCTATGCCAGACATCTTGCATTGCAGAGCAGCAGAAGCGAGGAATGCCTTGCACCATTTTTCACTCATGCCTTATTTTAAGGCTAGAGATATTTTTTTACTAACAAATGAAAGCTTTATACTACAGTGAAGATGTGTCTGAACTCTTCTTTAGTTAGTCAAAGAAAGAATTTTCTGCTAACCACTTCACATGACACTGCGGCTTTATCAAAAGGCACTCCAATCTCTATTTGCTTCCCTTTCAGAATGTAATTTTCTGCATTTGTTACATGGCACTGAACCTGTGCTCCTGTAGCCATTAAGCAGCAAATAATGGGTTTCCCCCAATGCACAGGTTAATGAGTGATGGGAAATGGTATTGAGGAGGAAATGTAGCAACCCAAGATGGATCAGATTCTTCCAGGAACAATGAATTGCTTTCCACAGCTGCTGCAGAGCTTTTGGCTTTTCTCAGAGCCTGCTAGCTAGCAAAGCACAACTATTCTTATTAACTCTGAGTTCTGGAGCCACTGTGAATTTACTGGAGAGAGACAGCCCAAATGGCTTTCCTACCAAACGGCCTTTTCCTCTGTTGTGTGCAGAAAGAGAAGGACAGGAGAACATCAGTGATAGCCCATCCAATAAAGAGGCCTGTCTCCAGTACTAACCAGATAAGAGGAACACAATTCCACCAGACCGTTCTGGTCCATGCCTGTACAGCTTCCTTGGCATAGCCCAGTAGTTCTGTTCAGAGTGCTACCTAAGATGCACTGAAAAAGCCACAAAATGCCTACTGCTTTTCCTAACTTTTTAAAAATTCCCCTCCCCCATTAATCTGCTTTGTGTTCAGGACTAAACTGGGTCCTAAATGGATGCTAACCATTCATTTGCCTTAGCATAAGTGGGGAGAGCCCCAGCTTGGGTTGGAATCACTGTGTTCAGGTAGAGCAGATTTGATTCCTCTCACCCAACCGCTGTCCCCTCGAAATTCACCCCGCCTCACCAATACCATGCAGACCAGCCAAAGGAAAACCCCCTCCATGGGTGCTAGCGGGATCCTTTCATCTTTGCTCATTGCTTCTCACCATGTTTTGCAAAGGGTAAATTATAGGGGAAAAGTGGCTGGATGGTGCACTCTCCCCTATCTGGTCCCAGTCCAGATAAGAGTCCTGAGTGATCACACCGAGAAAAGCGAAAAGGTACGAAGAATCAGCTGCATATTTGAGGTAGTTTAGGCCTTAATTGTTCTACTGCTGTTCCTAAATTGGTGGCAGAGAATTTCATGAGTATAAGATACAAGTGCATTCTGTGGAAACCTTATTTGCTGTGCTTCTAAGCAGCTATCTGCCAGTCCCCTCTGGCTTTTCATAGTATTATCCAAACAGGTAAGAGACTATTGTCTATTCTTTCTGTTGAAAATCTAAACAACTCATGGTTTTTTGGGAATAAGAAATTAGCAGTAAGGTTTTTCCTCCTCTCCTAAGACACAGATGCTATTACTGTGTGCCAAGTCCCCAGTGGCCCATCTATATTTGTACCCAGTCCTTAACATTGAAAGGTTCCAAATATTCAAAGGGTTAGGACTTGGATATTTGAAGGAGAGCCTCCTTCCATATATACCTGCCTGGCCTCTAAGATCTGGAGCAGAGATCCTTTTTCTGGAGCCCTCTTTGAAGGAGATCAAAAGAGTGGCTACCTGGAGAAGAGCCTTCTTTGTGGTGGCACCCCGGCTGGCTCCTCTGAGAGGTGCACCTGGCACCGACACTTTTTTTCATTTTGGCACCAGGCCAAAAGCTTTTTGTTTCCCATTATTTTAAATAATAGTAGTGTTTTTAAGATTGGATTTTAACTGTTGCAATTTGGATGCTGTGTCTTTATTTTATTTTATTTTATTTTATTACCACCTGAGACGTGGGAAGGGTGGGATATAAAAGTGATAGATAGATAGATAAATAGATAGATAGGAGAGGGGCAATTTTCTCTCTTGATGTGAGAAAAGCCACATTTTTCTCTCTTGATGTGAGAAAAGCCACATTCCAGAGGCTTTGTTACTGGCAGGGAAAGCTTGAAGTTCAAATATGGCAGCACATTGTGTCTTTTTGTCTATGTCCCCCTTTGCCTTTATCCCTGCCTGCCACCAGAATGAATCCCCTAAAACCTTCTCCAAAAGGGAATTAGCTGAAGAAGGCTCTGCACCCCAGTTTAAAATAAGGCACCTGCCTCTTTTAACAATGAAGTTATGGCACTGTTTTTCTGCCACATCACCCTATTTAAACAGCTCATGCAGCTGTGCTGTGTTGACAGTGGCCATAAAAACGATCTGGGAGGTGCAGGTTTCCCAGTCCTGATTTATAGGAATAGGCTGTGCCAGTGACTTACGTATGTAAACTTGTAGTCCTAAGAGCAAGCACACAATATGATGTTTATCTTTCCTTATCAAGCAGGGCCAGGATGCTTAAGAGCTTGCCTGAACTCTTTCATCACACCCTCTCCATAGAACTTTGTTCTTGTTGAGGGATTTTATGAGACAAGAAATTAGTATTCAGCTGGTCTTGAACCACCTGGAAACTGATTTTATTTAATTTCCTAAGACGAAATTGCCACCATGGAATGTGGATTAATTTCTGATATGGGCCCACAGAATTAACTAACAGGACTGTGAGATCAAGCATATCTTTTCCTCATTTACTTCAAAATCTTAAGCAATTTTTACATATTTTAAAATATATGCCCACAAAATCCATACAAAATGAAAAACACAAAAGCATTCTAAAAACTGTGTTAGGAGCAGGTGTCTTTAAAGATCTTGCCAAATGACATTCCAGAGCTTGTTTGCCACATTTTGTATGTATTTGTATGTATTTAATACATACAAATGTACCACCTCCAATATTAAGCTTGAATCACTAAGATCCTAACAAAGGCATGATCATCTTGAGGACTGGGGTTATGTCCTAAACTGCCTGTGATTTGGCAATCATATTGATACAATTTCAAAGAACAGAGATCAGCTCATAAGATTTTCTAAAATCCCCAACCATGTTTTGGAAATAATGTTTACTTCATTTCGTTGTCATCTGCTGTGCAATACATTCCATTACGTTTCCAAAACAGGATACCCTCTGAATCTTTTGCAGGTCTATTGTTTTGCTTTTGAAAAAATCTGTAGTGTTTTTCAGTTCTATTTACTTCTTACGATATTTCACATCATCTTTAGTTATTTACGCCATGAGCATATGAACAAGAAGTAATGTAAGAAGTTATCCTTCCTTCAAATTTCTTATTGTTTGCACATCTTGATTTTTCCTGATTCAGAAAGGAAACGTTTGGCTTTCCCATGTCACTTTAAAAACAGCAGGCTGAGGGACAATGAAATGTTACATGTCGGCATGAATGCCTTTGTTAGGATCTTAGTGATTCAAGCTTAATATTGGAGCATATCTTAATACTTCACATGTATTACATCATACTTTTTGGTGAAAGTTGTAACTTAAGAAAAAGGTATGGACAGCCAATAAGTATTCTCCAGGATGAATATTTTCAAGGTAGCTTATTTCTACATTGGCACAAGAGTTTTGTCAAATGTTTAGCATTCAAAAACAACTTGGACAGCTACCAACCCTTTTGGATGTTTTGGCATCTGCTGAAAACATACTTGTTCCAACAAGCTTTCCTAGAAGGGCGATCTTCTCTTCCTTGATTTTATGCATTTTACTCTGTTTTATACCAAACTGTCTGCTCTTTTAAGACAGGTGTTTCCATCTTGAAATGTTAAGATGGATGGCAGAGCATCTTCAGTCCCTGCAGCCTCACAAATTCTGTCTCTCTGGGAGCAGGGCAGCAATCCTGTGTGGAGTTGCCTGAACTGCAGATAGTAGTCCTCTAAACTTGAGGTGAAGGCTCTTCTTATTGGATCTTTGGCTTCCTTAATGGCTTTCCCCCTCCAGCTCTAACTTGCAGCTTTTCATGGTTTGCGATTCCCAAAGAGGTTACCGCATCAGAAGAATGGCAACAACATACCAATGAATGCAGATGGGAGAACAAAGCAAATGCACATCAAGAAGGAGACGCTTGAACAGGAAGAGGGTCAAAACACCAAATGTTGAATGAAAGGTGAACTTTCCTGGGCAAGCTTCTCATTATAAATTATTCACCTGGGGCTCTTATCCCCCAAGAAGGAAGAGGTGTTCTGTCCCATTACGTGGCTCCTGCTGCATTCATGTATGACACAATCCCTCTGTTTTAGAGGTCATTTTGAAGAGGCTGTGCTAGGGGCAAACTACACATCACACAGACAGGTGCATGTAATGAACCTTCAAGCCTTTTTTTTAGTCTGCAAAGGAAAGTGACAGGAGTGGCGGAGAAGAAAGCAGAGGATTTTGAACAGAGAAGCATTTAGGAATCAATTCTCATCTGTTTATCTGTCTTTCTTTCTATCTATCTATCTATCTATCTATCTATCTACTTTTCATACTGACCAGAGCTCTTTGAGTGGTACACCAATTGATGCAGCATTAGAAATTAGGGTTTAAACTACTCATAGCAATAAAGACATCATAGCCTTCATAGTCAGTAAAAGAGTAGGAAAAACAGCACTGGGATACAGTCTCCAAAATGACAGAATGATCTCAGTTTGAATAAAAGGCAAACCATTCAACATCACAGTAGTGCAAGTCTATGCCCCAACCACTGGTGCTGAAGAAACTGAAGTTGACCAGTTCTATGAAGGCCTACAACACCTTCTAGAATTATCTCCAAAAAATGATGTCCTTATCATCATAGGGGATTGGAATGCTAAAGTAGGAAGCCAAAAGATAACCGGAATAACAGGTAAGTTTGGCCTTGGAGTACAAAATGAAGCAGGGCACAGGCTGGTAGAATTTTGTCAAGAGAATACGATGGTCATAGCAAACACTCTTTTCCAACAACCCAAGAGACGACTCTACACATGGACATCACCAGACGGTCAACACAGGAATCAGATTGACTATGTGCTCTGCAGCCAAAGATGGAGAAGCTCCATACAGTCAGTAAAAGCTAGACCAGGAGCTGACTGTGGCTCAGATCATGAGCTTCTTGTTGCAAAATTCAAACTTAAATTGAAGAAAGTAGGGGAAAGCACTAGGCCACTCAGGTATGACCTTAATCATATCCCTGATGAATATACAGCAGAGGTGACAAATAGATTTAAGGAATAAGATCTGATAGACAGAGTGCCTGAAGACCTATGGATGGAGGTTTGCAGCACTGTACAAGAGGCAGCAACTAAAACCCGAGGCTTGTGGCAAGGGGCGGCCTATAAATTTCCAAATAAATAAATAAATAAATAAAACCATCCCAAAGAAAAAGAAAATGCAAGAAGGCAAAATGGCTGTCTGAGGAAGCTTTACAAATAGCTGAGGAAAGAAGGGAAGCGAAAGGCAAGGGAAAAAGAGAAAGATACAAACAATTGAATGCAGAATTCCAGAGAACAGCTAGAATAGAAAAGAATGCCTTCTTCAATGAACAGTGCAAGGAAATAGAAGAAAACAATAGAATAGGGAGGACCAGAGATCTCTTCAAGAAAATTGGATATATGAAGGGAACATTTCATGCAAAGATGAGCATGATAAAGGACCAAAATGGCAGGGACCTAACAGAGGCAGAAGAGATTAAGAAGAGGTGGCAAGATTACACAGAAGAACTATACAAGAAAGAGCTTAACATCCCTGATAACCACGATGGGGTGGTCACTGACCTCGAGCCAGACATCCTGGAGTGTGAAGTCAAATAGGCCTTAGGAAGTCTGGGCAACAACAAAGCTAGTGGAGGTGACAGTATTCCAGCTGAGCTATTCAAAATCCTAAAAGACGATGCAGTAAAAATGCTACAGTCAATATGCCAGCAAATTTGGAAAACTCAAGAGTAGCCACAGGATTGGAAAAGGTCAGTTTACATTCCGATCCCCAAGAAGGGCAATGCCAAAGAATGTTCAAACTACCGCACCATTGCACTCATTTCACATGCTAGCAAAGTGATGCTCAAAATCCTACAAGCTAGGCTCCAGCAGTATGTGCACCGAGAACTACCGGAAGTACAGGCAGGATTTCGAAGAGGGAGAGGAACTAGAGATCAAATTGCCAACATACTCTGGATCATGGAGAAAGCTAGGGAGCTCCAGAAAAACATCTACTTCTGTTTCATTGACTATGCTAAAGCCTTTGATTGTGTGGATCACAACAAACTCTGGCAAGTTCTTAAAGAGATGGGAGTACCAGACCATCTTATTTGTCTCTTGAGAAACCTATATGCGGATCAAGAAGCAACAGTACGAACTGGACATGGGACCACTGATTGGTTCAAAATTGAGAAAGGAGTTTGGCAAGGCTGTATACTGCCACCCTGCCTATTTAACTTATATGCAGAGCACTTCATGAGAAAGGCGGGGTTAGATGAATCACCAGTTGGAATTAAGATTGCTGGGAGAAATATCAACAACCTCAGATATGCAGATGATATCCCTCTCATGGCAGAAAGTGAAGAGGAACTAAAGAGCCTCTTGATGCGGGTGAAGGGGGAGAGTGCAAAAGTTGGCCTGAAACTCAACATTAAGAAAACTAAGATCATGACATCCAGTCCTCGCACTTCCTGGCAAATAGATGGGGAAGAAATGGAGGTAGTGACAGATTTTATTTTTCTGGGCTCCAAGATCACTGCAGACGGGGACTGCAGCCAAGAAATTAAAAGACACTTGCTCCTGGGGAGGAAAGCTATGGCAAATCTAGACAGCATACTAAAAAGCAGAGACATCAGGCTGCCAACAAAAGTGCGTATAGTCAAGGCTATGGTTTTCTCAGTTGCAATGTATGGCTGTGAAAGCTGGACCATAAGGAAGGCTGAGCGCCGAAGGATTGAGGCCTTTGAGTTGTGGTGCTGGAAGAGACTCCTGCGAGTCTCTTGGACCGCAAGGCGATCAAACCGGTCAGTCCTAGAGGAGATCAAGCCTGACTGCTCTTTAGAAGGCCAGATCCTGAAGATGAAACTCAAATACTTTGGCCACCTAATGAGAAGGAAGGACTCCCTGGAGAAGAGTCTAATGCTGGGAACAATAGATGGCAAAAGAAGAAGGGGACGGCAGAGGATGAGGTGGCTGGATGGAGTCACTGAGGCGGTTGGTGTGAGCTTGAGTGAACTCCGGGGTGGTGGAGGACAGGAAGGCCTGGAGGAATGTTGTCCATGGGGTCACGATGGGTCGGACATGACTTCGCGACTAACAACAACATATGTTTCAGTACGGACATTTAAAAACTGAATTTAAACAACTTAACTGAGATAGGGCAATACAACTAGGCTTCCCATGTGCCATTTAGAGCTGATATATGTCTCAGCCTAAAGGGCAGCCTTAACCAAGCAGAGAAAAGAGGGTCGAGCTGACACTGGACAGACCTGAGTGGAGAACTCAGTCCATAACCAGAGGGCTGGGCCTCTTCCTTGCTATCAGCTAAGCCTCCTTTTGGTTGCTGAGCACAGCATCTAACTAGATTGTGCTTGGGAGGAATGTTTTTAATTTAGCAGGTTTATATTCCATCTTTTTTTAAAGAACTCCAAGCAGCTTACATCATTCACCTCCTACTACTCTCATCTTATACCCACCACAACACCCTTGTGAGGTAGGCTGAGCCGAGAGTCTGTGGCTGACGCAAAGTAGGGATTAGATCCCAGATCACCAGAGTCCCAGACCTGTGCCCTTAACCACTGTACCACACTGGCTCTCACAAGCTATTGCAGTCTCAAGCCTTGCAGGGCCTTAATAGGCTCCCCTATAAAGGATGCATGCCAGTGTAGGGAGACTGGCTAAAGCTGGGAAAGGCCTATGTGTATGTTTATAGCATTCCTAAGATTCCAATCTTTCTCTGGTCTTAGCTGGAGGTAAACAACCAAGCTGCCAACTGTTCTCATGCACAGAATAAGGGAAGGAAAAAGATCAGATCAGGTAAATAATTCTACTGAAGATGAGGCCTTCCCAGTTGCCTTAATGGTCTCCTTCAAGAGAAATTGCAGCAGAAGCAGTTTCCTAATGTGCTTCTGCTGATTGCCCTTAGTTATGGTCCTTAAGCTCAATTTGTCAGTTGTTTGTGCATTAGGCAAGCAGCTGATATAGTGCCTTTGTTGCTGAGAATAGGGCCTTTCTTTTTCTCAACTGGGCTATCAGCCATCTCTCAGCATCTGCTCCCTTCCTTCATTAGTATGTTAACGCAGGAATCACCCTGCTCCAGATTCCCTGCTAATGCAATGACATGAAATCAACTTTTCAGGAACACTGCGCCTCTCTGTCCAGCAAAACTTTGGCTATGATAAGAGTCTTCCCTCACAACATTATTTTTATTTGGATCTGACATGCTTCAGAGTAGCAAGGCATGGTCCCAGATCCTTCTTTCTGGCTCTCAAACTTTTTAGTCTAATATGGGCATTAGTATGGGACTGACTCACACAACCACATTGTGCACATGGGTTTGGGGTCATGCAGATCCAGAGTCCAGTCCAGAGTGATGTGGTCATCGTATGTTATGATAAGCACCGGAAGAGTCATAGAAGCATAGAAAAGTACAGTTGCAAGGGCCCAATAAGGGACCAACCCCCTGCTCCATGCAGGATTCCAAGTCAAAGCATCCCTCTTAGATGGCTGCCTAGCTGATTTTGAATCCCTCCAGGGTGGGAGAGCCCACCAACTTCCTAGGGGATTGGACCCATTGTCACGCTGCTGTAATAGGAAGATTTCCTGATGTCCAGCTGGGATCTGGCTTGTAACTTGAGCCTGTTCTTCTGTGTCCTGCACTCTGGGATGACTGAGAAGAGATCCCTGTACTCCTGTGAATGACAGCCTCTCCAGTCCTTGAAAAGCGCTATCATATCTCTCCTCAGAAAGGACATAGGGCATAGCTCAAGGATGTGGGAATACTGTCCCATCTTGAAGTCTCACAGAGAAAAAGTGCATGTATCTGCATAAATGTGCAGTGTAAGTGAGCAGTTGGTGGTAGTCATCCAGATATTGTGGGCCTATAGCTTTCAATATCCCTCACCGTTAGCTAAGCTTGCTAGACCTGAGGGAAATTGTAAGCCAAAGGAGAGCCACAAGTTGCCTACCTTGATGTACGGCCTGGTGTCTTTCATAGAATGGAGCAGTAGATTTAGAAGGGGCCAGAAGACCATCAGGTCCAACTCTCTGCTGGTGCAGGATGCCAAGTCACACCCGCCCACGCAGATGACTCTCCAGTTTTATTTTGAATTCCTCCAGTGTGGGAGAGCCCACCACCTCTCTTGGCAACTGGTTCCAAAGTCTTGCTCTGGCAGTGAGGAAACTTTTCCATAGTTATGCGCCCAACAAGAAAGACAGGTTGCTTACCTGTAACCGTTGTTCTTCAAGTGGCCTTCTGCTGTCCCTTAAGCCCATGTGTGTGTGATGCACAGAGGCCATGATGAAGAATGGAGCATGGCTGCTTGTGAGAAGTATCAAGAGGTGGATGAATCACACCTGAGCAGAGCTACCCTTAGTTAATGGAAGATTCTGGCTGCAACGATCTTCAGGCAGGGATGCACTTCTCTTCACCTCCATCAAAATGTGGGCAGTCAGTCTTGATGTGCTTAGCCCCCTTGCTGTCCCGCTAATTCTGCTGAGGTGGGTGCTTGAACTCGCGTCTGCTGCAGCTCCTTCCTTGAGTCAACAGCTGTTCCAAAGATAGTCCTGGATTGTTGGTTGACTTTTTGTTTTATAGACTGAGCATACATATGCAGCAGCTTTTGAACTCAGAGTTAAAGTTCAAACTCCCTTTAGCAGGCATTCCTTCCAAGCACTTTTTATTCAGGGTTAATTACAAGGAAAAGAATCTGAACTGACACCAGTGGAATGATGAGTCCGAAGGAGAAGCCGGGCTTGACCTCAGCCATGAAATCTGTAGTCATCAACCATTTTATCAGCCAAGCGTCTGTTTTGTTTGTGAGTTTGCTTCCCCCGCATTGGCAGAACTCCGTGTGGGGCTCCCGAGTACATAACTCATGTGATAGTCAGTACGTGTCACAGATGGAGTGTTTTCGCTAGGGTTCAATGTAATTGCTAGCATTTATCACTTTAATAGCCTAATGAAGGTGAGATGTAATTAGAAAGGATGTCAACTGGAATATGGAGTTTGTTCTGCCATTATCTGTACAGCGGGTAACCACTGTCACAGAACAATAGCAGTTATAAAGCTGGTAATGTGTGGCATAAATGTTCATCACTGGGCAACTTATCGTGACAACTTAAGTTCGGTAATCGCCGCTTTCCTTGGGAGCCCCTTTCAAAGCAAGCTCCTCTGCCGGAATGTATTACGAATATTCAAAGCAGTGCTTTTCTACACACAGTGACAACATCAGCCGAACAGCAAGAGAAAGTGTGTTTGTGTTAGCAAGTTTCTAATGAATTCGATAGTAGCAATAAGGAGAATTCTCACTGGAACCATCGCTGGCACAAAGAAACCTCCAGTCTTGTGTTTGCAGCTCCATAATTTGTAAACTGCAATTAAAAATGTTTGCAAATGAGAAGAATTTGCTTGCTTGTGTGTTTGCTTTGGAAAGGGTAGAAAAAGCAACAAGCACTTTCCAAGCATTCAGAGAGGCCCTGCAGACAGCACAGTGGTTGACCCTTATTTAAGAGAGAAGGGCGATGTTTTAAAGATTGCAGCCAGATAATGGTCCCCCACAGCTAGATAAATGCAAAGGTTTTATGCAGAAAAGGAAAATGGAAATCGGGTTCTAGTTCAGCTGCAGAGAAGGCTCAAAGTGACTCTTAACCAGTTAGCAAACAATTCAGTTGTACAAGGTTATTTTTGAAAACTTACTTTTCACTTTTTCATTGACCCCAGTTCATGTAAAAACAGCATGACAGCATTCTGATCTTTGGGATAACACTTGTCTCGATGCCATTAAAAGGCTCACCTACTGGTATCTGCAGATCAAACAGCAGATAAAGGCAAAGAAGAAGGCAAGAAGGTTTTCCGGTTTTGCTTTGTTCTGTCCTTGCCTATCAAAAGGTTAGGCTTTCTGGTGGCCTGGATGAAATATCTCAGCAATCTCAAGCAGCCATTCCAGCAAAGTTGTATGGAGGGAGATGAGGAGGGGAGCAGGGGATAACCCCCCTTCACGCCCCACTACGTTTTCCTTGTGGGCCATGACCTTTTAGATATAACCCGATAGGAACTGCCCGATTATACTGACCATATAGGAGCCACTTTGGAGTCCTTCTGCATAACAGCTTATGTCCAACCCCAGTATAGCTCTAGCACGTAATAAGCGAGGGATTCTTCGAACAAATGGCTTCTTTCTGGCCTTAGAGCATGGACTTCAACAGCCTCGTGACTGCTGCCCCTTTGCACATATATGCAGTCCCAAGATTCCCCAGTATTTAGCAGAGAGCCATAATCCCTTTTAGGCTCCAGCAGCATGTAGACCGAGAATTACCAGAAGTACAGGCAGGATTTCGAAGAGGGAGAGGAACTACAGATCCAATTGCCAACAGACGCTGGATCATGGAGAAAGCTAGGGAGTTCCAGAAAAACATCTACTTCTGTTTCATTGACTACACTAAAGCCTTTGATTGTGTGGATCACAACATATTGTGGCAAGTTCTTAAAGAGATGGGAATACCTGACCATCTTATTTGTCTCTTGAGAAACCTATATGCGAGTCAAGAAGCAACAGTGAGAACTGGACACGGAACCACTGATTGGTTCAAAATTGAGAAAGGAGTTCGGCAAGGCTGTATACTGTCACCCTGCCTATTTAACTTATATGCAGAGCACATCATGAGAAAGGCAGGGCTAGATGAATCATCAGTTGGAATTAAGATTGCTGGGAAAAATATCAACAACCTCAGATATGCAGATGATACCACTCTCGTGGCAGAAAGTGAAGAGGAACTAAAGAGCCTCTTGATGCGGGTGAAGGAGGAGAGTGCAAAAGTTGGCCTGAAACTCAACATTAAGAAAACTAAAATCATGACATCCAGTCCTCGCACTTCCTGGCAAATAGATGGGGAAGAAATGAAGGTAGTGACAGATTTTATTTTTCTGGGCTCCAAGATCACTGCAGACGGGGACTACAGCCAAGAAATTAAAAGACGTTTGCTCCTGGGGAGGAAAGCTATGGCAAATCTAGACAGCATACTAAAAAGCAGAGACATCACCCTGCCAACAAAAGTGCATATCATCAAGGCTATGGTTTTCCCAGTTGCAATGTATGGCTGTGAAAGCTGGACCATAAGGAAGGCTGAGCGCCGAAGGATTGAGGCCTTTGAGTTGTGGTGCTGGAAGAGACTCCTGCGAGTCCCTTGGACCGCAAGGCGATCAAACCGGTCAGTCCTAGAGGAGATCAAGCCTGACTGCTCTTTAGAAGGCCAGATCCTGAAGATGAAACTCAAATACTTTGGCCACCTAATGAGAAGGAAGGACTCCCTGGAGAAGAGTCTAATGCTGGGAACAATAGATGGCAAAGGAAGAAGGGGACGGCAGAGGATGAGGTGGCTGGATGGAGTCACTGAGGTGGTTGGTGTGAGCTTGAGTGAACTCTGGGGTGGTGGAGGACAGGAAGGCCTGGAGGAATGTTGTCCATGGGGTCGCAATGGGTCGGACACGACTTTGCGACTAACAACAACAACAACTAAATATATCCCACCCTTTTTAGGCCCTCCCACATATCTTTTTTGATTTTTTTTAACATTTAGCCTGCATGCTGTGACCCTTTTAATTGCTTTTATAAATGTTTAATTCATTATGTTTTAATTGGTTTTAATGTGTTTTACTCTGTTAATGTGTTTTATGCACTGCAAGCTGCCTAGGAAGGCCATAAGGAAGTGGCGTATAAATACATGTAAATAAATAAATTCAAGCATGTAAATAAATAAATTCAAGGGTCTGAAGGCAACAGTTGCCAATCCCAGTTGCCAGTCCCCTCTCGGACGGCTTCTCTTCCAAATGCTTTCTCTGTTACTGCCCCCTCACACCCCACAAAGTTCCAGAAGCTTTAATAATAAGAGCTTAACACTCTTATAAAAGATCTGCTCCTGGTACAGATGAAAGCTACTAGGCTTTGCTGACTTTGAGATAAAAATATTGCTTCTTGTTTTGGAAAAAGAAACTCCTGGAACATCTGGCACCGCTGGACTTACACAGTCCTTCTCTTCCCCTTTCTCGTGCTGTCTCAACTCTCTCCAGTCTAAATTGAACACATTAACCCTTTGCCAGCTCACAATTAAGTAACTGTCCACTCATCTTAATGAAGTGGGTATTGATCATTTAATTTCCATTCATTCGTGACATTTTTAGTCAGTGGGTGTTTACAAAGCTGAAAAAGCCTTAAATATGCTACTGTACATACTGTACATACAAAACCCATTTCTGTAGAAAGTGGTAAACACACAGTACTTGTGCACACACACTCACATACTTATTTTACACACTTCTTTTAAGCCACCAATAGTATGGACTTAATTGAAACCTTATCTTCTGCCATACACCGATGTGTGCGTATATGCATGTGTTCATGCACACATACATGCACACATGTACTCTACAAACAAGCCCTGCTCTTCATGCTGTTTCAACCTCACAACAACCCTGCAAGATAGACCACCTCTGGACTCTCCTTGGCCAGGGAGACTGCCATGACAGCCCCTTCCTCACGGCCTGCCAGCGTGCGCACTGGCCAGGGAGCTGCTGATAACTGCTGGCCACTTGAAGAGCAAATGTTTGTGCTGGAGGCGAGGGAACTGGCTGGTGAACTGGCAGCATGAGTGATCATGTTTACTTAAACTGGAAGGCTATGTAATGACAGCTGATGGTGTCTGAGAAACTGAAAGGAATAGTAATTGCTACAATTAAACTGTAATGATATAATTAATGTAAAGATTATGCATGGCCCAGCTCCAAGCTCGCAACGTGCAGGAGGTGTTGATCATGCCCAGATTACAATTATTCCTTTTGAGGCCGCATCCATCCAGCCGTTGTAACCTGGTTGTGATGGAGACTTTCCAGGATGTCCAGGAGCACGATAGAAAGAGATGCTCCTGCAAGAAGATGCTGCAGGTAGGCTAGGAGACCAAAGGAGGGGGCACTGCAAGTCTCTGAAGAAGACCTGAAAATCTGACCAGGTGCAAATGGTGGCTGCTATCCAGGAACCACCTGTTTGAAATGCACCTGCAGAAGGTGAGATGTGATGTTCTTCTCTGCAGGCTTTTTTGCTGGAACACACATCCTGAGACAAATGGACATTTCCCGCCACCTTGCTCTGAGTACACACAGAGTGCTCAACCAATAAAAGCTATGGAAGATTCTCACACATGAGACTGTCGGGCAGGTGTTGTGCTGCTGACTTCAGCCCCTTTTTAAATGGTTAGTTTATGAGGTCCTAAGATGAGACACTCCTGGTGGTGCTGCCTGGACTGATGACTGACTCGGAATCCCTCCAGAGCATAGCCTTCCTTGTGGAGGCTCCCTTTCTGTGAAGTCCCTGCCTCTGGATGTCAGGCAGGCACCAATGTTGCTTTGTTTCCAGCACCTCCTGAACACAACAAGCCTTCCCTAAAATTAAATAAAATTAATTTTATTTTATTCCAAGAAACCAAAAGAAAAATTTAAAAATCCTGTTGCGTTTTATTCTTTGTATGTTTTATTATTAACCACTCCTGAATCTGTTTAGTGTGATGCAAATAATAAAGAAATAAAGCAATCCTGAGAACGGATAAATAAGCCAGCACAGCCTAGTGGTTAGTGTGTCAGCCTGGGGTGCAATAGATAAGTGGGCAAGTGGGACTTGCATCAAGTCCCACTTGCCCAATCACTGGCTTGAAGCTCATGGGTGACTTCAAGCTTCACCACTTGAAGCTCATGGGTGACTGACCCAATCACTGGCTCTCAGCCTAACCCTCCCTGATAAGATGGCCACGAGAATGCATTGGAGAGAAGCAGGGGGATCGTGTGAGCTGCCTTAGGTTCCTTATAGGAAAAGGGTGAGACAGAAATATAATAAATGCATGTATATAAATATAGCATATAATAAAATTAAAGGATGAAGGTTTGCCAAAAACAGTATAAGAACATACAATATCACAAGTTTCTGGTGTTTTGAATTCCACCTATCTGGCCCACTTGTTGTAGCATTTATACCACATCATTTTGCTGAAAAGGGCTTGGAGGAGGAAGAGTGGAGAGTGGTTTACAATGATTGAGATAAAGATGGGCCATAGGATCTTACAATCTAAGGGATGCATAAAGGAAAAGGAATTCGGAGGGAGGAGGAAAAACTCAGACACTAGTTCTGTTCACAGCACTCTTCTGCCACAGGGAGGAGAGCTGCAAGGCCCTAGCAGCTGGTCCTTGTCCAGCCAGTGTATGGGTCCAGGCTGGTCTTCCCCTTGCCAGGATGTACTTCCTGGGAGGCCAGAGGGGCAGTTCCTCAGTGGCCTCCGTTTTCTTGGTTGGTACAGGAGGGAGCATGCTGCCCTCCAGCTCTGCATAGCTCAGAACCAGCGCTGGGCCTTGCCCTCTCTAAGCCTGAAACTTAAGCTACGTTGTAGAAGACTCCAGGTTTGACCCCTGGATCTGCAGGTAGGACTGCGAAAGACCGCTGCCTGGAAATCTGGAGAGCTGCAGCCAGTCAGTGTTGCAATGCTGAGGTGGTTTGGCCAATGGCTTGCCTCAGTACAAGGCACGCTCTGATGTTCCTATGAAGTGCACCTTTTGCAAGGGACTGAGATCTGCTCTCCCCCAGATCTTGGAAGCTGGAAACCCTTAAGTTCAAGGTAGAAGGAG
This sequence comes from Varanus salvator macromaculatus, assembly GCA_023646645.1. Taxonomy (NCBI): domain Eukaryota; kingdom Metazoa; phylum Chordata; class Lepidosauria; order Squamata; family Varanidae; genus Varanus; species Varanus salvator. The sequence goes on from JAIXND010000765.1 coordinate 70,943,642, forward strand.
GCACAGAATGCCAGCCACTAGACCAGTGTGTGTGTGTGTGTGTGTATACGTGCACATGTGTGTGTTTCGCCCTTGGCTGAAGCTTTATCTGCAAGGTTGAGTTAAGGAGTCATTCTTCCTAGCTGCTCCAGCTGTGCCAGCTGCCCTTAGCTGCCTGCTCTCACTTCCGAATATTTGAAAACCAGCCAACCATACTTCAAAACATCCCCTGGCATCTTGCTGGTGAAGACAGGTTGAAGCGACGGCTCACAGAGTTTCAGAGATCACGCAGGGGAGGCGATTGTGTGAGTTAAAAGCCAGCAGTGACCATCCGGGTCATCAGAGGGCTCATGAATCTTGTCAGTCGGAGGTCATTCAGGCATCCTAATGGGTGGGATGAGCTCGCTCTGTGGAGGGAAGGCGCAATCTCTGCTCAGCAGAATGGAGACTGATGGGGCAGGTTGCTTAGTTGGCTGAGCTCGTGGGAGAACCCAGTGGTCCTTCTTGATCTGCAGTAGCCCAGTGGCTGAAAAGGGGAGCATTGTTCGGTGGAAGAGTATATTCTTTGCAAGCAAAAGCCGGGAGGCAAGATCATTGCATTTTTTTATCACAAAACATGGAAGCGTGCCCCATTCAAGGCTCCAGATGCAGACATGTGTCCGCCAAAATTATTCGCAAATTGTCAAACACTTGCTCACGCTCATCTTGTTCTCAATTCCCCATTTGATGTATGCAAATTTCCTAATCTGCACAAATTGCCTCAATAAGCTGAATTAGTCCCACTTTAGTCTATGGAGGAAAGTCACAGCAAAAATAGGAAAATGGTGCAAAGTTGCAGGTGCTCGTATAAATCTCCCATCTGATTATAGTTCCGTTTGGGAACGTTTCCTGCTTGCACAGAGCAAGGCAAGATTGCAAATGGGAGCTGGGCATGAGATGAATGGCAAGGCAGCAATTGGAGAACCCTGGTAATCTCGAGTGTCACTTATTCACCCACCTCTCCGCAGGAGAGCCCAACTCCCATCCTCAGCATCTCCAGTAAAAAGAATTAAGTGACGAGAAGGGCCTTTGACTAGGGATGTTGGAAAATCCATGCCAGTTCAAAGTGGTCATTGCTGTTTTTCAACAGGAGCCACATGGCTCCAGGTACCACGGCTGGGACCACTCCTGGCAGAGGTTCATGTTGCCCTTCTTCTGCCCCCCAGTTTCACTTTCCCCTCTTCCTCCAGTGGCTCTGCAGCATACCAGCTAGCCAATCATCTTGCAC
>JAIXND010000765.1:70945287-70976277 GCA_023646645.1 Varanus salvator macromaculatus
TTGTTTGTTTGTTTTTAAGCTACAACCAGCAGGAGCTGCAGGGGGATTGTCATCAAACCGAAGCAGGTGAAGAGAGGAAGTTTAAGCGGCTCTCCTCTCGTGTGGTTATTTTGAAGCTGTTCTTTGAAGCTGAAAACTAATCTCCTGCTGGTGCCAATGCCCCAAGCAGTGGAGGACAACAGCATCTGAGAAGATGCCATCTCCTGGGGGAAGGCTTGCTGTCCATTCTGCAGCTGCTGACATTGATTTGGCCAAGGTGCAGAAGAGGGACTGCTCATGGGTGGTGCTCACCATGTGAAGTGATTCCCTTTGGAGATCCAGATGGCTGCCAGTGTCGAGCCTGCCTGCCTGCCTTCTTTTTTGATTAATTTTTATTTTCTTAACATAAACAGATAGACAGAAAAAAATGTGAAACAAAACAACGATGGTGAACAAAGCAAGCTAACATAGGCAACATCACCAAGGGAATTCCAACCAATACAATCAGCCCCCCAAATCTTCTTGTCTTTCAACACTCCATGAGAGTTTCACAGAAAAAGAATAATCTATACAACAACTAATCCTCCAATCAGTTCCAATCCTCCACTGCTTTCCTTTTTTTTCTAAACTCCTCAGATCCCACTAATCAAGTGAAGCACAGTAAAATTCCATTTATCCGCTAACAATCTTTTGTCTACACAACTCGTCAACTTTGCCATCACAGCATACTCTGCCAATCCTTTTCTCCATTCTTCAATTGTTGGGGGCTCAGCATGGAGCATTTCCATCAACACCTGAAGACACTTTGTTTTGCCCAGACATTTCTCTGACTGTGAACCTTAATGAGATGCTAGGATTTGTATCATGGCTTGTTTGATTCTTGGTTTGCTTACATGATGATGATGATGATGATGATGAGAGAGGGCTTCCTTATTATCCAAATGGCAGACTAGGAGGAACCATAATCTTCAAGATGCAGCAAGGAAAGAAAGGATAATGCTCCTATCTCCTTGATGCTCTCTCTCCTCTCTCTCTCTTTCAGATGCCCACACCACCAGAGGTTGTGATTTTGCATGAAAAATGTGCATGTTAAATACAAAGATACAGGAAGCATTTGGCATTAGTTCTAGTCTGGCCTTTAGTTTGCGGCAGAAGAGACATCCGAGTTCTGTAGGGATTATCATTTTGTCCCACTGGCCAATCTGTGATTTAAAAGAACTACTGCAACTTCAGCAGGTGTCTCTCTGTTGCTTAACAGAAGATAGTCCTCATGTGCAGGGACATCCAGTCACTGTCTGGTTTAAAGTTAACAAACATAAGAAAGGAGAACAGGGCTCGGACGTTGCCCATCAACAGCATCCAGTGGGAAGCCTGAGCAGCCATCTGCTCATGGAGGAGACTCTGGCATCGCTAGCAGACTCCTCGCTTGATCAGTGCTCAGCTCAGCACTCTGAGGCATTTGCCAGTGGTGAGGAAGGAGGGGCTTTCTGGGGGCAAGAAAAAGACTGAGAAAACAGGCATGGTGTCAGCCTAGGAATCCTCTCTGTGCAGCTGCTCGAGAGCTCTCTCTCTCTCTCTCTTTCACAAGCACGCACAAGCAATCCTATTTACGTATAATTTTCAATAGAGAATTTTTCCTGGTAATTGGAAGCATGCTTCCTGGGGAGTTAGTCCCTTTAGGAAACAGGCTCAGGATTGCACTGTTGGTTTCCTTAGAATTCTGCAAACCTGGTTTTCAGAGATGGTCTCATTAGTTCAAACATTGTTGACTACCATGAAATATTGAGCTCCACAAGTCTTGTTTTCTGGCAGTCCTTTGAGCCACTGATGGCCTCTTGCTGTTGCTGTTTTTATTTTCCTCCAGAAATTAATGAACATCATAGTTTTCATTGTAGGATATGCATAGGATCCATATATTTTGTCTACTTTAACAAAAGATAATACTAATTTTTAAAATTCTGCTCTGTAGATCAGACTCTGTAATTAACAGTGTCTTTTAAGCATGAAACAAATTGCGGTTTTGTTCACTGTTCTGCACATTGTTATTTTACAATAACACAACACCAACATTTTCATACTCCAGTCAGAATCTAAAATAAAAGGCTGACAGTCTGGAGATGGGAGAGTGAGGATTTGTGTTCTTGTGGCACCGTCTTGGCCGCTTGGCTGCATAAACACAAACACTGTTCAACGTCTGAGGAGAAGTAATGGCTTTGCATTTAAACTGTGGAGCATTCTGCTTAATAATAAATACACTCTTGACATTGGTAAATGATAGTTTGCTTCTAATAAACCCCATGTTGATCTGTGTGTTGGTTAGAGTGGGTCATTCATCTTCCTGGGCCACTAAAACTATAGCTCAGATGATAAAGGCAACATGAATTAGGCATCCCAAATAAGCTTCCCTCCTGCTGGCGTGCTTATTTTCAAAACCATCAGGAAATATTGGCTACTTTATTTATTTAGCTATTTCTTCCCATTATTAGTTAACTTGGCAGCTCATGCAGGAAGGCATTTTGAGATGTGTTACTGAGAACCATGTGACTGTTTTAAAAGCTCTCACCCTGCAAAATGAACCAGGTATCTGTAACTAGTAAATCGATTGCTTCCAGTGGCTTGTGCAGCACCTTCCCAGTTTTCTCTTGTGGGTTATGGTGGCTTGCAGTGCATGTATCAGGTCAATGCAAGATGATGAACAAGGAGCAGGTGGCCCACTGTTAGGGGACAGTCTCGGACTTTTGGCTTTCAAAATTCTGGCTCCTGGCAGGGGCTGTAATGCCCTTTCTGCATGACCTCAAGAGCAGACTCTGATGGGGATGAAACACAGACTGCTTGCTTACGAGAAAGAGGGTCACGGACATATTCAGGGCCCTCCTGGCCAGAGGACTCAGCCTGCCACTGTGGGATCAGAGGCTGAGTCCCTGGGAGGAACTCCAACCTTGCAGATCCAGGACTGCAAAACCAGAGGACCCTTTAATGTCTGGTTAGCTCCTCTCTCCAGATGGGGCAGAAGTTCTGTTACGTTACTGTTCTAGTAAGGAGCACCAAATCAGCAGAATCCCCTTGAAGCTATTCAAGTTCCTGTTTTCATCTGCCCTCTGCTTAAACAGGCTTCCATCTTGATGTCATATTTGCTTAACGGGGGTCTCTCTTATTGTGACTTGGCTGCTTACTAGACTGGACTTGATCTGTCAGAGGAATGGCATACTGGGACTGAGTCAAAAGGGCTTGCACCTTGTAAGGATGGGTGGATCTGTCCGTTTCCATCTGTGTCCATGTCTTGTGAGTTTAATATATATGTATATGGCCTTTTGGATGCACTTTCCTCGACAAATGCACATTTATAATGCATTTTATCTCAAACTATTTCATTTCTATCTCTCTGGCTCCAATTCAGCATCTTCTTTGCATAGATTGCCCGGCAATTCCTCTCCACCCAAGGCTTATGGTTCAGTAGATTTTTCTGCTGGTAGAACACAGGAGCAGGTGGCTTTTACAAACTTACAAACTTGTCCTTCCCCTGATAGACCAGAAGAGAGGACAATAACACTAGGCAAAATGAAAAGAAGAGCAAGACCAAAAATGAGATGGATTGATAAAAGAAGCTACAGCTTTGCATTTAGTGAAGTTACTGGAGGGATAGAACTTTTTGCAGGGCTTCCATTCATAGAGGAGTCGCCATAAGTTGGAGATAGCCTGACAGCACAAAACAACAGCATAATCCATTATCCGCCTGTTCGAAGCGGCAGGGCTCCCTGGCGCTGAGAAGGAAATGGCACTGGCGGCTATGGGGGGATTAGCACAAGATTCTCTCCCTGTTTCCACCTCTGAGGGCATCCAGAGTGGCATTTCACTCGAGGAATTATCTGACCTGCCCAAAAGCAGCTCAGTCCCCTCCATCTGACCTTAATGCACTGTGATACTTGTAGAAGTGCAAAATCCAAACAGTAATTGCATCCTGATACACCATGTTGGTCCAGGTGATGTGGAACAGGGCAGTTCATGTCGGAGTTTACAAGAAATGAATTCTTCCAAACTCCTTAGTGCTTATGTACTGGCTGCAGAGTCCATTCATGCAATGAGCACTAAGTGAAGAAGCTGCTTTACAGCCCCGCTGCCCCATCTGGCTTTTGATCCTAAATCTGACTCCATTAAAACAAAATCTAGCAACCAGGCCATCTTAGTCTCTCCCGCCCCCATTTCTTTTCTTTTAAAACAGATTCTGGCAACGGCTGTGATGGCTGATCATAGCCTGATTTTTTTCCATCCAGGGGCCACCCCCCCTTGTGGATTAGAGGGAGAATTTCTGGTAGCCATGCTGTTTTCCAGTGGTCTCCCCAAGGGGCTGATATTTGGGGCTCGTGGTCTTCAAGCTTCAGGGCTGCTAAAAACTAGAGCGAGAAGTTGCTGCTTCTTTCCTTGCTTTGTGACTGTGGAAAAAAACTAATTATCTTGAAATCTCATTATAGTCCTTGCTGCTCGCCAGAGATGGGTTTCTTTTTTCTCCGTCAAGTTGATTATACCAGTCATGGTCTATACCCTGCCTGTTAAAAGCCCTTGTCAGTGCACTCACCAGCAGTAGCATCTATTTTGGGGGACAGGACATTTTTCTATGGACTCTTCATTATCTGAGGTGAGCTGTATGTATCCATTTGCCCCCCGTCATTCAAGGGATGCTCTGCTGACACTGGAAGCCAAAATGTTAGAACTCCGTGAGATGATGGTCAGCAGGTTTCAGCGAGGAAGGCAATGCATTGCACAACTGTTAGGTATTTCATGAAATTGCCACAAGATTTCATATGAGACCATTAAAAAGGGTTGGATTAGTTCACAAAGAATGGTTTTATCAATGGATGTTTGGTATGCGAACTAGAAATGGACTTCAGTGCTGCATCTCCTAAATGCCTGTGCATGGAGGAAGTATCATGGGATGGTGACCTGTATTGTCTCCCGCTTCTGAGATTTCACTCAGCTCGTTTCAGCCAGCCTAGCGATGGGGCTGGTTTCATTCATCTGGTTCTGGACACAGTTTGAAGGGCTGGTTAGAACATATGATTCCCTATACAGCTAAGGACCAGCTCAGTCTGCCTCAGAAATCATTTTCTCTATTCTGAGCCTGCTGTTGCCAGTGCCATCAAGTCATCTCTGACTTATGGGGAACTTAGGAATGAATACCCTCCAACCGATCCTGTCATCAACAGCCCTAGTCAGTCCTGTAAGCTCAGCAATGTGGCTTCCTTTATGGAATTCATCCATCTCATAGTTAGGCTTCCTTTTCTGGAGTTTCCCTAGCATTACTCTTTCCCAGTGAGTCTTGCCTTCTCACCAAGTGTCCAAAATATGACAGCTCCAGATTCATCTGTTTTGCTTCTAGGTAAAGTTGGTTGCTTCTAGGCTTGGTTTGATCTAGGACCCACTTTTTTAGATTTGTAGACAAAGTCCTCCTTTCTGTCCCACTACTATCAGAGGAATATTTGAAGAGCTATTGGAGCAGTATATCCATGTAAATAAAAATAAAAAATTGACAGGAAAACCAAAGACTGACTTCCCATTTGATGCTCCATGCCTTTGGATACCCTCTCAAAGTGAGCACCATCTCTGTTATCCTTTTCTTGGCAAGCAAGAACATTTTTACTCAGGCAGACTATTCAGCCAAAACCTTTCTTATATTCTTAAGCCATGCCTAAGCAGGAGTAGGCAAAGTTTGTGGGGCGCATGGGTACATTTGGCAATTTGACAAAGTCATCACAGAAGGCTGCCACAGGAGCCACGACAAAGGGCAAGGGATTTAGCAGGAGATGGAGTAAAAGACAAAGGTCAGATCGAAACCTGGACACAACAGACAACTGCGTTGAAACCAAGAAATCCAGTGTTTACGGGCATCTGAACTCCAACGGGATAGGGTTGCTGGGGGCCAGCAAAGATGCTCCAAGATGAACTAGTGCTTGAAGGTTACACTGACGGCATCATTCTATGATAGCATGACCAGCACATAGCCCTCTTTCTATGATCCACATCATTCTGCTTGACCCCTGGAAGGCTGAATCCACCGAGCTCCACCCTAAGGTCAGACTTGTTCACCTGATTAGATCCAGGAAGACATTCTTTCCAGCAGATTTGATTCTAGGCGCTAACAGCAGATTGCTCGGTTCTAGACAGTAATGGAGGCTCTGCCAACTCTTCCTTTTCAACATCTCTGCTGGTTTACCCATCTGTGAGTGGCACCAGCAGGTACCCTGAGAGCCATATAGCCAGATCATGAAATATGATATCCAAGTCCTGCACTGGAGCAAATAAGCTCATCGAGTTTCACTGTTATCTCATGGATGGACAGAGATCAGATCAGGTGTAAGAATTCCCCTTTAGTGTGCTGCTTGTTATTCATGGTGGGACAAAACGTGGTTTCAAAGGTGATACCAGGTATTTCTCATTGCAGTGAATGTACTTTATACAAACCAAATTGGTTTTTCTTCGAATGACTCTTGTAGAGGAAAATCAATTTTGGGTTACAATGGCTTTGATCTTTCAAGCTAAAAATCCCCAGCAAATGTGCTAAGTGGTTAGGCTATAAGGGCTCTGCACTGGGGGGGATGTATAAAGCAGGCATTCAGATCAAGGGTTAGCCTTGCATCTGTGTAATAAATAGCCACAAATCATGTTGGCTATTCTTAGTGCAGGCTCCCAAATGGATATTATCCTATGCAACTTCAGTTATCTAGTGGCAGCAGCCATGAGACAGAATGTCAGTTTTTGTTTACAAGCTATTTTGGCTGCAACATATGATCTATCGCAAGGGCAGTAATAGGATTTCAGTTCACAAAGCCCTTGAAAAGGCTCTGTTTGCAACCTTGAACATGCATTGAAGCATATATTCTCCCCACAAAATAGCCTGGAAATTCCTAAATTACCATGTACTTTCACAAAACGAGTGCTTTTTAAAAAAGCACAACTTAAAAAATTTGAAACTTCTTCAAAAGGAACATCTTAAAGTGCCTTGGATTTGGGGACCCAGTTCAGCACCCCCCCCCCACACACACACACACTCACCCTGAAGTTCACGTTGTGAGCTGTGGGTAATTTTTATTGAGTAGGGCAATTCAATGAGGCTGCCCTAACCCTCTGCACTCAAAAGGATTATGGTCACTCTATGGAGGACAGAAGGCAAGTCACCTCCACTCTTCAGCTCCCCCTCCTTGGATTGCTGCTTCTGGCCAGTGTCTTACCCCGAGGCATAAGGAGAGGCAGCTGAGGTACCACCAGGATGCAATCTATGCTGAGTCTTGCCTCGTCCCCTCTCCATCCCCTGGCAGGCCCACAAATCTCCGTTCTGCTGCAGCAGTCTCCACTCTGGCTGCGTGGAAGAGGGAGGTTGCTCCAGGTTTGGACCCCTGGCTTTGATAGCAGAATGAGCTTCCAAGGTCAGAGCTTAGACTCTGAATTCTTCTCTAGCAGCCGTCATATAGCACTCCCAGTTCACTTTGTAAGGAAATGATGTAGAAACGCTCATGCCCTTAGAGGGTAGGGAAGAAGCACCAGTGAAAAATAAAACGTTTTGTTTTTTTTAAAGCAGCTATCATCTCAAGTGTTGGGACTAGAAAAGCATGTAAACATAAATAAATAAAATCCATTTTAAGCAGCATTGCTTTCAGATGAACCTGAGACTGATGGAAGACAAATTGTTTGCTTTGGTGCGACAAGCCGTATTTCAGTGGCATTGTGTGCACCATTTCCTCTTTAAAAACTCTATTTCTCCTCATTAGTTCACATATACTTTTGGTTGACAATTTCAAGTACATCTCCCCACAGCTCAAGTGCAATATACCTTAGGCCTATATCATTAAAGTAATTTATCTACCCAGCTTCCTTCAAAGGCAGTGTTGGCTTTTACGCCGGCATTCAAGATTCTGGATGACTCGCTTCAGGAACTAGAACAGTACCAAGGCTCGCATCTGACATATATTCCAGATTAAAGGAAAGAATGAGTTTAGACAGTTTACTTAATGCACACACCATGAAAATAAATCCTAGTGGTGTCTGTGTGTGTGTTTGTGAGATACACACAGGCATCCTACCAAGCTGTTCCACACCACTTCTGAGATGAAAAAGCTGTTCCAAAGTTATTTTTTCACTCAAATCTTACATGTTAATAGGATGCCCGGAAATGGCTTGTGCATCTTCCTATGCTAAAGATGGGTAGAAAAACTCGTAGGGTTGGATACACAGGTTTTAGTTCAGAAGCCCTCTTCATGCGTTCTTTTCCTTGTGTTAATGTGAAAGGAAGTGTAGTCCCTTTTGGTATTACACTTCAAACCTGCCCTGTCCCCTCCATACATGTGGAGGGTGACAGTCTAAATGGGGGCGCTTATTGGAGTCTCAAAGACTGTCAGTGTGATTAAGAGCACTGATTTCCCAGGCTGCCATGTTCACACCCTCCAAGCGTCAGCAGAGGCTGGCAGGGGCTGGAGCACGTCATCTCATGCCCTAACACAGGAAGAATGTGTGAATAGAGCAAATGTAGGTTTTCCTTCCACGTAATGTGTAAGAATGTGGGATAAATTAGAACTTGGTTCCTAGTGAAGTCAATGGGCCTTAAGTCATGCCTAATTCGTTCGGTGTGAAGCCAGCCCAACGATCTTCTTGCTCTCATGTCTGATTCCTTCCTCAGCAATGAGTCATGAGGCGCATCAGTAAGTAGGCTGATCTCTTATTTTAGATTCTTTACCATGTTTGACATCACAGTTCCCTGGATGGCTGGACAAGTCCTCCAGTCATTGCTACCACAAGTCTCGCCTAAAGGAAGAAGCAGGAAAAGGCTCAGGGATCCATAGAGGAGTTTGGGGAAACAGCAGGCATGGCCCACACAGTCATGGCACCAGGAGCCCAACAGGATGTCTGAATCTGAGAAGTGGCTTGGAAGAAACCCAACTATTTCCTCATGAGGAAGATAGTGAGTATAGAAATTAGCTATTGTAAGCACAGCCTATTTAGAATCAAGTTGAAGGGCGTTTGTCCATCATTAATTTTGACTCAGATGGAACTACTGACACCTTTTCCACAGTTCACTTTGAGAACCTGAAGCTGCCAGTGAAACCCAGAGCCCTACAATCTTCACACCTGCCCTGAAACAACTCCTGCTTATGTTGTCAGTCTTAATCCATTCAGCCCTTTTGTTTTACTCTCATGTGCTCCTAGCCAACTGCCCACAGGATTCTCCCCTCCCTCCAAACTGTGTGGGTAAGTAACAGGTTGAAAAAGCATCCTGTACAGACTCCATCTTGGCTGTCCCTTCAGGGGCTACCCACATGCTGCATGTATTTCCTTATGTCAGAATAAACTGTCAATGCTCTTTTGACTGTAAAATTGCCACCACCACCATAATCTCCTCTATGCAGTCACAGTCCTCTAAAATGTTCATTTGCCGGGCACACTGCAGAGTAGGGCATTTAATAGACTTCTAGCTTGGCACTGCCTGGTAAATTAGCAAGATGATCAACTCGTCCATTTCGAGCGAGGAAATTACTTAAATGCTCGTAGCTGCACTCTCTTCTCCCCTTTCTCTGTGCAGCACAGGCTGCTGCAGAATGAAAACTGGCGCACAGAGAAACATGAGACAGGGGCCTTCAAGTAGCAAAATATCATTTTTATGATTATGCGAAAATTCCCTATTCCAAGGACTTTAAACAGTGAGAGACACATTATACAATTCCAGAGGATCAGCAGGTGGTTTTAGGCTCATCAAAGAACCCCCTGAGATGGGACAAGGAACAGTGTTAATCAGCCCTCCCCTATCGGTTCCTATCTCAGTCTCTCACCACACACACAGGCTGGTAGCATTGCTCAGACTAGACAGTGGCTTGACAATAGCTGCTTTGCCTGAGACAATGAGCTTACTTATCCGAGTCCAAATTCATAAGTGGCCTGGAAATGCTGGACTGCTTCCCCAGATGTCAGGATGAGCTGCACTCCAATTTAGGTTTCGGAATGGCGTTCCCATCCTCCAGACTGCCCAGGCAGAGCCTGAGCTCGGGGCCATCCGTGACTGACTGCTTCTCTTTCCGCCCACTCTGGTCTCCAGAGCAGCACAGTTTGCAGGGATTTGCTCTTCAGGAGAAAGCCAGAGGCCACAGTGCGGCTGGAGGGGAAAGCATCTCGTACCCTCAAGCAATGCTGGTAGTATCCCACCCTCTCCAAATGGCTACAGCCATTTCAAGTGCTCAGTCTTAGTGGGGTAGTTGCAGGACGAAAAATTCAACGGAAGAGCAGCACAGCCCATGCGACAGATGGACAACCTGGGCCATGTGCCAAAGCTATTGAAGGGGACCAAGTGTGAAGACTCGCTATTCTTACTTTTGACACAAGGCACCTGAAGAGATCAGTCTCTCTTCCTGCCATCTCCTGCCCTGTGTGAAGTTCTCCCAGAGGGCTCTGTACGCGAACCCTGGGAGAATGCCAGGATGGACAGCTGAATGGAGGGCACTGGATATGCGCCCATCTCTCGCCACCCACTGAGCCCGGTTTCCAGGCCAGGGTCCCCTTCCCAAACCTGGAGGAAGGCTTGACAACAGAGACAGTACAGCTAACATTTCCGTGTCTTGAATGCGTTTGTCCATTTTGAACACCAGCTCTCAGATAAGTGACATATGCGCTCTCTCTCTCTCATTCTCTCTCACACACACTTTCCTCTCATTGCACATATACAGTGTCTCGCTCACAGGAAGTGCATGGGTCACATACAAATTATAATGTGCAAGGTAGCGTACTCCAGTCCTCTTCCAGAGATGTGCTCAGTTGCATCAATCGAAAGTGCAAGATCAGCTGGCCCACTCTGCTCGTCCTTTCCAATGTGCCCATTTCTGTGCCCCCAGAACACCCGGCTTATTCCTTCCCTACCCGTCTCCCATTAGAAGCTGCTCCCCGTTTACAGTTTTCTGAAGCTTTTCTGCAGCCTTGGGAATGAGGACAATAAGCACTGCATTTACCAATTTCAGCAGATGCTCTCTTCAAAACAAGGAAAGCATCTTCTGCTTCAACTAACAGATGAGTGTTATTGAAGTACTTTTCCAGCCTAAATGTTGTGGTTTTCTTAAACTGCATGGGTATGATTGCTGCTGTAGCTCTCGGAGGCAGCACTGACGTGCTTTCCTCAACCTGGCTGCAGCTGCGTGTTCTTATTCTTTGGCTTCTGCCTCACTTTAGGCAAGCCCCGCCCTGCCCCCAAGACTTGGCGGTTCCTGGTGTGACAAAGGTCTTCCTGGTTGAATTTGGTCATGGATATTGGCAGGGGGGGTCAGGACATCACCATCTCCCACCGCTGGCTCATTGCCGTGCTCTCGCAAGGGTTAATGACGACTTCTCTCATGTTCTCATTGGTGTCCCCCATCATTTCTGTGTCCAGGCAGTAACGCGTGGCCATGTGCTCAATGTGGGAACCAACTTTGTTCCATCGCTTTTGAAGAAGGAAAAGAAATACAAAAGGATTAAATGCAATATGTCTTGCCCCACTGTGCTGGACTAGTAAGTAAGGTATAATCACAGTCTATGACAGCCTTTCCTCAACCCAGTACTCTTGCGATACTGGTCACTGATCCTTCTGGCTAGGAATGATAAGGCTCTACTCCAATAGGGCAGGTGCCAGGTGGGGAAAGGCTGGTCTTTGAAGTGAACCCTACAAGAATTGAATGCTGGTCTAGGAGCTCTTTGCTCTGATTCAGCAAGGCTTCATCTATGTCCTTGTAGGATGGGATCAACCATATGACCAGCATGTTACCTATCTTAGTTTGGTTGCCCCAGTCCTGGTGTGTCAACAGCATGTTTACAGTTGAACACATTTGCACACGTAGCATAACGTGAGTAAGTAGAACTCACTACAGAGCCTTTAGGACAGTAGTGGCAAGTCAACATTTCATAGTATATGATATTGGTGATGAGACTAGCAACTTTTTAGCTAACACTAGACCAACAGGTGGGATGAACTGCTTTCCCGCAAACAAGAAGGAGGTACTGTACTGAAGGTAGGAAATTACACTGAGATAACCACCAACTTGAAGATCGTATCAGAAACTTTGGGGCAAAAGTTCACTGGGCACAACACCTCACATGCATGCAGACTGTGGCCATTTCTTGAAAAAGTCATTTACTGTAATCCTGAGAGACTGAGGACCTGAAGTTCTCACTAAATTCACAGAAGATTAGGGATGCTCTTCACTCACACGGATCACTGGGAAATGGAAAAAAATTCCCTTGTCTTGGCAGCTGGCCTTCTCATCAAACTTGCTGGAACAAAACTGCTGTGAATTGGCTAGAGCTCTTTGGCTATTGGGTGGTATGATTATGATTGTGATAATACTACAAGAAAAATGGCCAGAGAGGATGCACCTTGATGATGATTTGCTGGTGGCTGACTCTGAAATATTTTTAAAATTATTAGTATTGGTATTCCAAATTAACACGGTTACATTTCCCAATGTTTCCCATGCAGCCCCTGCCTGGCTTTACTTCAAGAAATCAGCTCTACGTGTTTTTGCTATTCCACGTGATCTCATGCTTATTCTAGCTTCAGGGATGTAGCATAAACATGTGCTCATTTGCTCTTAAGAAGTGAAACCCAGGGCTGGTTCATAGTGCATGTTGCATAGCATATGACTACCCCTAGCTGCTTGTCAATAGGATGAACAAAGAATGGGATTTTTATAGTAAAATTCAGCAGCTCCCATTTCAGATGCTGCCAGACCTCCAACTTTTGCGTATAACAATAATGCAAAAGCTGCTGAAAGTCTGTCCTCTAAAATCTACTGTCACCCTAAAAAGGCACAAGCAAAGCTAGAATAAGAGGCACCATTGATGTGTGGCTAATTTCTCCATGTGGACAATAAGAATTTCAAGGTCATACTGGTTAATGACAGACCCTAAAAATTCCTGATGGGATAATTCTGGCATTTGTCCATACTTCAGTGCAGTAAGACAACCGTGCTTGCCCAGTGTGAGCGCTTTGCTGCATTAATTTGCTCAGGAAATGCTCCTGCTTTGCTAACTTCTCTTTGATTCTATGCTGGACACAGCTCAGCCTATGTGATCATTGACCAGCAAGTGCACTTGGCTCATGGATTTGGTTTGGGATAATCAGTACTTGATTAGCTTTCAGTCTGCTTTAGCCAAGCAAAACAAGCTCATTTCTGACCACTTTCAAGTGCTGATGGGTCAGTGACCATGTCATCCTTTCACAGACTCATTTTTGCATCAAGTGTGCAGTGTTGCATAGGCCAGAGGCAAGCAACAGGTAGATCAAGAATCTATTGGTAGATATCTAGACGGTTTGCAAGGGAAGTCCACCTATTTTTAACACAGGCCACAGATGAATGCAAGGTGGGAAGGAGAAGATTTTTGTATGACAGGACTGTGATCTCAGCTTTGACACTAAAAACAAATTCCATCTCCCTGCCACATTTTACGCCTGATTTCAGTTGGTTGTCCAGAGTGTTGTAGTAGAACCACAATCGAGATCAGACAGGCCTGAAGTTTGCCCATCCCTGGACTAGGCAACAGGACTAATTAATTATTTTTGAGTGGCTGGCTTTCTTAGGTATGTGTGAGGATGATACAGGGAGAATATTCATGTCACTGCTGGTAATGGGAAGAGTGGTGTTTTCACTCTTCAAATGCCTCTGGAGAAGACTGGCCTCACCTGCTTGCCATCCCCTTCTTTGCAAGGTAGGAGCACCACCTGGGAACCTGGAAAGAGGGTGTGGATGGACAAACACAGCTGCTGGTAGCGGATTTGCTGGTTGTACGTATATGTCCATTCCTGAAGGAAAGGAGACACAAAGACTAAGTCAATCTTGTTTCTCCTTGCAATTCTTTAACTCCCTTCTTCTCTCCCACTCAATAACATTCCCCTACATCCACCACAAAAAGTTCTGTTTGAATTTCAGAAACCAGAACTGAAGCAGGCATAGTCCATCTTCTTTCACCCTGCTTGCACCTAACTATCCTCCAATGCCAGGAAACTTTGGCAAAAAGGCAGTGCATAAATAAATTCCTGCCTCCACTTTTACAAATTCCACATCTTCAGTTCGGCATCTTGTATGATTGCTGGAAAGGGCCTAGGTGCAAACATGGCCTATATTCAGCGGTTTGCTGGGTGCCTCTCTCCATTCCTTGAGAGCCAATGTGATGTAATGCTTAAAGTGCTGGACTGGGACCCATTGAGACATGAAACTCATTGGAAAATATTGCTGCCTTTCAGAGCAACCTACTTCACATGAGAATAAAATGAGCTGGGAAACCCCCAAGCATTTTGGAGGAAGGAAAGGATCCACCCTAGGTAATAATAATCAGAGCTAAACATCATAACCAAATATACAGACCCAATTCATACTACTACTTTTGGATTTCTATGCAGTTGAGGTTGGGTTTTCACCTTCACCTGGAATAAACATGTATGTGATGATGCAAAATTGCCACCTGAACATCACATATCGCACCTGGTACATGCCACCATGAATAGTTTGAAAAGCAGCAGCATAATGACATGGGTGCAGATCAAGCACTAAAAACAAAGGCCTCACTGAGTACACAATCCATTCAGACAAGTATCCCACCCACATCCAAAAGCACAACTTTTTCAGCATCCTAAGCTGTAGCATGAATGAGCCAAAAGAAAGTAACAGGGATTTGCTTTTAGCGTCCTGGTTCCTGAAGGTATGGTAGCAATAGATTGGTTTCCAGCTTGTATCCGTTCCGTTGCCACTGGAAGATACAGAGCAAGGGTGAAACAAGGGCATGGTGGAAGAAGCTGTTTTCCTCTTTCCCTTAGCAAATGACATCATACATTCTGCGCACTTCCATATTTTCATCTGGGGCCGCCATCTGGTTCCCATCTGATTAAATGGCGGAGGAGGGGAGGGGAGCCTCGCCAGCCACACGGAAGTCAGCCAAAGAGGATGCTTTAAATTTATTTCTTGAATTCATTATGATGCTGAGGAGCAGTGACAGGTGTCACCTTGAATGATGTTAAAGCCTTGAAAAACAGTCCCCGGCCTCCGACAGCGTTAATGTAGCTGGTTTTCTATGGAAAACTGTTAGCATATGAAATGAGTCAGCATTAGGAGCACAAACACTGAACACCACACCTCCTCTCTGTTTTTCTCTGGTCTTTCGCACTACATGCAGAATTTCAACACTTCACACGGCCCTGGCTTGTCTTCTGACAGGGTGTAACAGTCTTCACTGCTGCACCACTCCGCTCACTCCACCAAACAGAGAAAGGTTGCCTTAAGAAACAAGGGAAGGGAAGCCAAACCCCACTGAAGGTGTACTTGTTAGGTAATAAACGATGCTGTTTTTAGTACTGTTATTCTTGTTATTTTAGGAAGTTTAGGAAGAGAAAATGGCTGAAACTACTACATGTGCACTGAAACTACTACATGTGCACTGGCATAGGGTGGGTTAAAATCATAAATATTGCAAAAGCACAAGGCCCTTCTGTACAGGGACACATTAAACACACTCACATGCTCAATTTGTAGGGTTATGGGGGTGAGGTCCCATTCTCTATGACAGCGGCAGGGACAAAGGACAGGTTTACACCCTTCTGCTGTTGTATTCCCGAAAACAACACTTTGCTCAATCTGAATTTCATTTCTCAGTCACCACAAAATCCACGTGGGGAGGCTATGGCCCTTGGCGCCATTCAGTGTGGCCTGTGTGGGAGCACAAGCTACTGCCTAATTTCACTGCTGTGTCTGCCAAATCCCCTGATAATCTCCTTCCCCCAATCCTGCTGCTGGACAGACTGGAGGAAAAGGACTTTTTAAGGGCCCGCGGCACACAGGAATAACCCTCCCTGCACAGCATCCTTCCAGGTAAGCCACGAGTTTGCAGCCCACCAAGACACTGAGCATCAGATGCGATGGGGAGTATGGCATGGGGGCCTGACCCTTCACTCCCCAAGTCATGTGTGGTCCACCACACTGCTGAGGGGGCTTGGGAGAGCCCATGCGCTCAGGGTAGCACTGCTGACGGGAGGAGGCTGTGCATGGGGAACTTCATCTGCACATACCACCTCTCCTGTGTCTGGCAGAGAGGTGGGCAGGCTACCTGTCTGGCAGACTTGCGCGGGGAGAGTTGCCACAGGAAGCACAGGCATGCATGCTAATTCTTTCTGTGCATTCATGTGCGTGTGAGAGAGGCAGGCAGGCAGGCAGGCAGGACGTGAGTGTGTGGAAGGTGAGGGAGATGCTGGTCCTGCCCATGCTTGCTGTCAGCCCAGGCACTGCCCATCAGGACGTGGCCCTTTATCCACTGTTTGGCAAACAGTTGTGCATCCTTGTCACAGACTGTGACACGAGCAGGAGGCATGTGGCCAGAGAGGTGGCTCTTTAAGGTGCAGTGGAGTCCCTCAAAGAGATTGCTGCCAGCTGTCACCAGTAGTGCTAGCATCTTCCAGGAATGGTCAGTTCTGCACAGCCATGGTGTATGGAGATGTGCTGGACTCAGTTCCCAACACATACAAGACACAAAGCAACATTCCAAGTTAAGAATGCCGAGTCTTCTTGGACATGGATTTGGATCTTTGAACCAGCTAGAAGTGATGGTTCTCAAGGTGTGATGTATGTCTGCTTGGAGGAAGCCAGGCTTCTTCTTGCCAGCAGATGGCCCAATCCAGGTAGTCCATGGCCAGGCTGAATAACTGGCCAGAGGGGCAGCCCCTCCAAGTCAGTACTGCAGAAGTGCCTCGCACAGAGCGCTCAATGATCGTCTCCAGACATTTTGCGTGAAAACTTGCTTCATTCCCCCGGGTGCCCCGCAGGAGCTGTCACCAGGCTTCAATGCCTATTTGCAGTGAACCAGCCAAGACCTGGGCTTGATGGTACTTCATCCTGCCTTGGCTGCCACCTGGGAGGTGAAGACAATCATCTTCTCTTTGACGAGGAGATGCTCGCTATGACGAAGTTGGAGAATCCTCTGGGGAGGGAGCTGACAGATAGGCATCTGGCTAAATTTTTCACCAGATCAGGACAAAAATAATCCATTAACTAGCTAGGATACTGGTGATTCACCCACTGACAAGGTATTTTGAGCAGCAGACAGTGGGATCCAGCAGAAAAAAACCAAAAACAAAAGAGATTGCAGTCCTACTGTCTGTCCCTCTTTTCTTGCAGGAGAGTGACATCTTCTCTCTGTGTGCAGAGTCATTTCAGTGCCGCTGCAGTTGAGGATGTGCTCAAGTGTATCCAGGCCTAAGAGGCTTCTGATTTCTTTTCTAAAGCTTGTCAGGTTTCTTGAAACTGCTAATGATTAATGGGTTTATTAAATGAATCCCAGAGTCAGAAATCTATTCCAAGAAGGTTACTGCAAAGTTTAATATCAACCGATGCTCTGTTCTAACAGAAAGCCAATGCACCAGCCAAACAGTGACATCTTCATTAGACAAAAGCAGGGCAAAATTACGATCAATTATTTACCCTCAGATGCATTTCTCTCGTGAAGTGCTAAATCAATCAATCCCTTCAGCAAATGAGACATAAACAAGGCTGAAGAATGCCATGCTTTTGATTGGAAGCAGCGTTGCAGGGGCTGTGCTCTCGGTCCCAGGGGCGGACCCCTCCCCATGCATGCTGTTAAGGCATTTGTTTAGGGAAAAAATGAAGATTTCTCAAGCATGGTATGAGGAACAGTTTCCCCCTCCTCCCCCTCTCCAGTGACACTGATGGACAATGACTGAAGGGTGAAAGGTGGAGGCACTTCTTTATACAGTACGTAATTAAGAGGCAGAATTTTCTGCCTTAAGAGGTCATGGTAACCACCAGTTGAAATGCTTTCAAAAGGGGATCAGATGCATCTGAAGAGGTCAGATCAGATGCATCTGTGAATATTTGTGATAATGTCTACATGGAACTTCCACTGATGGGTGCCACTGAATGCTCATTTTAATTAAATTTAGATTATGTCCTCAGGATGGTTTAGGGAGCAATCCTCAGGTTCTTGACCTGGTATACACACGCATAGGATTGCATGCTTATAATCCTCTAGAAACAGTGTAACAAAAAACAATAAATTCAACAAAAATATCAAAATATAAAAAGAGAAACAGTGTAAGAACATGAAAGAACCTTCTTAATAGTCGGGCTAATTAGAATACCCGATAAAAATAAAATGCCTGCTTGAAGTAGGTCTGATACTGGGGTCTAACTAAATACAATGAAGATAACAGGCAGTTCTCTCTGGGGAAGGCACTGCACAAATGAGGGGGTAGGATTTAGGGGATGCTGCCTCCCTGGTTGGCGAGAACGGGGTGTTAGAGAGGCATGATATTTTGTGCGTGTGGGATGCATCTGGTTGGCCACCGTGGAAGATGGATTTTCAGTCTGTTTGTTGTTGTTGTTGTCAAGTTGTCTCCAACTTATGGTAACCCTTTGAATGAATGCCCTCTAAAGCATCCTGCCTTTGACAGACCTGCTCACTTCTTGTAAACTCAACAGTGTGGCTTTCTTTATGGAATTGACCCATCTCATCATTTATCTTCCTCGTCTTCTTCTGCCTTCGACTTTCCCCAGCATTATTGTCTTCCCCAGAGGGTCTCGCCTTGTCGTGATGTGCCTGAATTACAACGGCTTCAGTGTCATCCTTTTTGTTTCCAGGGAAAGTTCTGGCTGGATTTGATCTAGCATCCATCCATTTGTCTTTTTGTCGGTCCAAGGAATCTGCAAAGCTTTCCTCCAGCACCATGTTTCAAATGCATCAATTTTCTTCTTGGCAGCTGCCTTCACTGTCCCAGCAGGCTTTTGTTGATATTCTTTGGCCTGTACTGGATAAGCTCCAGTGGCCGGTATCCCCATCCTAAATCCCTATAGGAAACTACAAAAATTCAAGCCTAGAGCAGCTGTGAGAGAAACAGGGACACAGAGGCTAAACAAAGCCTGCTTGTTGTCTGTTGCAGAATCACTTTGATAAATCATACTAGAATGAGCTTTTCATGAGGGCCTTATGCATCAAGGGCAGTTGAATCCTGAACCTTTACATATCTCTGTACACATAAAATACATTTCATCCCTGAAAGGTTTCCCAGTCTTGCAGGTAAAGTAAGGCAATCTTCCTTCCAAGAACCAAATTATGGCTAACATGTTTTGAAAATGAGCTTACTGAACACAGCAAGTGTGGGGAACCGGTGTTCGTGAACTGCACTATCCACATTTGCTATTGCCACTGTGACTCATGTCTTAATTTGCTTCCTCTTCAGATTATGGTAAGCAGCTATACTGGGGCTGCCCTTGAAAAGCATTCAGAGACGGCATCAAGTGTAAAATGCAGTAGCCAAGCGGTTATCCGGCATGCACTTCACAGACCGGTGACATCAGTCTTGAAGCCTTTGCATTGGCTTCCAGTTCCTTTCCAGGCCCAGTTCAGCTCTTGCCTTCAGACCCTAAACAGCTGCAGCCTGGGCTGCCTAGAAGGCTGCCTCTTCCTCTATGAGCTTGCCCCAAACTTATGATTATGACCTGAGACCCTGTTCTGCATCCCACATCCCAGAAAGAGCAGTGGGCACCCGAGACTGCCTTCTGCCGCCTCACTTAAGGAGCTCCCTCTCCAGCAAGTGAGACAAGCTTTTTCCTTCAGACACCTGGCAAAGCTAACTTTGTTCTGCTGAGCTTTTGAAAGTTAATGTCAAGTTCCAATTTTATCAAAGCTCTCTGGTTTTATTCTAATGTAATTTTTCATGTCTGTCTGTGCTCATAGTTTTGGTTGATGCACGATTTTTAATTATTTCCCTGCTTCTATCTGAATAACATCTTGAGCGCTCATGGAGTTGAGCAGCAACCCAAAAGGATACTGAGCAACAACACAGAAGCAAAAATAATGGAGTCATGGTCAGAGTGCTGGACTGGTTTCAAGTCTCCGCTTGGCCATGAGGATGACTGGGTGTTTTTGGGCCAGTCACTGGCTCTCAGCCCAACTTGACTCACAGGGTTGCTGTGAGGATAAAATGGAGAGGAGGAGGACTATGTGGACTAATTTGGGTTCCTTGCAAAAGTGAGAGTGAGAAATACAGAAATAATACCTGCACCACACCATGCTTGCCTGCCTTATGGAATATTTCCTACACAGCCCTTTCCTTTGTATGTTAACTCAAATAGTAAATGGATGACTCAGGAAGCTATTTTGAGGAGGTGACTGAGAAAGGTTTCAAGTATCTTGTGACTTGAGTAAACTGCAGGAGATACACCATATCAGATTACCTACATGCTTGCATGTATTCATTTATTCTATTTGCACCCTACCTTTTCCTGCAAGAAATCCAAGCTTGCATAGTCTTCCTTCCATTTTATTCTCGCAGCAACCCTGCGAGGTAGGTTAGTGAGGAACTTTTGCAAAGCAACCAGGTTAGCTTTTCTGGCCTGACAGGGCTAGAACCTGGATCTTCTGAGTCCCAGTCCAACATTCCAACCACTACACCACACTGGCTACTCAGTGATATTTGCTACTCAGGCTGATGACAGGCTAACAGTCCAAAGCAGTGAAGGAAGAAGGACAAAGTATTGAGTCAGCTTCCAGTGTTCCTCTGAAGCCTGCCCAATGGCCCTACCCATCACATTCAGTAATACCATTGGTATATACACTAGAATGAAGGCATATACCAAGGCATGCGCAGTAGTTCCTTTCTGCACTGTGGAACTACTTCCCCTTGCACTTTTCCCAAGGGGGAAGTAGGCACTGAGGCCTACTTCCCCCTTGGTAGTGGGAAGTAGGCCTCAAATATACACGATTCCATTCATTTGTCCATTGTGTATTTAAAAACATATATTTACTAGTGTAGGGCCTCCCATTATCTCTAGACTAAAAGAAAGCAAATATTTGAAAAAAACAATCTTCCTTATGGTGGGAAAAGTGCTTGAAGCAAATAGATTTACTTTGGCATTAACTCTTTGCAGGCTGCAACCAGCGCAACACTAATGACTCAAGTACCCTGGAAATTTTTCTCAAATACAGGAAAAGGAAGTGTAGGTACAGTGTCCTTCACACTCCTGGACAGACGGAAGACTCATTCATCCCCTGAGATGGTATAATCTGGAAATGAAAGATGTCACACCTCAATCACAGCTATGGCCTTGGATATTTGTGAATGTTAAGAGAAAGGGAAAATTCAGTGCTGTTGCTTTAAAATGGTAATTTTAGCTCATGGAGGGGAGAACACACCTTTTCTCCATTTTTTTCTGTTCAAGTGACATGTAATTGTTAATCTAGTTCAGAGAATACCCTCTGATTGACAGTGCATATTTTCCCCGTTGGTGATTGAGGAGGGTGTGTGTGGAAATGAGGTCAGGCTCATTAAGTTCCTTCTACTTTAATAGGTGATTTAATATTGAATGAATGCAGAGTGTGAACTTAAATATATCACTGCAGTTCAGTACATTTTTGAGCTAGAGAAAAGAGTAAATAGGTCTGAAAGATGAGAGGAAATTATCACCCTCATTTTCTTTATTTCCTCTGAAGAAGGATTATGTGCCATCGGAGCACAGGCAGGTGCCAGGATCAGCTCAGCTTGGTGAAGGGTGAGCTTTCCATGTGCATAATGTAGTGCTTATCCAGTGGAAAGGCTGGCCTCTTGCAACTTTGGTACCAAGGATGCCGGGAATATCCCATGATTCTCTTTCCAAAGCAAGCACTGCAAATTCTGAACAGGCAATAGGTTAAAAAATATAGGCACTGGTTCCAATTTTGAGGTGGGTGCTTGGACAGGGTACACACTATAGTCATGTGGTCTTTTCAAAAGAATCTCCAGGTGATAAAGTGCCCAGAAATACTATGAGTGAGATATTGTTCAGGGATATTGCTGCAGACTTAGCATGTGGGAATGCGATCACGTAATTGTTTAATCACATAAATAGTGAATAAAAATCAATTTAAAGTGATTCTTCCACCCTAAGAGAGTGCAAGTGCAAGACTTTTGGGAATGCACCCTTGCAAAAGGCAGGCAAAGGGCTGTTTTTCTGAATAAAGGTAAAGGTAAAGGTTTCCCCTTGACGTTATGTCCAGTCATGCCTGACTCTAGGGGGCGGTGCTCATCTCCGTTTCCTAGCCAAGGGAGCCAGCGTTTGTCCTCAGACAGTCTCCGTGGTCATGTGGCCAGCATGACTAAACACCGAAGTGCACGGAACACTGTTACCTGCCCACCGAAGTGGTACCTTTTTATCTACTTGCATTTGCATGCTTTCGAACTGCAAGGTTGGCAGGAGCTGGGACAGAGCAACGGGAACTCACCCTGTTGTGCAGACTCAAACTGGCGACCTTTTGATCAACCAGCCCAGCAGCACAGAGGTTTAAACCACTGTGCCACCTGCATTTCAGATCCCATTTATCTGAATATTTGTAGCCATTTTGTGATGGTGATCAGGATGGGTTTTCAAAATTGTTAAATGTACCCATCAGCCTATCTCTGATGCTGATAATCTCAGGCTCTGGCAAACAGATTTGTGATAGTTGGCCACTGGAAAATGGCTTTGCAGCTCAAGTTTTGGACTGTGAGCATGTACTTGTAGCACCAATTTTGGTAGTGGCTCACATCATGATCATGTGATTAGGATGATCATGATAATCTTAAAACATTCATCTAGAAAGTGGTCAATCTGGGAAGTACTTAACCATTCCTACAAATGATAATATTCCTTCTTCAACATTATGTATGACAGCCTTTCTTTGGAAGACAGAAGCTGATGCATCTCAGCAGCAATCACCAAGGATCACTTTTAAATAGCAATTTCCAGACAGCTGGCCATGTTGGTCTAATATTAATCTTAAAGAGCTAAAAGATGAGCAAAGTTATTCCTACAGCTCTTGAAATGGACTATGGTGTACAAAAGCTTATGCCAAATAAATTTGTTAGCCTTTAATGTACCACAAGACTCTGCTGTTTTAAAAAAGCAACTGAAATCCGAACTTGTTCAGTGGATAATGTGTTGGCTTTGGACTGGAGAGGTGTGCATTCCTATTGTAAGATCTATAAAAAGGAGATTCTCTTTGGCCACAAACTTCCAAATTCTCTGAGAAATTCCTTTAACTTTTCTGTAGAAGTGAGATCTAACATTGTCTAGGGCAGGGGTCGGCAACCCACGGCTCCGGAGCCGCATGTGGCTCTTGAATCCCTCTGCTGCGGCTCCATCACTCACAGCCCCTGATCTGCTACATGTGGTGGCTTAGCCCCCAATCTGCGACCTGCGCCAGCACAGCCCCCGATCTGTTTCATAAATTTAACACACCATAGTTTTTTTTATACTATATATACTTTATATAGCATAAAGGTAAAAAACAATATATGCAGTGCTATTTTCATTTTAGAGGTCAAAAGAGTTTTGCGGCTCCCGGTGTTTTCTTTTCTGTGGGAAACGGGTCCAAATGGCTCTTTGAGTGTTAAAGGTTGCTGACCCCTGGCCTAGGGCATGTCTTTTCCTGTAGAAGTGCAACTTCTTTATTCCATATTCATATAGAAACTTGTATGCTGCCAAGGCTTTTCTTTTGTTTCACCTGTTTGATATTGTATATTTTGGATGTTTTGATGCTATTTCATTTTGAGTGTCTTTAGAAAGAAAAGCATCTGCCAGATTTTGTAAATTAAACATCCTGCTCCATTCAAGAGTAGAACTGATGAATCAGGGCCAAGCACAGTCTTTGCCTTAGTTTTACAGGATGTCAGCTATAAAACGGGCTCACCATATAACATTATAGTTAGGATAAAGGGGATGCATATTTTGAAATTCTAAAGAAATTATTAGTAATGATTCTTGAGACTGTTGCAGCCTGTTAGGCCAAGGAGAAGTTACCTGGGCTACTGCTGCCGCACCTTTGCTGGTGATGCAGGGATTCAAGATCACAAGGGGGAACTCTTGCCCTTGGGACTTCTGTGACTCCAGGCATCTCTGTCTCTGCCGTATCATCCCTGTCTGGTACAGTGATTCTTCTGGAATTCTAAGAAGATGAGAATTCTAAGTTTTCACCTGGTAAAAATAGTTGCACATTGTAAGCAGCACACCAATGTGATATAACAGACAGAATGTTGGCCTTAGTCTAGGGGGAACCGAGTTTAAATTCCCATTTAGACATGAAGTACTATTCGCCTGCCTAACCTACCTCTCTGGCTTGTTTAGAAGATAAATTTGTGAAGGTGCACACATGCCCTGAGGCCCTTGTAAGAAGGGCATGTAAAAAAGGAATTATGGTAAATCAACAATGATTAAACTTTTGCAAGGGTTTGAGGTAAAGATTTAGAGGGGATATCCCTTCGCAGTGATTATCTAGCTGAAGAGAACAAGGAAAACAGCAATCCTATGCATGTTTACTCAAGAGTAAGTCCCCCTGTGATCAGTACAGCTTAGGGAAATGTGCACAGCACTGTAGCCATAACCTGATTCTGAAAATGGAAAAAAAGGGAAATTTCTGAAGTTCCATTTGCACAGCAAATAGCATACACATAAGCATGGACTAATCTCTTTGTTTTGCTTTTTCATTTTTCCAGTCTTGATTTGTTTCAAATGTTTCCCCCATAATATATTGCATATCTGAATGGTATTTCCCCTAATATATTCATTTTTGTATATGGTTTGGTTGGCATAATTCTATCGCAAAATTCAGAGAGGTACAGTTTTGGAAGAACGTGTTTTCATTTGCATAGATGAAAATGTGCAAATGTGAATTAGGTAAAGTCACCTTAAAATACACACTCAGTCAACTCTCCCCTGATCCCAACATATGTAGCATGTTGAAAAACTGATAATACCTAAGTTCTGGATAGACATTTTCCAAATACCACTTGAAGGTATGACATTTCAAAGACTTTCTCAGTTCCACTCTGCTCTGGATGCTGTCAAAAAGAAAATGTTTGCAACATGTATTTATTTTTATTTATGCATTATAAAGTACACACCACCCAACTGGCAAATGCATTTGAGGCACTTGATAATCGCAACGTAATTATGCAGCTTGAAATGAGCTCATCTCCTAAAGTCCAGATTTGCTGATGCTTAGCAAGTTGCAAAAACTACAGGTAATAAGGAATCTTCTCCTCCAAACTCCCACCACCTTTTACTCTGTGTAGCATATAATTGGACAATAAAGAGCTACTCTAGAAAACATTGTGTGACCGACATAAAAGCATCTAGTTTTACATATGTATGAACACAACTCTGGGTCAGGATCAAGACCATCATGGAGGGGGATAAGCCCTTTGTTCTCCATACTCTGGTCTCAGTGAACATCCCCTCAAAGCTACTTGGCATGGAAGGGATGCTCTCACCGGCACAAATCGAAGATTCTCTCTGGGGGTGAGCAGTTGTTTGGTAATTTTAATCAAGATTCTGGTATGGGAGAAAAGACTAACCGCCACCCGAAGGCACCATGGTCTGGATCCCCATCCCCTTCCTGCAGCTTTTATTTAAAATGTAAAAACTAGCAATGTTATTTGCAATAGTGCCTAGATTTGTGGTGCTGGAGAAGACTCCTGTGAGTCCCTTGGACTCCAAGGAGATCAAACCAGCCAGTCTTAGAGGAGATTAACCCTGACTGCTTCTTAGAAGGCCAGATACTGAAGGTGAAACTCAAATACTTTGGCTACCTAATGAGAAGGAAGGACTCCCTGGAGAAGAGCCTAATGCTGGGAACAATAGATGACAAAAGAAGGAGGGGACAACAGAGGATGAGGTGGATAGATGGAGTCACTGAAGCAGTCGGCGTGAGCTTAAGTGGACTCCAGGGGGATGGTGGAGGACAGGAAGGCCTGGAGGAATGTTGTCCGTGGGGTCGTGATGGGTTGGACACGACTTCACAACTAACCACAACAACTGCAACTACATTTATTACTTCCACTGCTAGGGTACGCTTATGCCATTCCTGCTTTGCATCACCTTTTCCAACTCTGAGTGTGGAAAGGATTCCCCAGATCTGCTCTTCCGTGGCTACATTTTAAAAGGAGCAGACTCCAAGGAGAAGTAATCTTCACGGGCATTAAATGTATGGTCAGTGACCAGGGCTGTCCCAGTGTTTACACAAATGAACACTAGTGCCACCTCATCAGCACTTGCAAGGCAAAGGGACAAACCATGAGATCTGAATGGCAGCAGTAAATTGCCATTTTTCCCATTGCCAAGCAAATGCTAATGCTGTTGTGCTAATGCTGTTGGTACAATGTCATTAATGCTGTGAGGGACTACACACACACACACACACACACACAGGGAAGGAGGGAGGGAGGCTGGAATCTCAATTCAGATGGGGGACATGTATGCAGGAAAGTGAATTTTGCACCTACATTATGGAGTGCAACCTAGATAAGGAACCTGCTGCACACAAAGGACACAGTTGTGAACCCCGTGCAGCACACAGCATGAGGAAAGTTAGTAAGACCTAAGAGGAAAGAAAGTGATGGGCTGGATTTTCTTCCCAAATTCCAGTTTCCTTCAGATGATTTTTACCATTGTCAATGACTTGATCAGGGATCCACGCACACAGTGGGGCCAATTCAAAAACAGAGCTTTCGAGTGCATGATTACAGGTGGTATAAGAATCTCATTTCACATGCAACAAATATCCCAAAAACTATGAGGGCTGGAAGTGGCAAGAGGGCTAAAAGGTAGAGCTGTTTTGCATCACCCAAGAAGCGTACACCATTACAAAAACAATCCCACACTGCATGAAGGAAACAGGCAAGCAACAAACCAAGCAACCAACCAACACAGAAAGAAGGAAATGAAACAGGTAAATGTGGAGTATATTCCCTCACTTCTTCTAGGCAAGGTTGTGACATGACTCGCTGCCCTGGGCAAATATGGAAATAAGGATTAAGATTGCTAGGCTTGTATTTCTTATTTATTTCTTTGCCCTGGGGCACTGCTTATGCACACAACTCGCTCATTAGTAAGGACAGTGTATTCTCCCCGCCTGTCCTGATAGGACAGTTGTTAAAGGAAGAAACAACCTTGGGTTTGACACAGGACAATTCCCGGCTAGAGAGAAGAGCATGATATGACTTTTTCCGTTTTCCTCTGTGAGCAAACTCTTCTTTCCAGTGAGATGAGCCAACATGGTTTTATAGAAGCTCATCTTTTTTTATATACCAAACAACAAGGACTTTAAATCCATATACTTGCAGCATCTGCTTACTATTAACATCTAATTAACTGATCCCACAGAAACAAAATGCAGGCTTCCCAACAGCTGGACGAGGCTCCTATAAAACGGTAATGAGGTTCCACTGTATCAAGCCACGGAACGCCTCTCTTTGTGTTTTCCCTCGCCACCAGAGGAGGGCACTTACTCTCCATATGGCCTCCCTTGAGCCGCGGGCCGGGCAGCGTAATAGTATTGCTTATATTCATCCATCCAGACTTCAGCTGTGCGCTTGGTATTTCTAGGGAAAGACATTAAAAATGAGGGAGAGACCAAAGAAGCATGCATGAAAGAGTTTTAATTTGATGCCTTTGACAAAGGCCTGCAGGGATAAGGGGGAGGGAGAGAATCCCTCTTCTCCACCACGGCCCACCTTTTTCTTAGAGGCATGTAGGGGATGAAAAGGGGAGGGGGAGATACTAAACGGATTATTTTCCTCATTAGGTGTGAGGGCGCCTTATTTCTGGGAAGCAAGAAGAAGAACCTGGATTTGTATTCATGGTTTAATGACTGTTTCTCTCATTATGTTTTTTAGATGTACATCTAAGATTATCTGTGGGAGCTCTCTACACAACTCCAAACATGGATTTTCCAGCTTTTTGGATTCTGAGTAAGCCCCCCGACAGAGGAAGTGCTCTTCTTTACAAAGTTGGCATCCACATGGAGAGATGACAGAGGGAAGCAGGATTCGCCCATGCTCCCCCCTTGTCTGTTGACGGGCCTCCCATTCGAAACGCCTAAAGAGAGTTCCTGCCTTATACCAATGGGCCCATTTGTTGACATGCACTGATAGTGATCATTTCCACCAAGATCAGATTCCTCTCCCTGGTCAGTTTTGGAATCTCCACTTCTGAATCTTCCTCCCAAGTGGATTGCATGGAGCTCTCATCACACCAAAATTTATAAAGCACCCCTTCCACTTGTGGTATATATTTTCACATTAACTGCAGACTGACATATTTTTCTCATGCAAAACATTAGTTGGCCGGACTTGGACAGACAGGCTGGTTTTTAGTTTGGATCAGCTCAACAGTCCTGATGATAATTTTCTGCTATGTTCTGTTTTATGTGCTAAATACAAATTGCAGCTATGGCTACATGGCAATATGTGCCACTGAAACATTGATTAAGAATCCAGGTTTATTGCTGCTGCTTGTACAGTTTCAGAGTTGCCTGGTTCTTGGAATTATTGATTGAGGCTGAGCAGTTACATCAGTCTACAATTCACGGCTATAAGTATCAGTGTGAGTAAGTATGATGTGCAGAGACTTTCAAGAATGGACTATTGAACTGGAGCACCTCATCTCATCCATTCAATGGCGTGCTTCATTACTCATTATTTTGCATGCCACTTAGGCCATGCTTAATGCAGCAAAAATTGATGTGTCAAGTGCATGGGATGCTACATGTTTCTCTTCTTGATATGTTTTAGAAATGCTCGATGGAAACTTTCTTTTCAGAGGTAGTGATTTGGATGCATCTTTTGAGGGATTTTTTTTTTTCATATTTAAGGACACACTTTTTTTGAATTACCTACCCATCTCTTTGTAAATGGTATTCTGTGTCCTTTTGGCAGCTAAAACACTAACATTACAACACTTGAAAGATAAACAGCCACCAACCTACAATAACAATTTAATTTAACTTTCAATTTTTGAATGGGTGCCTTTAAGTATAATTTACAAATGGATAAATATATGGAAATTTGGGATGCCTATGCATACTTATTTTATAACAGGAATATGTTCTGTCATATACTAATGTTTGTGTGTGTGTGTGTGTGTTATATGTATATACATATTATAATATTAGCACTATGATTATTTTTACTTTTTATTAAAAACTGCAATGTTTCCGTTTCTTTCCTTTTTAATGGAGTGGTTTGTTGTTGTTGTTTTGGTTTTTGTACTGCATAATAAAATAACGGGAAAATTGCTTCTGCCAAGCGTTCATGTAGTTCCAAACCCAGGTTTACTGCCTAGCAGTGTATGGAACAATCCTCACAAATCATTCCAGTTAGGACTAAGGAAGAACTCAGTTTCCAAGTCACCTCCCTTGGGATCATCAGCTTGAAGAACCTTGGCTTATTCAATGAAATACTTTCTGGCTTTTCAGTCAATAGCATGATATGTAATCCTAAGACTGGAATCAGAACAGAAATGGACCCGCAGTTCCATGAAAGAACAATGCCTTATATGCATGTACAATATTCCAGAATCTATCTACTGCACCTCTGCTTAAAGGATCTTAGGGACAAAGCAGAGCTTCTGCTTCTAGCATTGGAGAACTGCTGTTTCTCAAAAGAGACAGTACTGGGCTCAGCTGACCAATGGGCTGGTTGGCTATAACCCAAAAAATAAAGAAAATGACAAAACCCCAGACAACATCTAAAACACACTGGAATGCCCAGAGGGAGGATTTATCTTTGGCTGGCACCACTAAGGTAAATTAGTTGTTTGCTATCCAAGAAGCCATGGCCCAAGCGGGCCCTCAACCACTGTTGTAACATCAGAGATCCAAGGGAACCTGGAGGACGACCTGAAAGGGCCCAAGCAGCTCATGGAGAAGAGGACTGTGTTCTTCAACTGAGGTTTTCAAACAGAGGCTGGATGGCCACCTATCAGAGATGCTGTAGCACAGATTTCCTGCACTGGTAGGGGGTTGGACTAGATTACCCTGAGGTCCCTCCCAGATCTAGCATTTTACGATTCAGCTAGTTAGTCTCTTAGAACAATCTACTCAGAAAAGTAGACTTCATGTCTTTTGAGTTAATTCCTCAAACAAACCAACAAACTACTTCCCCTCTTACACACCTCAAATATTGCAAAAAGGACACTTTTGGCACACATCATCAGGTCTTTACTTAGAGAGTTGGCAGGGGTTCTCTCACGCCCGCTGGCCTCCATTTTTGAGGCCTCGTGGAGAACGGGTGAAGTTCCAGAGGACTGGAGGGTGGCATCGGTGGTCCCAATTTTCAAAAAGGGTAGTAGGAAGGACATGGGGAATTATAGACCAGTTAGCCTTACGTCCATTGTAGGAAAAACAATGGAAAGGCTCATAATAGAGAGAGATCTAGTGATGCTAGATAGGGAAGGGAGGCTGACAGCCACACAACACGGCTTCCGCAGAAACAGGTCCTGCCAGACAAACCTTGTGGAATTCTATGACAAGGTTTCAAGATGGCTAGATGGAGGGGATGCAGTGGATGTGGTATACCTGGATTTCAGCAAGGCCTTTGACAAAGTGCCCCATGATATCCTGGTGGAGAAACTGAGGAGTTTTGGGATACACCAAAGCACTGTCCGGTGGATTAGGGCATGGCTGACTGACCGAAAGCAGAAGGTAACCATTAGCGGGGAATCGTCGGGATGGCAGCCAGTGACAAGCGGGGTCCCCCAGGGCTCTGTCCTGGGGCCGATCCTGTTTAATCTTTTCATTAACGACATGGAAGAAGGGGTGAACAGTCTGCTGATCAAATTCGCAGACGACACTAAAACTGGAGCAGTGGCCACAACTGAGAAGCAGGTACTCCAGATCCAAAAGGATCTGGACAGACTATGGAAGTGGGCAGGAGACAACAGGATGGCGTTCAATGTGGAGAAGTGCAAGGTCTTGCACTTGGGGCATAGGAATAGCTGTCATAAGTACAGGTTAGGGGACAAGTGGCTGGAGAGCAGCACTTGTGAAAGGGACCTCGGGGTACTGGTTGACCGCAGGCTAAACATGAGTCAGCAGTGTGATGCGGTGGTCAAGAGGGCGAATGCCACCCTTGGTTGCATAGCCAGAAGTGTGGCTTCTAGATCAAGAGAGGTACTACTACCACTCTACATGACTCTGGTGCGCCCGCAACTGGAGTATTGT